>CM040189.1:72048029-72518029 GCA_022606455.1 Callitettix versicolor
TCGTTATTGATCCTCAGGCGCGAGCTTTTCACAAGTTTTGTTCGCGCCAGAAGATCAGTACAAGCCTTTAGTATTCAGGTGAGGGCGAATCAGAAGACGTTTATGATGTTCAGGTTGGTCGTAAGACTAGATTATGGGTCCAACTGACTTTTATGCATCAATAGAGTTGTTACGTAAAGTAACCTAATTGTTTCCTAAACAAACATCCAAGACTAAACATGTAAAGCAGCCAGGCCGGTTCTAAGGGCCTAACTGTACTGACCGCCTGGCTCACTTCTCAACTAGTCCAACAGTAAATAGTGAAAAGTCCGCGCAGTTTCGTCGCGTTAATGCTTTTTTCGGAAACTTTCCGGAACCGCTGTCTCTAGTTTCCACTGTAGAGGCTAGAGATAGACCTTCCACTAAATCCGAACATCAGTTCGGTATTTTTAAAATAAAACACCTTTTTTAAGGTTTGTCAGAGTGATACAGTCAAAATCTGTAGTTTGGTAGCAGTGACCTTTCTGACCGCAGCGACCAAACACCGGCTACTGTACAGTACGCAAGGGCATCCAGGACATTTGCCAGATAGGTCTATAGAATTTTACTGCTCAAAATTAATATCTGTATCAGACTGGTCCTCCAATAGAGGGCGTAGCCTATGTAATAAACTCTACCGTTCTGCTGAATGCCTTATTTTCAGAACTACTTGGACTAAATCCTACTTTATACAAGAGTAAAATTGGGGAGCGTAAAAACCCAGTAAGGCTGATTACTCAGAATGCTATCAGAACCAAACCTTCCTTATCTTTAAGAATTTAGATTTATTTCTTAATTAAGGAAGACGTATTATTTTTCAACTTAATTAGCGAGGTGTAGTACATTTTTTTCTCTCTTAAAAGAACTCCGCAGTTTTAGTTTTACTAAGGTATAATAACAAAGTTTCATCTGATGTAATTAGTTAATTTAAAAACATACTTTGTTTAGAAATACAAAATCTGATTAGTTTTCTCCTGCTTCTTTATTCGTGTCTATAGCCTATTCAAGTTCCTTGAAGGCGTTTGTTAAAAGAACTTCAACAGAATTCAACTAGCAACAGTATTTTTGCAGAACCTTATAGACTGATAAGATACAAAAATCACAGCACACGTGACGGAAGTAGTAGCAAAATCATTTCATCCGTTTCAATATGGCGGTCAATCAAACATTTAAAAAAAATTAATGTACATTTTTGGTAAATCTGTTTTCACTGCCGTACTGATTTCACGTTTGCATAAATTAGCTTCTTAATTTCAGGTTTTTTGAATTAAATTTTAAATCTAAAAATTCTATTTTGTGCAGATATTAATGCTTGTTACTACGATGTCCGTGGTTGGTAAAACTGTAAAATTGCAGAAATCAATTTCAAAAAATAAACTAGGCGGGTTTTGTTCGAGCTTAAGTCAAAAGAAATTTACACCAATAAATCGAAATTCCAGAATATATCATTACTTCTGTCGGGTTTATTTTCATCATATTTTTTTAATTTTATTGTGCTGCGTATGTTTACGAATAAATTTGAACAAAATCTGTTTATAATAATTTTACAAATTGTCATAAATTTTCTTCAATTACTGCTTTCCGCTTTTACAACGATTTAATACATAATGGCTATATTTTAGATTTTTTTTAATAATACATACTGTTAGGACGTTTGTTCTGTGTTTGGTTAAATTTCAGTTAAGTACTCTTCCGATGTGTTTGTATACAATGGTGTCAGTATACGAGTAGCGATGTTGGTACAGTCTAAAATAAACAGATGCAGTAGCCTACCTACATCTTTGTTTAAGTAGTCTTGTTTGAACTGGCCTAAACGTACATCATAGCTTCACACAATACATAATGTAGACGCTTTCCGCTGTATTTGTGTTTAAACTGACGTCCAACAGTAATTACTGTTGAATACACGTTGCATACAAACTGAAACCCAACATTTCAACGTATGCATTTCACTTAACGCAACCACTGCTTTACAACTCTTAAATGAAACATTTTACACACACATTTTCACATTCAGTTATTTGGATCCAGTTTGGAAGTAACTGAAAAATAAAAACAAAAAATAGGATTTTGATAAAAATTTTAGTCTCCTATAAAAAATTATACTTTAAGTCACTATTAAAAAATACGAAATAAAAAACTAATTTCTATTATTGAACTAAAAATAAAAATCATATATCATGTTTTCTCTTTCTTTTTATTTTAATTGCGATAATTTTGTCTAAACACGACAAATTCACCTAAATAACCTAAAACTTATTATAACCTATCAGCTGTTCAATGAAATCAGCTGGTCGTTACGAATTAATATAAAACAACTGATCTTTCACTACATAAACAATATAAGTTTTGCGCACCCGTATTAAGCAACGCGTAAAATCCAACATCACAACCAGTCCTAAAACATGATACATGCTAAAATATTTTATTGTTAAACAATAAAAGTTGGTTCGTGAATAAAAAAAAAAAAAACTATGTATAGCAACAGAATAAAACTTATTTTTAACTGTCGTTGTTTATTTGTAGCATTTTTCGATTTACTATGTAACCGTGACTTTCTTTTATTCTAAATTTTCGACAATTACTTGATTTTGTAGTCTTTATACATAACTAAAATTAATTTCAGCAATATCTGATCAACCGTTTCTAGATGTTTGATCGATTTTTTTACGTTTTTCGACATAGCTATTCCAAACATTTTTTTGGGATTAATGATCAACACATTTTGCGCGTAAGAAGAAACTACATTTGAGCAAAATATGTTAAATCGGCGCGAAGTTGATTGTAACGTTTGAAATTTTTAACAATTTTTTACCAATAAAAATCTTTTAAAAAACTTAAAACTTAGACAAACTGGTTTCGAGATATAATAAAACAATACCTACATACTAAATTTTATCAGAATCGGTCATTTAGTTTATGCAAGTGATAATATAAAAATTAATCTCAAGGCGATAGGGTTCATTTTCGTATTTTCAGTATAATTTAAAAATTGTATGTGCTAACTTCGCGCAAATTTTAACGTTGATTATTATAATAATCAGACTATAAAAAAATTGAAAGAAAAAATTATTGCTATATATTGTGATATTTTTACTTGTTGGAAATCCTTTTTCATCAAGTCAGCTTGACTTTTGATCTGTTATACGTTAAAAGACGTCCCAAAACGTATATTATGTTTTAGTACTGAGTCTTACCAAAATGGCGGTTCATATAACTTATCTTCCAGTTAAAATTTTACTAGTAATTCTTTCTTTAATTTCGTGGTGTTCCAGATGCTGAAAAATTTTTCACTTAAAGAACTGAGATAAGAAAATGAAACAAGAAAAGAAATTTGTGGTCTGCTTTTTAATATAATCAGATCTTTTATTGCTAAATTAAGTGTCTTAAAATTACTCCAGTTATATTATGGCAAACTTTAATCTAATTGTAATACAAGTTAAATACAAAGTGTTTCGAGATAAAACATTTAATGATACCTCGCTAATTAAGTTGAGTTCTTAATTGAGAAATATATTATATTACAAGCACGATAAAGAAACCGATCTGTGGAAAATCGATACTTAAAAGTTTTTGAAGCGTTAGCTTTTTATACCGCGTTGTGCACTTTGTATTTGTCAGCATGGAGTGATTCGGTTTCATCGAGTTGACTTACGAAGCGTAAGTAACACGATTAGAAGAAGTATTACACATACCCCTCCTGTTATCAGCTCTTCTTTTTTCGTCTGCCGGTTCCGACTGAGTTGGTCGTGCACGTATGTTATTAATTTAAGTTATTATTTAACTTTGTATATACAAGTTATATAGACAATTATTGTAAACTTTGCTAGATTTAGTGTTAGACTTAGCTATATTTAATGCTGACAATTTAGCTTTTATCACAGTAAGCATTTTCATGTACCTAGAGAAGAAAGAGCAGAAGCTCAGTGTGAATCGAGGTCTCACTCAGTTCGCATCTCAATACATATGAGACGAACTTGAATAATTATTATAAGTTTTAAGTGGATATTAAAGTCTTATTTTAATTATTAAAAAAGTTGTTTTTTTAAAAAGCGACGTCCCCGAAATCATACCATAACTTACATACAACGTGCGTGCTTCTCTTCCTCTCTTTCTTTTCTCTCTCTTTCTCTCCACAATTCTTCTTCTCATATTCTCGTCGCGCGAGCATGTAATGATGTTCTATACATTGTGTATATTACCAGCAGCAACAGTTCAATGGTATACGGTTTATATTCAGTAATAACACATGCGTTTGATTATTTTATTTTTCTTATATTCTCGAGATGTTAAATATCTTATATTTATATTTTCTATATTCTCGAAACGTTATATATATATATATATATATATATATATATATATATATATATATATATATATATATTTAAAAAGCTAAAGTTTATGCTGACAATCCCAATTTTAATGATCACTAAAATTTCTATTTTTTACACTGAAAACTTTACTAAACACCTGTGCGTGCGCTTGCGCGTTTGATTCAACGGATAAACTAATCTTCGATTTATTAAAACTTGAAATATCAATAGCTTGGAAAAATTCATTACCCCTCCAAATCCGTACATCCATGTAAAATGGCGTCCATTTAAAATCTTAAAAAATAACTTTTTTCATCTTTTAGTATTTTAAAAGTCTGATTTCACTATGGTAATCTGCACTTAAATCAACATATAGTTCAAGAACATATGTTGAAATCATTCATATGTTGAACATTCGTTGAAATCAACATAATTCAAAGACCAGTATATTCTGTATATAGACTTCGCTGTATACTCTTAATTAATATAGGCCTACATAGTGTTCCATGACAGCGTTCGTTACATTTTTCGCCCATTTAACCGGCAACCGTAATATTTACGAAAAATGTGACTGAACCAAATTCACTGATATTTTAATGCTCTTTCTAGGTGAAGCGGTCAAAATTATTATAGGTTTTGCCGTTCAGCCTGTATTACAGGAAATATCCATAAACTACACTCCCAACGTTGTATCAAGAGCCCGCCGTCTTAAAGCGGAAGTGAATGGGGAAAAAATCTTACACATACATCTTTTGGGTTTTATACAATCTTGTATCTTCATACCAAATGTCAAAACAATCGGCCAATACGTTCGATTCAAATTTCGTACACTCGGCATCGTTTAATCGGAGGCCGCTATCCTGAAACGGAAGTGTGTATGAGGAAAATGTTACACACGCTATTTGGGCTTTATACAAGATATCTTCGTACCAAATATCAAAACATCGGTTAATGCGTTTGGCTAAAATTTCATTCACTCATCATCGGTAAATCAGAAGCCGCCATCTTGAAACATAAATAAGTGGAAAGAAATCTTACACATAGGCCTATGTCATTTAGACTACACAAGGTATCTTCATATAAAATTTCACAATAATCGGTCAATACGTTTTGCCAGAATTGCGTAACAAACAAACCAAATGCCGAATGGTCGAGTTGTTAACCTAACACAATGTACCAAATTTGAAAAAAAGAAATTAAATTTCGATAGTCCAGCGTTTTATTGCGTATGTTTGGACTAAATTTTATTTTGTTGTGATAAAAATCGTTACGACCGTCTTTGATGTTCGTTTTACCTTAATAGCTATTTCAATAGCTCATTCATCTGCGAAGCAGAGTAATAATATTAGCAATGGTGCAAAATTTCCAACAAGATGCTCGTCAGCGATTATGCATCCCTTGATCTCTTGTGCTGTGCATATAATACACCTCATGCGGTTCATAAAGAGAATGCATAAAGTGCACTCTTATGTAGTAAAGAGATTACAGTAGCTTCAACTCCCTTCGTGTTCACAACCTGTGCCACTTCAATGAACTGAACCTTGCTTTATGTAATAACCCACTTCAATACGTTACACGAGTACAAGTCAATTATTAACTGCCAGCCTCTTTACTCATTTAGCCAATATTACTGCTTGCAGACACCAGTTGATTCATAAATTAGGAGTAAAATTTAGGTGTGTCGTAACACTGCATGATACGAGGGTTGATCAAATATAAACGAGACTGACTTTCTAAAAACTTTTCCGTTGGACATTGAACTCTAAAGGGTGGGGTTTCAGGTAGCCTGGGAGGTTTGGGACGGGCGTAGACGGGCAACATTTCCGTTCGGACCCTTCAGTATAAAACTATACAATGAGTGAGAGTGAAGTGTACGTTTCCGTGGAGCAGAGAATTATTATTAAGTTTTTGGCCAAGGAGGGGGTCAATCCGACTGAAATCTTTCGTAGATTGACGGCTCAATACGGGGACAGGACCCTGTCAAGAGCTCGCGTTTTTGCTTGGCACAAGGAATTCGCCGAAGGACGGGAAGCAGTAGAAAACCTGAAGGCCAAATCACGATCGTCGGCCGGGAAGGTAATGGCCACTGTATTTTTCGACAATCAAGGCGCCTTTCACGTCGATTTCCTCCATCAACGACGCACAATAAATGCACAATATTATTGCGATGTTTTAGAGGCCGCAAAATAGTCTTTTCGTAGGAAAAGGAAATCTAAACCGGCGAGAAACGTCATTCTTCTTCACGATAATGCCCGACCACATTCGGCGAACGCTACGAGGCTTAAACTCGATCAAATTGGCTGGGAACCAATGGAACATCCCCCATACAGTCCAGACTTATCACCCTGCGACTATCACCTGTTTGGGCCACTCAAAGAGGCGCTTGGAGGCTAGCGTTTCGAAGACGATTCTGCGGTGGAGACCTTCGTGCTCCAATGGCTCAATGAACGCCCGAGAACTTTTTACGAAGATGGAATTAAAAAACTTCCAATCCGGTGGGGAAAATGTGTTACTCGTGCGGGAGACTATGTAGAAAAATAAGTTGTATCAAGAATAATTTGTAAGTAAGCAATAATTTTTTTAAAAAATCAGTCTCGTTTATATTTGACCAACCCTCGTACTTTAAAGATAAACGTTACTAGGAATACTTTTGTTATTAGAAGTAAACGTTTGTGTTCATACTTACATTTTACTTTAGTTTTAAAAGAACTAAAAACTCACCAAACATAAACGCTAGTGCACTTTTTTTTAGGCTCTAGACTCTAGATCAGTTCTGTTTATATTTTCATTAATATGCCGGATGGTCAGCAAATGCGGAGCGGAGTTGCGCTGAGCGGAGCGGACTGCGCATTCAAAACCTAACCTATTGTTTTAATTGTAAGTGCGGCCACTGAAAGCGAAACGGCGTCGCTGGGTTCCGCTCCATGTATCTTCGACTCCGTCCAGTTCGGTTTTGAAGCTGACTCCGCTTCCCCTCGCTGCTGACCACGCCTCCAGTCCTATTATTTCTCGTTACCTAGGTTACCGTTACCTACGTTACGGTTTTTAACATAGAAGTTTCCTACAATCCTTCACAGTATCAGAATCTTATGTATTTAGATTTAAAGGATACAAATGTGTTCTTTAAACTGAACTCCGCTTCCGGTTGCCTTTCGTCTTTATACCGCTCAGCTTCACTCCGCATTTGGTGGCCGCCCGGCCTTAGACAAAACCTTGGTTTTCGTTGTCATAAATGTTTTTCGTAGGCATGATATCAGTTAATAATAAAAATGAACTTATGTTTACTAAATAACTTTTATAACCAAACATAAACTGTTTTATTACACACAATTTCGTTAATAAACATACGTTAATTTACAAGTTGTACTGTTTGTTACTGTATATAAACTTTTGTTTCTTACAATTGTTTTACTAGATACTCGTGTAAAGTTTGCAACTAGAAATATTTGTTACTAGAAAACTCTCATGACGCTTTTTCTACTAGATATAATGCTTTACGACAAAGTCATAACTTTTTTCAATAGAAATGTACTTTTTTACTAGACATAGTTTTTATTAAGAGACATAAACTTTTCAATATACACATTTTTGTTGGTAGATAAAACCTTTTGCCACCATAAATACACACACACACACACACACACACACACACACACACACACACACACACACACACACACACACACACACACACACACACACACACACACACACACACACACACACACACACACACACACACACATATATATACATATATATATATATATATATATATATATATATATATATATATATATATATATATATATATATATATCCTGACAATAAACTTTTCATACTACATACACTTTTTTACTCAACTTAATCTTTTAGACTATTACTGGACACAGATTTTTGTCACTAAATATAGACGTTTAAAAAATTGCTACCTTCGAAAATTTCTCACGGGAAATTATAGTGTTAAGGAGGTATCTTTGAAATTACCTAATACATATGTAAAAGTCATGTTACAAGTTTAAGTGTACCTTACTGAGAAACTTAAGTACCGTATTTCCTTAACTAAGATCTTTAGACTTGGAAGACCCGGCGTGGACTCTCACGTGCGGCATGAAACGGACGCTGCTGTCCTTCAGATCACCTTCCTGATGAACGAAGGTGCACTGGTTACCGCCACCTCGGACGACAGCCTGCACCTATGGAACTTCCGCCAAAAAAGACCGGAAGTGGTTCACAGTCTCAAGTTCCAACGGGAAAGGTAAGAATATGCCATTAGCATTCATGTAACCAATATTTTTTACAGTTACTAATATATTTGTTATTTCTATTTAATTTTTTCGTTGTTCTGTTTTCGAAAAAGTAAAAAAAACCAAAACTGCGATAAAGTGGTAATAAACATATTCTCAGGTAATATAATTATAGAAACATTTGTTTTCAGAAATCAGCTGTTTGGTACATATTTTTTCAACACAACTCTTTAACAAAAAACGAGACAGTTTCGAAGTTATTCTGATAAAATTGAAAATTATTTAAGAATGTGTCAAAAAATTACTTTGTATAGATTGCGCTCCTAGCGGCAAACCAATTAACTAAAATATTTTATTTACTCGTTGCACAGCTTAATTTTATTTGTGCGTGTATTTCAATAAAAACAGATAAGAAAAACATTGTATTATTCTTTTTTACTTTTATAAAACTTAAATTGTTCTTTAATTGTGTTTCTTGTTGACAATTAAAAGAAATTATTATAGTACAGACATTAAAAAATCTGCTTTTCGACTCCCCAAAATGTTGCGTATAACAACTCGAAATACTCCTCTGAGACCTGTTTTGTTCAATTTTTCAGGTTCAAACCGTAAACAAACTGCTAAATTTGTTGTGCTTAACGCACCCTTTGTAGCTGAAATCACGTTCCGAAATTCATTCAGATGTATGTTTGTATACATGTTTTTCACTCTTTTAATAAGGTGAATAAGAGTGAAGGGGATACGTTCTTGTGAATCACCCTGTATAGAGTATACGTTTCTTGTCAACATTTCGGTTAAATTAATTTCAGTTACTTACGGAACTTGCAGAAGAACCTGCTCAAATTACTTTACTTCACTTCCTTATGACTTCTTTCTAACTAGTTCACTTCTCAAAGTAGAGCGTTTTCAATGTAAATATCGCGCTTTGAAGAACTTTTTGTTAATTTAGCAATCAACAACTTTACTTTTATTTGCAAATTGAAATGTTGATCAATACTGCAATACTGGATCAACCCTTTACTGTAAAACCCGGAAGCATGAAGTATACACGGATCCTGATCTCTAGAACAGTTTATGGGGGCTTTAAACACGGATATCAAGAGTTCGTTTTTGTAGCAGTGCTACTTTTTGCAGATTTTATCTTTGATTGTTTTAAAATTAGTTTATCAAAAAATATTTAAACATGATTTTTAAATAACTAATTTAATTTTGCGATGCGGTATTATCCACTCATATTTTTTAATTAACATTATCGTTGGCACAATATCTTTTTTTAAGTATTCTATATCTTCAGTACACACGTCCTTTTTGACGCGTGCTTTTTGACGTCCATTGATTACGATGGTGAAATCACATTCAAAAAAGTATAAAAAACATAATGATGGTTTTTAAAATTTTAAATGAGTGAACTGATTTTTCTATTACAAACCTGTGCAAGTATGTGAATATTTGGGTGTGTGAGTATGTGATTATGTGAGTACTTGAGTATGTGAGTATATGAGCTAGTGAGTATTTAAGTGTATGAGTATTTGAGTATGAAAGTATTTGAGTATGTGAGTATTTGAATTTGTGAATGTGAGTATTTGAGTATGTGCATATGAGGGTATGTGAGTATGTGAATATTTGAGTATGTGAGTATGTGCGTATGTGAGTAGGGTAGTATTTGAGTATGTGAGTATGTTATTACTACATAAATAGTAGAGTTATTAGTACATAAATAGAGTAGTGAGTATATGAGTTATTACTAAAATAAATTTTGAAAATGGGGCTATAAAAAAACCAAAAAAGGATGGGTAGAAGACAATTCTAGGCTTAGCGTCAAATTATAATCGCTGACAGCAACGGTCTCACTAACGCCATGAAAGCAAATTTCCAAAAAAGTAACTCAAAAACAAATCTTTTGAAATGCTAATATTTTTTGGATTTTATTTTGAAATAAAAAATACTGTTCGTGGAGATTTTGATTGCGTTAATAAAATGAGAAATTTTTTAAAAAAATTATGTATGTTTTTTAGTTAAGAATTGTTGACATTTTTAAAAGATTTAGTGAATTTTTCTGTACAACGAACTTATCGAAGTAACTATCGAAATCTATTTATGAGCCAAACTTAAGCTGTACTAATTTGGACCGAAATCCAAATCAGAGCTTATTTTATGAAACCGAGCCTGATTCTTACTGTAATGAATGGTCACTGCTATGTTATACTTAGCTAAATACGTATTAAGTAAATAAGTGTAATTATTTACTTACTTAGCTATGCTTAACCATACTTACTATACTTAACAAATGGTAGGCTACTTGAAAAAGCATTGAAAAGGAGAGCATTGCTCCAAAATAGCGTGACCACCGATAACATTTGCATTTTTATTTTTTCTTGAAAAAAGGCAAAACATCTGTTAAGTAGTAAGAGATAACGAAATAATTGCTGCACGCAACTGTCTCGCTGACCTGATAGAAGCGAATTTCCAAAAGTATTTTTCTTATCTTACAGTCTTTTATAGTCTGTTTTCACCATTACAATCAATATTCAAATCTGCAGCCGGATCTGCACACTCACGCACACACACACACACACACACACACACACACATATATATATATATGTGTGTGTGTGTGTGTGTGTGTTTTCGATCCAAAAAAAGGTTGATAAAATCTTTTATAGACTACCTGGGGTAGGGTACGCACTATCCCAGAGTGTGGGACTCAAATTAAGTTCAAACTCAAGTTAAGATATATTGTTATCCGCTAAAAAAATCACCAAAAAAATTCATCTTCTGTAAACCCCCCCCACGGAACCACCGCCAGGCATTACTTCGTGGGAAGGTGGACTGGCTGATCGCCTACTCTTCTACATCGTTGGCTCTCTTTTCTCGATCCTCAGCCCTCAACCTCTTCATGACCAGTGCAGCGAATCCCACAATGGCCCTCCAGTTGGCCTCTGAAGCCATCATTATCGCAACCAGACTTTCCGGTATAATGCTGCCTCGAAGATATGTTTGCAGCTTCATCCTTTCCTCGTCGAATCTCCGACACCGGAAAAACACATGCTTCGCATCTTACACATGTGTGCGCGCGTGCGTTTGTGCGTGTGTGTAGGCCTATATGAGACCCCTCGTAAAGTGAACTGCAGGACAGGATCGGTGGACATTTCAAGTTTCTAGGTCTAGGTTTTACCATGATGTCAACTCCAATAGCTCAGTGTAAATTAATAATGTTTGGTTAGCAGAAAGGTTATCTTTGTTGTTTTTGACTTGCGCACATCACCTGTTTGTTTGGGCATTTATCTGCTACTGTGTGCCCTTTCTCGTTTTTAAACTTAATGACATTGCTACTATGTTTTGACCGTCAGGGTAAAAATTTTGTCTTCCTGTTTTTTATTTTCATTATTCTATCATTAAGTATTATAGCATGTAGGTTATATTTTTTTTTAATTTCTGTTTTATCTTACAGACCTATTTAACACTCTCGAAACGACGTGTTATGTATCCACAAACGTTGCATATTTACGAATGAAAAATAAAAACTTAAATATTCCGTCGTTAGAGTTAATAGTTTTAAAAGCATAATGGCTTTATTTCAAATAAAATATTTTTAAACCTAATTGCATTCATAAAACACTCACTGCACTAACACTTTTATAACTACTTTTATTACTCTCGCAAAACACTTTTATTTTACTTTTTATTTCAACTCTTGTATTGCAATGTTGAAAATCACATTTACTTGAGTACGTCATTGGATACAAACGTACTAGAAATGATGACCCTTATGAGTGGTGTGAGGCTCGTTGCTGGTGGCATCTTTCGGCGGAATGTTCAACTACAGTTAAATATATTACTGTATATTTTTCAAACGTTTCCATCCCCTGTCCTTGTAACTTACAGCGTTCGTAGCGCAAGATTAGTCCAATTACTAGGGCTTTATCCTCTGATAACGAGCACACTTTTTATAATGGTGACTGTACTTCTAGTCCGCTTATATTCACTTGTAACGGGAAGGTGTAATAGCTTAGAGATATATTAACTTAGAGAATTGTTTTTCCTTCGACAGTACCGTGTTATAAGTTAGAGATCGACCTGTATAATAAGATAGAGATTTCATACTGTGTATTAACTTAGAGACTACAGTTCCGTAAAGTGTGTTGCACCGTGTGTATATGTTGCCGATGCCGATGCTTGTAGGCGCTTCAGTATCTTTTATCTAACAAGTAGAATTCGCTTAGTTAAAGAAATATATATTATTAAAATATAAAGTTCATTTGGATAGGTTTTGGTCTTAAAGGCTTATGTGCAAAGCTGTAAATGTATACTAATTTACATATGTAGTAGTAATAGTAATAATAATATAAAAATATTGTTTGAAGGCTGCTTTATTTAAACCATATCCGAATTGAATTAAGAAAACAGCCTTAAATTAATAAAGTAATTAGGAATTAATGAATTCATATAAATTTACGTTGTTTTTTTTTCGATAAAACACCTATATTTCTATACAGATAATTGTCAAAAATAAACATTTAGATATGTTGTTGACCATAGTATTGACAATATATTCAACTGTAAACTGTAAAGATACTGAAGCGCCTGCAAGCAGCGGCGTTGGAAACATATACACACGGTGCAACACACTTAACGGAACTGTAGTCTCTAAGTTAATACACAGTAAGGAATCTCTATCTTATTACACAGGTCGATCTCTAACTTATAACACGGTACCGTCGAAGGAAAAATGAGTCTCTAAGTTAATAAATCTCTAAATTATTACACATCCCCATTGTAACGGATTAATGATACGCAGCGCTTCTGGACAACTTCATCTGACAATCTATAATCGAAATCCATGTGTTGGTTCATTTTGATATGTAAAAAATTCTTGGTGTGTCTTAAGATACTATGAAATGTCTTTTATACTTAATAGCTTAATCGATGGTTTTTAATCACTGACATTCGTCAAATGTTACGTCTTTAATCAAAAGTTATAGTGACCGAATAGAAATATGAAATGCTAAAAAAATTTCGTTATCGGTAGTCTCAACATGATTATTAACATATCAATATGAAAATTATGAAGTGCTTAATAACACAATGCATTTTTTGTGTGTTATTTTAAGGCGAAAAGCACATTAAGGATATTATCGCCTCCCTAAATGTAAGTGTGAGGGTAAAGTGTTAAAGTCGTAAGTGTAGTGCTGTAAGTGTAAATGTGTGTTAGACTCGGGTACTGTGAGGGACGTCTAAATCCTCTCAATGCAGCTAGCCTGTACCTCCCCCCTGCAGGGGAACACAATGCATTATGGTTGTAAAAATCAAAAGGAGATACAACCAATTATCTCCAATTATCCATATTAATTCCAATTATCCGAATTAATTCGGATAACAGAAAATTCGGATAATTGGATTTGTTTAGAAAAAAAGGATACATATGTGTATGTACATTACATACATACATATATGTATTGAAATATGCCATTCTCTAAATTTGTGCGTCCGTCACAAAAAATGTCCCATTGTTTTTCTGATGATTTTCACGAACAACCACGTAGTTGCTATGTTTCTACAACTTTCTTAATTTTTGGCCGATTTTGATGTTTTTAAAATAATTCTATTCGCGCGAGTTTAAGGAGCATTTCTATATCATAACACTTCTGATCCACGGAAAGCTGACCTTTGAGCACATTATTCCGAACATTTGTTTATTAACATGTTTTTAATTTAATTATAAACATTGTCAACATGATTGATACTATTATATTTTATTGGAATGGGCTGTACCTAAACAACTTTCGACATTTCCATGCCCAAATGTTTTCCGTGAAGCGGATTTTTTTCCTGAATGCGATTCGGATGATCTGAGATTCGGATAGTCGGAGTTCGGATAATTGGAGTTCTATTGCATATGACACTAAACAACTCTTTTAGATAGTTTTTATGAATATTTTTCGGTGTTTGTATAGGCTAATACATGTACATCATCTTTTAAATAAACTAATTGTAACACATAAATTTCAGTTCCAAAACTGTTGATCATCCATTTTAACACTATTTCTCTAATAGGAACTTTAATCAGTGTAACACAAGCCTTGCTAAGCATTTAAACAGATTAGCATGTACAATTTGATCAACGTAATATCAGTCCCATTTTACGTGCTGTTTGTGCTCTCATGCTATTGGTGTTATACAGTTGTACTGTACAGCCAAGTGAACAGGCCAGGCTGGGTTATTAATGACTGTTCTGTTTGTTGCAGGATAACATACATACATCTCCCACTTCAAAGCAAGTGGCTGTACGTCGGCACAGAAAGAGGCAACATTCATGTGGTCAACATTGAGTCTTTCGTCCTTTCAGGATATGTAATTAACTGGAACAAAGCCATTGAGGTGTGAGTACCTTTCTGTTTTTACATAACCTCTCAGCGTGTGTGGTTTAACCCGTGGCCGCCTTTGATGGTAAAACGTGATTGGTGTTATTTTAAACATTTGTATGAAAAACGTCTTGTAATGTTTCCCTTTGTTTTACTTTAATTTATAAATATGTTATCTTCGTTTTTTGTGTGTATTAAGCTTGTTAATAAACAGTTATTTATTATTTTACGTTTTTACCCTATGCCGTTAAAATGAAGGCAGGCGTACGTCATACCACACGGTGAAAACAGATCCGTATTCTAAAGAACTACCCGCGACTAAGCCGCGGACGCTCTCCCAAGGCGTTGTTTTAACACGTGTCATGTTTTAGGGCTGGTTGTGATGTGTTTTGCGTGACGATAGTGCACTAATTTATATTGATATGTAATAGTATATAATTTTTATAAAATCCTGTTTCCGCCCGGGATCAAACAGGGACCTTGGTAAGGCGCACGTGATAACCATTACACTACGGAAACTACGAAGAAGTTTGACCGATATGTATGAAATGAACCGTTAATTTAATTTTGGTAAATGTCTAATAATAAAAGATCAGTTGTTTTATGTTAATTCGTAACGATCAGCTGATTTTGTTGAACAGCTGATAGGCAATAATAATTTTCAGCTGATGTTGTTAAAAACTAGGTAAAATTTGTCGTGTTTTTGAACAAATTATCGTAATTATAATTAAAATAAAAATTAAGAAAAAACATGATACATGATTTTTATTTTTGGCTCAGTAACAGAAATTGTTTCTTAAACAGTCATTTTGAAATTTAGAATATACTGTAATGTACAAAGATTAATCTATAAATAAATGTTTGTTGAATGCTTGTTAAATGTGTATTTTTAATTAACATTGTAAGATTCCGAAGTTAATTCTGAACATATTCTCTCTTTTCATTTTCTTGCTGTTCGAAAAGTACTTATGTATTGAAAGTATTGATGATCGATAAAAGAATTTATTTTGAAATTTTGATAGATCTATCCGTTTTCAGGCCTCCTGGGTCCAAATAATTATAATTATTTTGGATGTTTTGCGTCTATTTATGTGTTTCAACACATCTTTTAGTTTATCCACATATTGAGACAATTTTAAAAACACTTTGGTAAACAAAATATTAAAAACCAGATTTTCTGTAATCATGCAACGTATCCCGTAAGCAGCCAACTTATTGATACACGAAAAATCGGAATGTTTTCTCAAAATCAGTTTATCAAATTTTGCCGTATAGACAGTATAACAAATTTTAATTTTTTTAAAATACGGCTTGTGAGTAGCCTAAAAATCTCGAAAACTAAATTAAACCCTGCCGATCGTAAAGTTTGTTTTCTTTGCCGGTGTACTTAGGAACCGTAAATGGTTTTATTTCAAATATGTTACACTGACTTGAGTTATGATTCTTCATATGTAAATATATAACAAAATTGTAGCAAATATGATGAACCGATTTTGAAAAAAGGCATTTTTTCCAGTTTTTATGTCGGTTGCCTTCCCAAACCGGAAAATGTGATAAAGTTTGTGTATGTTTCCCACTATTTATTTTTTGACAATTGTCTAAATTACGTGTAGTTTTGGTGGATTTAAAATATTTGCTTTGTATAAACGAAAAGGAAATATTGACTCTGTGTGTTACACACGATTAGATGCTGTTATTTTTTTTATCGTTACCAATGTGAGTTCTTCTCAAAGAAGAACTAATTCTTTTACGCGACATTAAACTCAGGCATGATTCTATATTGAATTGATATTCGATTTGATATTAAGATTGATCCATTCGTTTAGAAATGACTGCAAATCCAAAATCTAAACAAATTATATACTAGTAGTTAAAAAACAGTAGACCTCGCAGTATAAGTTATAATTTATATACCGAGCGCTCTGCGACAGCGCCCGTAATTTTTGCGCCAATTTAACCGGTATCCGTAATATGTACGAAAAATGTTTCTGAACCACCGTTATTGGGAATTGTATGCTCTTTCTCCATGAAGTTGTCAAAATTATAATAGGTTTTGCCGTTCAGCCAGTATTACAGAAAATAACCAGTAACTACACTGTCGACTTTGAATAAAATTCCGCCATCTTGAAACGGAATTGAATGAAAAATCTTTCACATGCGTCTTTCGGGTTTTATACAAGTTACCTTCGTAGTAAAATTCAAAACAATCGTCTAATGCGTTTAATTAAAACTGCGTACAATCGCCTTCGTTAAATCAGTGACCACCATCTTGAAACGGAAGTAAATAGGAAGAAATGTTCCATACTCGTTATTTGGGTTACGTACAAGATATCTTTGTACTAAATGTCAAAGCAATTGGTCATGCGTTCGGCCAACACTCGTTATTGTAAATCAGAAGCCGCTATTTTGAAACGAAAGCGAATGGGAAGAAATCTTGCACATACATCGTTCGGGCTTTATACAAGGTACCTTCGTATCAGATTTCATAACAATCGGCCAATGCGTTTGGCCAAAATTTGCGTAATAAACAAACACACAAAGCTCCGAACGGTCGAGCTGAAACAGAGATCTCGCTTCGTTCGGTCAAATATTTTTACCCTACAATTTTTTTTAACTGCTTTCACTATCGCAGTGAACGTAAAAACTGAATTTTTTGTGAAACATAGAACTGGCGTTTTTGCAATATTTAAGATATAACCTGGCGTTTTTGCAATATTTAAAGCATAACCTGGCGTTTTTGCAATATAACATCACCTGGCGTTTTTGCATTATAACATCACCTGGCGTTTTTGCAATATTTAAAGCATAACCTGGCGTTTTTGCAATATTTAAAACATAACCCGGCTTTTTTGTGATATTTAAAACATAACCTGGCGTTTTTACAATATTTAAAACATAACCTGGCGTGTTTTCACATTTTAATGCTTATTACAATAAGGTAGTCTGATTTTCGATTTAAAAAAATAATTTAGGGCGAATTTGTTTAGGATAAAATACAAAAATATTGCCATATTACAATACAATGTCAGTAAATATTGTTACTTTTTTGCATCTCGCTTTCTTCTTGTCTACGAGACAGGTGCTGCGATTAGTCATCACGTATTTAGTCTCAAAATGGAGTGGAGAAGTGAGGATGTTCCAATTAAAATTTCCCTTCATTATATCACAACTGTATTTCACAAAAGTTATTTCAATGAAATACTCGAGCGACTGATGCATGCAATTAGACAAAGTTACGTTTTGCTGCTAATAACAATCACACTTGGAGCCGTGAGCTTTGCTAATTGCAACTGTTCTGTTAAAAGTTTAATAACGTCGTTCCAAGTACACTATACTGTCTTCGACAAAGGGAACGGCAACCAGTTTCGTTTTATAAATTAACTGTGACTATATTACTGTTACTACTGTGATTTCACTGCACTACACGTAAGCCTGCTCAGTTACGGAGATAAACTGCACAATCTTTCTCACGTTCAGCTGTGAAATCCGGTTTGGAAGCTATCGATAAAAAAACAGAAATAGGTCTAAATTTTCAAATTCAGATCATCGGATTTTACTCAAATTTTAGTTACATATGAATGTTAGAATAAGATCGTTAGAATTTTTTAAAAGAAATATTTAGAGGAAAATGTTACTTGTTTACGTAGGACGTTCATGATGAAACATTTCGAATTTTACTAACAACATCATGAAATTTCATTTTATTGTAATAATATAATTATAAATTTAATCTAACATAAAAAAGGGAAACCTACAATAAACAGGAGTTTTTCAATTTATGTCCGATAGTAAATTTATTTCATTTCAAATCTTCAACACTTGTTTTACTTACATATACAGTCTAAAAGGAAATTTGTATGAAGCTACTGTTTTGAAGGCAGTTTTTAAGTGCTTATTAATCATATTTTTTAAGTAGATTGACCCGTAAGTTTTGTTTGGGCATTTATTGAACAAAACGTTATCGTCGTTAGAGCCAGTTTAGCAGGTTTCTGAAAAATAAAAAATTGGTCTCGAGATGTGGCCACACTTAAATTTTTTTATTGAAATCTTAATCCAACGATGTACACATACTCACACTAACAGACGGTCATATTAAAGTAATTCTTCTTTTTGACTGATGGGACCTGAAAACTGATTGTATCTTCCAAGATCAAGAGAAATGTTAAAATCTGCTCTAATCTAGTAAAAAACAAAAGCTTTTTGAAAATCTTTTCCTTCTGAAAATCGCACTTTTAGTAGAAAAAAAACTTTAAAATCGGCTCTAATGATTTTGGTAAAATTTCATTCAAATTTAGTTCATAAGTTAACAAAAGGTGTCGCTAGAGCACCTAAAAAATTGGTTTGGAATTCATAAGGAGGAAAAATTGGTATAATTTATCGTGTACGATTCAGATTTTTTTTAGATTTTTAATATTTGAAGATTTTTAATTCACGTCAGTGAAACATTTTTGATTGAAATAAATTTGAAATTTAAGATTTTTAACTCAAGTGAGTAAAACATTTTTGAATTTGAAAAAATATTAAATTTGAAGTTTAATATTTGAAGATCTTGAACTCGTGAGTAAAACTTTTTTTAATTAAAATAAATTCGCGGTTAGTGAGTAAATGGGAAAAAAACAAAAACTGTTAGCCGTTTGTGTATTTTTTCGCTTTATTTGAAATCTTATACTAATTTTAAAATATATGAACACAATCTGATGAAATGATTTTTAACTAGTGTTATCTGTTGTTTTTTTGTCTCTATAGCTTTTTTTAAATAATGACACATAAGTTTGATTTCGTTTAAACTCCTGTTATAATTTAATTGAGGGTTTGTTTAATGCATCACCAACTCAACCCTTTTAATGATATTAATTACTATTTATACTTTCCATGTGTTATTTACCTTTTATGATATTCTATTTCAAAATTAAAATTACCGTTTGTTACCGGAGAAAATTAACTAAGTTCGCTGCTATTCAAGTACGTATAAGTAAGTTTATGTGATTCAATAAGTCTTCTGACAAGTTATGTGCAATTAAACCAACATTCATTGCGCAATAAATATTTTACTGCAATTTTATTTATAAATCTAAAGTTTTATTGGCCCAAAGCGACATTACATTACGTTATCAGTTTACGTATAAAACTTTAAAGCGCTTAAAGATGGCGTGTTCAAATTACTGGGTATCCATTTTAAAATAATTAATCCATAATAAAAGTTAATACGTTATTGTTTACGTCTGTAACACATACAATCACAAAAATACGCTAATATAATGAGTAGAAAATGTCTTAGTACAGTTAAATAATTCTTAAACTTGAAAAGGTAAAAAAAATTAAAACTTTATAAATATTTTTGTTTGCTAAAAACAACGAAAGTAAAGAATTTTTAACTTTTTTCAAAACACTCTGCAAAAACCAGTAAATGTACCAATCACAATAATGATTTCAATTGTTACATAATTTATCGTCACCACATTCAAGTTACTTTGAAAGTAAGAAAATTAATTTTCTCCGATATTAGGTTAATTTTCGATTTTTAATTCAAAATGGTAATTTGTCTAGGATTTAACGTTCAGTTAGTCAATTAAGTCAATAAGTCAATTTAACTATATAAATTACTACCTAAGTAATATTTTTTCACTTCCGTTTTAAGATGACGTTCTCTGATTTAACTATATAAATTACTACCTAAGTAATATTTTTCAGTTCCGTTTTAAGATGACGTTCTCTGATTTAACTATATAAATTACTACCTAAGTAACATTTTTCACTTCCGTTTTAAGATGACGTTCTCTGATTTAACTATATAAATTACTACCTAAGTAATATTTTTTCACTTCCGTTTTAAGATGACGTTCTCTGATTTAACTATATAAATTACTACCTAAGTAATATTTTTCAGTTCCGTTTTAAGATGACGTTCTCTGATTTAACTATATAAATTACTACCTAAGTAATATTTTTCACTTCCGTTTCAAGACGACGTTCTCTGATTTAACTATATAAATTACTGCATAAGTAATATTTTTCACTTCCGTTTTAAGATGACGTTCTCTGATTTAACTATATAAATTACTACCTAAGTAATATTTTTCAGTTCCGTTTTAAGATGACGTTCTCTGATTTAACTATATAAATTACTACCTAAGTAATATTTTTCACTTCCGTTTCAAGACGACGTTCTCTGATTTAACTATATAAATTACTGCATAAGTAATATTTTTCAGTTCCGTTTCAAGACGACGTTCTCTGATTTAACTATATAAATTACTACCTAAGTAATATTTTTCAGTTCCGTTTCAAGACGACGTTCTCTGATTTAACTATATAAATTACTATCTAAGTAATATTTTTCACTTCCGCTTCAAGACGACGTTCTCTGATTTAACTATATAAATTACTATCTAAGTAATATTTTTCACTTCCGCTTCAAGACGACGTTCTCTGATTTAACTATATAAATTACTATCTAAGTAATATTTTTCAGTTCCGTTTCAAGACGACGTTCTCTGATTTAACTATATAAATTACTATCTAAGTAATATTTTTCACTTCCGCTTCAAGACGACGTTCTCTGATTTAACTATATAAATTACTATCTAAGTAATATTTTTCAGTTCCGTTTCAAGACGAAGTTCTCTGATTTAACTATATAAATTACTATCTAAGTAATATTTTTCAGTTCCGTTTCAAGACGACGTTCTCTGATTTAACTATATAAATTACTATCTAAGTAATATTTTTCAGTTCCGTTTCAAGACGACGTTCTCTGATTTAACTATATAAATTACTATCTAAGTAATATTTTTCAGTTCCGTTTCAAGACGACGTTCTCTGATTTAACTATATAAATTACTGCATAAGTAATATTTTTCAGTTCCGTTTCAAGTCGACGTTCTCTGATTTAACTATATAAATTACTACCTAAGTAATATTTTTCACTTCCGCTTCAAGACGACGTTCTCTGATTTAACTATATAAATTACTATCTAAGTAATATTTTTCACTTCCGCTTCAAGACGACGTTCTCTGATTTAACTATATAAATTACTATCTAAGTAATATTTTTCAGTTCCGCTTCAAGACGACGTTCTCTGATTTAACTATATAAATTACTATCTAAGTAATATTTTTCAGTTCCGTTTCAAGACGACGTTCTCTGATTTAACTATATAAATTACTACCTAAGTAATATTTTTTCACTTCCGTTTTAAGATGACGTTCTCTGATTTAACTATATAAATTACTACCTAAGTAATATTTTTCACTTCCGTTTCAAGACGACGTTCTCTGATTTAACTATATAAATTACTATCTAAGTAATATTTTTCACTTCCGCTTCAAGACGACGTTCTCTGATTTAACTATATAAATTACTATCTAAGTAATTTTTTCAGTTCCGTTTCAAGACGACGTTCTCTGATTTAACTATATAAATTACTATCTAAGTAATATTTTTCAGTTCCGTTTCAAGACGACGTTCTCTGATTTAACTATATAAATTACTATCTAAGTAATATTTTTCAGTTCCGTTTCAAGACGACGTTCTCTGATTTAACTATATAAATTACTATCTAAGTAATATTTTTCAGTTCCGTTTCAAGACGACGTTCTCTGATTTAACTATATAAATTACTATCTAAGTAATATTTTTCAGTTCCGTTTCAAGACGACGTTCTCTGATTTAACTATATAAATTACTATCTAAGTAATATTTTTCAGTTCCGTTTCAAGACGACGTTCTCTGATTTAACTATATAAATTACTATCTAAGTAATATTTTTCAGTTCCGTTTCAAGACGACGTTCTCTGATTTAACTATATAAATTACTATCTAAGTAATATTTTTCAGTTCCGTTTCAAGACGACGTTCTCTGATTTAACTATATAAATTACTACACAAGTAATATTTTCTTACTTGAGTTCCAAGATAACGTGATTTAACTGTGACAAGTGTAAGCAGTTTTGGCCAAATGAATTGACCGATTGTTTTGAAATTCGGTACGAAGGTACTTTGTAAAATAAAGTCCGAACGGCGTGTGTATAATATTTTTTACCATTCACTTCTAACTAGAAATAGTGGCTTTTGATTTAAGACAACTAATGTACTCATTGACCTTTTGTTTTTTTAAATGCCGTACGAAAATATCTTGTATAAAGCCCAAACGAAGATTAGTGTAAGATTTTCCCCATTCATTTCCTTTTCAAGATGGCGGCCTTTCAATTTAACGATGACGAGTGTACGCAGTTTTGGCCAAAAGCAATGACCGATTGTTTTGAAATTGGTACGAAGGCCGAACTTCAAATTTGTAAGATTTTTCCCCATTCTCTTCCTTTTTAAGACGACGGCCTTTGCTTCAACGATGACGAGTATAGTTGCTTACTATTTTCTGTAATACTGACTGAACGGCAAGAACTTATCATAATTTTAACCGCTTTACCAATTACAAAATTTCCAGTAAAGCTGGTCCAGTAGGTTACCGGTTAAATTGGCTGAAAGTTTGAGCGCTGGCGTGAAGCTGTGTCCAGGCATCTAGTTAAGAATATGCTGCGAAGTTTTGCTCGTCTTTGAACTATTCGTGTTTTTAATTCCTTTTAGCACACTTTATTTGTAACGATTATAATAGCCAATTATTTATACTTCCCTAAATACGATTAAAGCTTCCTTTGTGTGGAAGTTAAAAGGATAAATTATCGTAGCACAATGAACACGGGCTAAGTAACAATTAAAAGTTTGCGACTTTGATGCTGTTAAAGTTGTATTACAAATTCGTACAATTTAATCTTTCATCTCGTACCATTAACTGTTTTACATTTTTGAACTTCAAATGTCGGATATAAGCAGATTGTGCACTTTACTATTTTTTTATCCTTTCGAAAGTTGTTCAACGGTTGTAAATATAGCTTTAGTGAATATATTTAACGTTGAAGATATCCAAAATAGCGTTATTGAAATACCTAATTGAAATTTCGATACAAATAAATATTCTTGGAACCTATTCGATGATCCAGCTTACCGAATTTCAAATTCCTTTCTTTTATGGTCGCCGAATGTTACCGTGTAATTATTTTTAGGCCAACGAATCACAATTTAGAATGAACAAAATATTTCTTATCTATGTGCAAAATTTCAGTTTCATCGCTTTTATAGTATCCGAGATATTTGTTGAAGTTTTAAAAAGTAAATCAATTTTTGATGATCACTGAGTTATTACCGTGTTATTTTTTTTTTAAATTGATCTACTTTCAATGAAAATTTTGAACAAAAAGTATTATAAAGACCTTTAATTAAAGACCTGCACTCTTTACAGGTATAAAACACCAGATTAAATTTAGCTGAAATATTTTCCTGTGTAAAAAGTATGGTGTTCGTTAAAAAAATAGATCTTGAGATTTCGATGAATGTGCACGTTTGTTTGCAATTCCCCTGAAAACCAAAAAAGTGGATTTTATGTTTTTCTGTGCAAACGTACAGAGACTAAACAAGAAGACTGATTTCAATGAAATTTTCAATCAAGTAAGGACATTCGTAAAGCTTCAAAGAAACAAAACTCATTTTTATTCTAAAATCTTTATCAAATGTGATTTTTTTCAAATCGAACCTAACGTTACGATTAAAATTTCCTCAAATGTAGTTCATTAGTGTCCAAACTAACGTGTAAGTAGATTTATTTTCAAAAATTGCGGTTTGTGAGCTGTAAACAAAAATCTACATAACTTACTAAAATATATAAAGCAGAGCGTTGAGGTTCTCCCGACACTCCCGGACCTGCTTGTACTGAATTATGGGTCCCGCATATTTTCACTACTGCCTGACTGTCGGTATAAATATGAATTCGAGGCCCTTTTTGAAGGCCCTTCTTAAATTCTCCCGAACTTAGTCATTAGTGGTCATTACTTCTGTATGTTGGCATGTAGTGGCCTGAAGTACTGTTGCATGTTATCTCAAGGTAACAACTCCTTCACCCTTGGTTTCGGGCAGTGCCTGCCTTTGTCTTGTAGCCACCTATATACCAGATCTCCAGAGTTTCCGAACACACGATGTTCCTTCCTTCTCTATGTCATCTTGACATCATACGGTCTAGAAACCTTAACCATTAGAATCTGGTCTCTGATCTTTCTGTTATGATTTTATAATAAAACCATCCTATCGAAATGGAGCTTAATTGTGAAGGAATTACTTGAAAACAATTTCTTTTGTCGGCGGGAGGCTGTATTTTATTTGTTGGCCTAAACTGAGCTAACACTTGAGTACCGTGCACCTTGTGATTTTTTCGTCAGGGTTGTTTTCAAAGACCAAGTTTACAAATCTAAAGTCTTCATTTATTCATATGAAAAAAGGTATTTTAAATTTTGTTCGAATCTCTATTATTAATTTTCATTTAACAAAATTCCATCAGTATGTTTTACATCATAAAGCAATTTTTCAAAGCTAGGACGATTTAAGGTTTTAGTGGACCGTAGGAAGAAGTTTTTGAAAAATACTAAAAAGTGAAATGTATTATAATATTTTTTACAGCATTATATATTCATTTTGAGGGTACCACTGAATTTTTTTTTAAATACCAGGAAAGATTTTGAAACACTTGGTTTTAAAATTTGACCCATTCGGCGTAGTAGTTTTCGCTCTACGTCTAATAACGTAAGACACATGCACGCGTGAGCGCGCACTCAAATATTTTTTATTTGTACACGTTGCCACCCCCTCCGTCTTACTGGAATCAAATAATTTTCTGATTCCTCCAGAGTGTTAGGCTAGAGAACACGTTCGTCAGATCCATCTCGTACAATCTTGTGCGGGAATTATTCTATTTACTGACTACTCAGGCTTCTAAAGTCAACAAATAAGGGATGATATTGCCTGAAGGGTGGCGGTGGTTATTGTTTCTTATCCTTTGTTTCAATTTGCAGTAACGAAAGAAAGGGTGGAAAACAATGTTCCTCGCGCCTTAAGAAGCTTTGTTTTTGTTACCACAAAAATATTTTTAAAAAATTCTTATTTTATACTAGAGGTGGACTATGAAAGTGAACCTTGACCTCCGTGAAATTAATAATTCCGTATGTTTGGCGAATTCTCGATCGGAAAACAAATTGAAGGATACAGGATATTGAAATATGCTCTGATCCTGATCACTTTTCGAGGGTGTATTAAACATTTAAGGGTGTGTAGCAAAAAAAATGCGTTTGAAAGTTTCAAAATGGCGGCAAAATCTGTTCACATATTGAAAAAAGCGTAACACTTTTTTGTAAATCTGTTTCACCATCATATTCAAAGTTAAAGTCTTCATCAGTTAGCATTTAAAATTTTCAAATTTCATTGAAAATATCATAAAAAGTAAATGTGGTGAAGGTTTATTTTAAATGTAACTTGGAAGTTTAAAATGCTAATATTAGCAGATTTTATTTCTGATTAGAGATGGTGAAATTAAATTTTTTAAAAAGTGTAGCATAAATATTTTTTGTGAATTTCGCTTGCACCTAGACACAGTTGTATGGTGTAATTTTTTTGTTTAAAAATATTGATTTTGCTTTCTTAATCAGCTTTAAATAAAATGATGTATTAAATTTTTAATTTCATTTGAAATACGGAAATAAAATATGGCCTCAGGCAATTTCATACTTGTAATTAAAATTCCTTCATTCTTCTTGAAATTCTGATTGTATCGTCATTATCAGCATTAAAATCTGAATATATTTGCATTGTATTTTCAAATTACCTTAAAAATATGAAACTTAACCCTGACAGCTGTCAAAAAATGTATTAATTTGAACGTATTTTGAAAATTCAAAATGATAATTTATGAAATTTTCAACACTGATTTCGATCGTATTTTCAAAAACATTCAGGACCTAAGACGAAAAAGTTACGAATTTTAAAAGTTTCAAAATGGCTACCGTTTTGTAACTGTTTAATAGTACTTGAATATAGCGGTTGTAAATTATATTTTTAGTTAGTATAAATTAGCATTTTAAATCTTCAAATTGAATTAAAAATACGAAAAATGAACTCTGCTTATCGATAGAGATTTATAGATTAGCAAAATCGATATTTGTGTCAATAAAATCGAACCGAAATTGCGAAATCTAAAAAAAGCGCGCGCACAAACATTTCCTCTTTTTAATATAATTATGATTTATTATTATAAATAACAAATTTTCTGATCTCGTATTAACAAAACACAAAAATGTTGTTGATTATTTCTTGACCTAAATTCTAAGACACCGTATAACAAAAGCTGGCACAATTTTGTACTTAATTCAGTTGTGTTTAATGACTGACCCGTAAAATTAATACAGACATAGATAAATGAGGCGAGAAGAACTGAGTGTTCTAATGGAAATGCATTAGTGTAGTGAGGCCGGTGTTGTTTTTTTTTTTTTTTTTTTTTTTTTTTTTTTTTTTTTTTTTTTTTTTTGCTTCGATGAGGAAAACAGAACTATTATTCAAAGGCTCTTTCTACATAACGAAAACACGAGATGAAAACTTTAACCAACATAATTGTGAAGATCGAATTATGCTTTCACCCCGAGGACCCGGGTTCGATTCCCGGCGAGGGCTTGGCATTTTCATACGCTATACATCATCCCATCGTCTGCATTAGCCCAAGTGTGCACAATAGTCGGACGTTAAACACAAAAAAAAAAAAAAATTGTGAAGATCAACAGAAGTTACAACATACCACACACACACACACACACACACACACACACACACACACACACACACACACACATACACACATACACACACAATATTCAAAACACTGAATATACGTATGTTGAACTAGTTCAAGAACAGGGTAAATTTGAAGGTCTGAGTTTTAAAACGATTTTCCAAAGGGAAATCAAATACTTTAACTCTCCTCAAATCGTGTTCTGGAGATCAGGATCGGTGCATTTTAATAATTTTGAGCCAATCCCGTTATTCTTTTATTATAAATATCCTATTTGATTGTTACCTTTAATGTTTTAAGATTTTGCCTTACATCAGCCCATATGTAGACATTCGTGAAATTGTATTTTATATTGTTAAGTTTAAGTGTAGGCCCTAAATGGATAACACATGTTTCGCACTGCTTCGACAAGACTTTGTAAAGTTCCCACCTCTACACATGTAATCCTCTGTAATGCGTTGGTAAGTTAGTTAAATCGCTTTCATAAAGTCACACTAAACTTTTAATTAAAACCTTATTAAATTGAAATTTTATTAGTGTACATTCATCACGACACACCAATACCCGAAGCTTAGAAATGACCGCCGATCCTGAGATAACTTTTTGAGAAGTCGTTAATATTTTGTGTGCTTGTGTTTTGCTAGTGTTTTAGTATTTGAAGCATACTAAAAGTATACTAAAGTATACTAAAGCATACTAAAGTGCGATTTCATTTAAACTTGGCACAAAGTCGAGTTTTACAATAGCTTGAACTTCATTTATTATTCAACAGTATGTGATAAACCATTTTAAAATGGCGGCCATTATCAATATTAAAAAATGCATAACTTTTTATTCTTACACGGTGTACTTGTGTACTAACTGATCGATTTTTATGAAATATGGCATTTAGTAATACCCTAGTTTGTCCGTTTATCTCGAGATAAATACATTTTTGAATGGTTTATTCCTTAAAGTTGAAAAATATAATTTTCTCAAAATCGGCAACAACGAAAAGTAAAAATATACTGTCGTCGAAAGGTTTTATTAATATTTTTTTACTTACTTTTTCCACTGTAAACGTTGTTATTTCAAACTTCTTGTCAGTAATTATTCGTATATATGTGACTAAATTTAGAGAAAAATATGATGAACCGATTTTGAATAAATTCGGTTTTTCGTCAAATTGAACCGAATTTAATAAAGTTTGTGTAATGTTTTTGCAAAATCAAAATATTTAAAAAACATTTTATCGAAATTTTTACCACGAAGTAAGCACCAGTCTTGACTTCAAGGATACGCTTACCAAGGTAAAAATACCAAGGTTCATTTTTTTTTTTTTTTTTTTTTTTTTTTTTGTCAAGTGCAAGTGTGTTGTTTACACTTCTTTTAGATAATTTAGTTGAATGTGAGAAAGTTAAAACAATGTTTTTGCACGGCCTATTTTTTCCTTATGTATGTTTTATAGTTTATTTAAAGTACAAGTAGGCCTATATATAGTCTACTAAATCAGTATGCAAGATAAAGTATAGTAGGCCTACGCAAATGTTATTGCAAGTCTGTTGCAATCTAATATTAATAAAATCCGAGTTCCGCATACATTTTACAGGCAACTGCGTTTTCATAAACACAATTTCGACGTAAATACACTTAAGATTGAAATTACTTCGTAATAAAATATTAAATCATTTTTTGAAAAGTTAAATCTCGAAGTAAGGGGAACGAGAGTTATTAAATTATTAAAATTGAAAATATTCAAGTCGAGGTAATATTCAACATTTTTTTTAATAGAAGCGCTATTAAACAAATCGGAAAGTTGCGAAACGCTGAAAATTGATTTCACTAATATTAGCGTTTTCTGAAATAACGAACGGAATAAATTTTCTCTTAATCGCATCCGAAGAGCGTTCGTTATTTTTCGTTTTGAATCGTAACGCTTCGTTAACTTTTCGCGTCGCTCGATTAGCCTGCCTATTCATCCAACTTCTTTCATCACATATAATTCAATGGTGCATCAAACTTAATAAAAAATCAGTTCACACTTATTGTAAAAAAATAAAACGAATGTTTGCGTAAACTTTGTACTCAAATAAATGTTTTAAATGGATTTCTTAAGTACTTAAACGAAACTTAGGTTTTGTAAGCTGGTCCCCAAAATAATTCGGTTCCCGAACTGTACAGGAAATTTAGCTTAATAACGACGATGAAGTCGGAGTTTCAAAAACGTAAGATGATTTTATAAAGATTTTGAATGGTTGTCATTCTGAAGTTATTTAAGGGATTAGATTTGATTAGAACTTGTCCAAAATCACTTTACAATGTTGAAATCAAGTAGAACCAAAATCGCAAATGTTAGAATTCTTTTTGTATACAAAACAATGCAACGAGAGTTCACCAACACCTTCGAAACGTCGTTTATTGTTCTATATTTAAACAGAGATGTCAAATGTGCGATTAAAATAATAATAATAATAGATATAAAACTTAAATGTGTTTGCTGATATTAGTATCAACATTGAATATCAACGTTCTAGAAGGACATCCACCGTTATAAAGAAGGTGCTCGATATTAGTGGCTAAAGTCCAAGTAATTGAACTGTCTGCCGCTACGAACGCTGCAAGCTGTAGGGATATGGGTGAAAACGTTTGGAAAAATACACAGTACTACAGTATATCTTTTTAACAGTAGTTGAACAGTCTACCGCAAGATGTCACCAGCAGAGATTACTCACATCATAAGGGTTATTTTTAGCACGTTTATATTCAGTGGTATCAGTCATCTTCAACTAATCAGTACGTCCCGAGAATTGTAATTTTCAAAAATATTTGTAAACTTGGCAGCATCGTTTTATCAATGCCTCGTCAAATCTTGTTTTAATGAGATAAAACGAATTATTTCCAAAAAGTGAACAATTAAACGCTTAGAAAAGAAAAGTCCGTATAACAGTATTATCCCCAATCCAGACCTTTACAAGTTACAGACAATAACCGTTCAGCAAAGCAGAGAAAATAAATGAAACGATATACAGGGTCCGCCAGTGAAACGGGATGACTAAAGTTGAAAAAATATCCTTTCTAATATTTTTTTTAGTAAATAATTGAAAGTACTAGAATAGCCATTATGGGTACAATACGAAAAAATATTATTTTCTGAATACTTACTACGTCTACCAAATGCCCTCCATTGCAGTTAAGGTATTCAGCCTTGCTGTTAAGGCAGTTGGAGCCTGGTTTGGACGTTTTGTATGACTTCTTGCAGCTTGTTGACAGGTATTGCCGCAATCTCGTCTACAATTCGTTATTTGAGGGCTTGAATGGTTGTGGGTGGATCTGCTTGAAATACTTGTTTTTAGGTATCCCCATAAAACAAAAACAGGTATCCCCCTCTCAGATGTGTCACTTATTCCAATGCGAAGGGCTTGTTGTTTAGCTGATCGGCGCGGACTTCTAACCGTAGTCTGCTGAATAGCTACTATATATTCAGGTGTTCGAACAGTTTTTACACTCCTGCTTCTTTTTTAAGACGTTGATCCCGTTTGCTCGAGGTTGTTTATCCATGTTCGATTTGTATTATCCAACGGAACAGGCTGGTTACGCGTTAAAATGACGTCGGGAAGCACGTCGAGTTTGCAAACAATTTTCGCCATTTTTATAATACGCTTTCACCGCGTAGCCGCGTTGTTCACACGTTTAACGATCCATTGCAACTAAATGGTAGATTGTGCAGGTGGTCACGCACCAGTAACCATCCCCCCACTATCTGCCAACTTTGTCTCAAGGCCACATACAATCATCCCTTTTTATTGGCGGACCCCCTGTATAAAAAAGTCGTTTTTACAACAAAAGCCCAGAATAACTACACGTTACTTTAATTTATTACTCCCGGTTACCGAAACTGCTTTATAAGCAGATTATAATTTTCAAATACACATTTTTCCCGGCTTTTCTCGCATTAGTGTTGTTAAAACTTCATTACTTCATGTTTCCCCATTACGAATTACATGTGCTGTATGTTGATGACGTCATCGCTCAAGGCATAATGTGCAATGTGCATTGTGTGTGATGTTCTTTGATAAACAACAATGCAGCTGAGAGACATATCGTGAACGAAATCAGACATGCTCGCACACAATAACCTAGTTGGCGTGCCTTTGTTTCGTATTTGTAAACATTTAAATAGTTATTCAAACTTTATTTGTTAACTATTAGAACAATCCTTTAAATGTACAAGAGCACGGTGGTCGATGTGGTTAATACACCGATCGGTCTGCTGCCTCTCAAGGTTCATAGTTCGAGCTGCAGTTACTCCGCTGATCTGATCCTTCTTCCTTATTGCCTGGCTTAAACTATGGACGACAAGGAAAAAAAATTGAAATTTACAGTTATACTATTTTTCATATAACTCAAGCAATTAAACACAAAACTTCATGATCCAAAAAGTCACTAAACTGTGTTCTCTTTGTGAACCGAACTCTCTCATTTTCTATATACGAGTACTTCGTATAGGCGGAATAAAACACTATAAGAATCTACAATTTTCCTTCTGTTCCTGTCAGAGAATTTGTTAAAGTTGTTGCTATTGTTAAAGTTCATGATGCCCTCCAGGGGTCATTTTTCTAGTCTGTTAAAGCCGCTGCTAAAGCCAAAAAACGTAAGGCAAAGTCGTAGGAGTCACGTAAGTCGGTTATGGTTGCTTATTATGGTTTTCAATTTGCAGTAACTAAACATTAGCCTACCAGCGCTAGCTTCCAATTCATTACGTTCAAATTCACTGTTAAACACAATCAATGATGCAAAAAACATTACACAAACTTTCTTACATTCAGTTAATTTTACAAAAAAAATCCCTGCAAAACCAGCTTAATTTATCAAAATCGGTTAATAAGATTTAGTTCATTTAAAAAAAAATGTATCTCAAGTCAATGTACCAAATTTTGAAATAAAAAAATCTCTCTTAGAATAAAAAATGTCTCGTAATTCGAAACAAATCGAAATATATTTTTGTAGTTAGGATACGAAGATAAAACCAAAGACCTTTACAAATTCAATCGTGCGTCCGGTCAGTAATTCCAATGAATACAGAATCTATTCTGTATTCAATTCTGTATTCTGTATTCTGACAAGGTAATTCGTGTGTCCGTGTCATTGTTAACAAACCTCTAACTCGTAAATAACGTGACCAATCACTGTAAAATTTGATGAAAATTGTGTTTTTAGCGGCCTGATCCAGAAAACATATTGGAGATGACGAAACAATTATTTAGGGTTAGGTATTGGATAAACTTTTAAGGGCAAATATGTTTTTCTATTTTTATTTATCTAGATAAAATTAATAAAAATTAATTAACAAAGTGAAATAAAATTAACGGCTGCACTCTCAAAATAATAGCGCACGCAGTTGTCTCGCTGACGTGATAGAAGCGAATTTCCGTACATACGAAATATATTTCATTACCCTTTGTGAAATTCTGATTTCACCATTGCAGTCAAAATTAAAATCTGCGTATACTTGCACGTTAGACTTTCAAAATTACTTTGAAAATATGAAAATGAACCGTGGCCGCTGTCAAAATATTTCTTAGTTTCAATGGATTTAGGAAATTCAAAGTGCTAATTTATGTTGTTTTAATGCTGATTGCTATGGTGAAACCGTATTTTCAAAAACTTTTAAGACAAAAAAGTTACGAATTTTTAAACATTTGAAATTACCGCCATTTTGAAACAATAAATTTTTAATGACCCCCCCGCAAAAAGTATTCTAGAGGCTTCTCATGATCAATAAAAAAATGATATGAGGTTCTTATTTCAAGGTCTCGAGTAACACATAAATTTTAAAAGGTCTGTGTAAACGGCCATGATGGCCGCTCTAATTGTTCATTTTTCCAATAAAAATTCGCTAACTGCAATAAATAATTTATTATCTAATCCAGGTCTGGATGTAGTGCATGATATTCGCTCTGTAACTTATTTTTCAATTGAACATTCAATGAAGAAAGGTTGAAGTTTGTTTTTTACACGAAAAAATTAGAAACTCGTGTTTTATTGAACAATCTTCTGATTTTATTCGAAAACGAATAAAGCAACTTTTGCATAACAATCGGACAGCTGTTTTCACATTAATTGTTACTATCAATAGGTTATGTTTATTTAATAATTACAGTGTTTATTTAATTACTCGCACGACGTTATCGTTACATTTAATCGTTTTTACCGTAAATGTTCTGTATAATTAGGCGTTATTTTCTGTTAAATATTTAATTTAAAATAATCTAATTAAAATTTTTTAATCTCGCTTCATGTGGTTGTCGACCTCTTCTGTTCGCTTGCCTTCAATATTTCAGATATCTGCGTGTCATACATTTGGATGTAGCCTACATTGCAAGCAAGCACGCACCAAGTACACGCACATACACAAGAATTTCCTCTTATTAATATAATTTAGATTTACTATTAAAAATAACAAATTTTGTGATTAGGTTTTCTCGTATTTACAAAACATAAAGATTTTATTGAATATTTCTTGAATCAGAAAATAAACCCTGACCGCCGTCAAAAAATGTATTAATTTGAACAGATTTTGAAAATTCAAAATGCTAATTTATGCAATTTTCAACACCGATTTCAATCGTGAAATTGTATATTCAAAAACATTCAGGACCTAAAACAAAAATATTATGAATTTGAAAAGTTTCAAAATGGTTACCGTTTTGGAACTGTTTAACTAATACTTGAATATAGAGGGTTGTAAATTACATTTTAGTCAGTATAAATTAGCATTTTAAATCTTCAAAGTGCATTGAAAATACGAAAAATGCCCTCTGCTTATCGATAGAGATTTGAAATGACACCTATTTTGAAACGGTTTTTACTGAATAACGTTATTTTCCAAGCTATTCCCTTGCAAAATCGATATTTGTGTCAAATAAAATGGGACCGAAATTATGAAAAATAAAACGCCCGCGCGCTCACACACGCACATACAAACATTTTCTCTTATTAATATAACTTAGATTTACTATTAAGAATAATAAATTTTGTGATTGGGTTTTCTCGTATTGAAAACACAAAGGTGTTGATTATTATTTCTTGACCGAAATTCTAAGATACTGTATAACAAAAGCTGGCACCATTTTGTACTTAATTCAGTTGTGTTTAATGACTGAACCGTAAAATTAATACAGACATAGATAAATGAGGCGATATGAACTGAGTGTTCTAATGGAAATGCATTAGTGTAGTGAGGCCGGTGTTTTTTTTTTTTTTGCTTCGATGAGGAAAACAGAACTATTATTCAAAGGCTCTTTCTGCGTAACGCAAACACGAGATGAAAACTTTAACTAACATAATATGAAGTTCAACAGAAGTTACAACGTGCCGTGTAGTGATGGCACTCAGCTGTCACACACCTGTGCAGCTCGAGGAAGAAGTTGATGTGTTTATTAATAACATACAGCAAGCAGTATGGAACAATACACCTCAGATAATTAAAAGATATAGTAATAACATTACTTACCTGCCTGAAGTTTTTGATTTAATTAATGAAAAAAGAAAAATGCGCAAAAAATGGCAGCAAGTTCGAGCTCCTAAATTTAAATCTGAATTAAATCGACTCAGCACTAGACTCACAAAGTTACTAAAAACTATTAAAAATGAATCTGTTGCTAAATATCTGGAAAGTCTTGCGGCAGATAGAGACAACGGAGTCAAGATATGGAAGGCTACAAGATTCATTAAAAGGCCAAAAGTTCAAATGCCACCAGTCAGAAAAAAATGACAATACATGGGCTAAGAGTGATAGAGAAAAGGCAGATTTGTTTGCTGAACTCCTAGCTGAGACTTTCAAACCTTTTCCTAGACAGTCAGGCGATGAAAATACTATAGAATCAAATGATCCTGTAGCAAATAAAAATAAGGACGAATACGAAATTCATAACGTATCACATAAAGAACTTATTCATGAAATCAAAACTCTTAAGGGTAAAAAGCCCGGGTTACGATCTTATCACAGCGGAGGTTCTAAAGGAATTGCCAAATAATGCCATAAAAAACTTCTTCACTTAGTGAACGCTGCTTTCAGATTAAAGTACGTCCCAAGACAATGGAAGATTGCCGAGGTGATCATGATTCTTAAACCAGGAAAAGATCCTAATGACAAAACTTCGTACCGACCAATTTCACTACTAACAACAATGTCAAAGATTTTTGAGAAACTGCTTTTAAAACGTCTTAAACCAGTCATTGTGGAAAGAAAACTGACTCCTGATCATCAGTTTGGCTTCAGAGACAGGCATTCTACAATTGATCAAGTACACCGAGTTGTACATGTAATAGAAAAGTCCTGGAAGAACGCAAAATATGTTCGAGTATATTTCTAGACGTTGCCAAAGCATTTGACAAGGTCTGGCACGAAGGATTAATCTTCAAACTTCAGCGTGATCTTCCGGAACAATTTCATCACATTCTGGAATCTTACCTGTCAGAGAGATTTTTCAGAGTTAAACATAATGGAGAGTATTCTGAGTTGAGGAATGTATCAGCAGGAGTACCTCAAGGGAGTGTCCTTGGGCCCGTACTTTACTTGTTGTACACTAGAGACATTCCCCAAGAAGTTGATACAATCACAGCAACCTTTGCAGATGATACAACAATTTTGGCGACAGGAAATACTGTGGAAGAGGCATCGAATAAACTTCAAAGAGCAGTTGATAGAGTTTGCATTTGGATGAAGAAATGGAGGTTAAAACTAAATGAATCCAAATCAACCTATGTCAACTTTACAAATAGAAAAATCAACCCAATTCCACTTATAATTAATAACCATGTAGTAACTCCAGAAAATTCTGCTAAATACTTGGGGATGACACTGGATGCAAAGCTCCACTGGAAAGAACATGTCAAAAAGAAAAAGGTTGAATTAAACATGCAATTTAGGAAAATTAACTGGTTGATAGGAGAAACTCAGATTTAGACCTACAAAATAAACTGCTTCTATACAAGCAAATACTGAAGCCGGTGTGGACCTATGGAATCCAGCTGTGGGGCTGCACAAAAATACAAATGTAAAAGTAATTCAAACTTTCCAGAATAAAGTCCTGCGAAGTATTGTAAGGGCTCCGTGGTTCGTTCGCAATGACAGTCTTCATAGGGACCTTAGGATGAAAACTGTCTCAGAAGAAATCAAAAGATTTGCAGAGAAACACAAGCAAAGACTTATACATCACGATAACAAGGAAATAGCTTGCTTATTAGACAACTCTGGCGAGATCCGTCGCTTGAAAAGGACGAAGCCTTTGGAACTTTGCAGTGAGAGTGTATAACTAATCACACATGAACAGAGTGTGTGTTCATCAGGAGTCCATCAGTGGGTGTTACTTCAACAAACAGTGACATTACTATTAAATGTATATTGCTGGATAGGCTTTATTGCCTAGTTGTAATTATGTTAAATAAAAAAAAAAAAAAAAAAAAACTCAGCTGTCACGGTAACGTGATGGAAGCTGTTTCCAAAAATATTTTACACCAGCATATCGGTATTGCAAAAGTCGGGCAAGTTCAACAGAAGTTACAACGTGCCGTGTAGTGATGGCACTCAGCTGTCACGGTAACGTGATGGAAGCTGTTTCCAAAAATATTTTACACCAGCATATCGGTATTGCAAAAGTCGGGCAAGTTCAACAGAAGTTACAACGTGCCGTGTAGTGATGGCACTCAGCTGTCACGGTAACGTGATGGAAGCTGTTTCCAAAAATATTTTACACCAGCATATCGGTATTGCAAAAGTCGGGCAAGTTCAACAGAAGTTACAACGTGCCGTGTAGTGATGGCACTCAGCTGTCACGGTAACGTGATGGAAGCTGTTTCCAAAAATATTTTACACCAGCATATCGGTATTGTAAAAGTCGGGCAAGTTCAACAGAAGTTACAACGTGCCGTGTAGTGATGGCACTCAGCTGTCACGGTAACGTGATGGAAGCTGTTTCCAAAAATATTTTACACCAGCATATCGGTATTGTAAAAGTCGGGCAAGTTCGTCACCCAACGGATTCCGTTCGGACATTTCATAGCTTTTTAAAAATATGATTTCACTATCGTTATCAATGATAAGATTTTTATAAAAATTGCTTTATAAATATTTGAATATTTTAAAAATGCGAAGTCTATCAATCAGTGGTCAGGGTTTAATTTTTAATTGTCAATGTAATTTCAAAATTGAAAATTCCAATTTATGCAGGTTTCAACACTGATTGCGTTGTTGAAATCCTATAATATTACGAACGGCTGCCATTTTTAAATGGATAAACCGATTTCACGTACAATGGTTTTGTCTAAGCTATTTATAAAATTGTATTTTTGGTGTGTCAAACTTCATTTTTACGTTTTGAAAAATGTGAGCGCGTGCGTTATAATTTTATAAAAAACAAACCTTTTTTTTATAAACGTTTTTTGAAAATTTGATTTCACAGTCGTGATCTGCTTGAAATCTGCACAAAATGATTCCATCGACGGTCAGGGTACATTTTTGTCCTTTTAATTTAATTTGAAACTGTAAATAATAGTTTATACTGATTTTAACGTTTGTTACGATTATGAAATAATAATCACAAAAACTTTCTGATAAAACATTATAGTTATATCTTTACTTATTGGAAATTCGCTTCAATCATTTCGGCGTAACGGCTGGGTGCTTCGATTATTTGTTAAATCGATTTAAAACATTGTAGTTTGGGGTTTGGGTTAGTGCACGTTGGTTTCGTGCAGACCCTGTTTAACTGATTTACATAAAAGCGCGTTGAATGCATTTTGGCTATAAAGAGGAGTGCATAATGTACGTTGTACAAGACCCGTGTTGCAGCAGATTTAAAGTAAATATCCGATAATGTGACTCTGTAATAGTTTCAGGGCGGTTGTTTTGTTACGGTTGTTTTACATTTTGTGCTGCAACGTGTTCCAGTGATTTAAAATTGCAGGTCCCATATAAAAGCGCACTTTGTTTTTATCGTAAAAATGTAACAGGAAATTTATAAAAAACATTTTTGTTACTGTCAATAAATTACTTAAAATGTTCATTAATACCTGAAACAAAACTAAAACAAATCACGGTTATTTTTTATGATATAAACCATTTTTGTTTATTTATAGTTTTCGAAACTGATTTTTCTTTTAAAATGTTGACTCAGCACTGATATCCAATCTAAACTTGACAAAAACCACTATTTTTTTCAATTTTAAACTTTTCTACTTGAAAAAGGACTAGAAGTTAATATTTTAGAAGAACATTTAAATATTTTAAATGTTTGAGCAAACGCATTCCGAATTTTATTAAAATCTGTCTCATCGACGGAGGGGATTGAAGTAAACACTTTTTTTGTTTTACTGCCACAGAAAAATAATATGAACTTCGACCGATGAGATTTGAAAATTTAATACTAATTTGTGAAAATTTTAACCATTAATAACGATAGTGAAGTCTGTGAAATAATAAAATGTTTGTATATTTTCATAATTTCTTTATACGAGTCTTGCCAACCAAGGTTTTACTCGTTCAAGTATTGTCAACACTTAACAGACTGTTTTTAATAACAAGAGTCTGTTTAAGTGGTCTTGACAATGCTCTAACGAGTGAAACCTTGGTTGGCAAAACAAATAAAAATGTTGCGGAAATATACAAACGTGTTATTATTAATGGTTTCCACCAGGTACCAACGTTCTTAAGTATAAACAATTTAATAGTGCAATCATATGTAATCCTTTTCCGTAATGCCAACATCCAGTTTTACGGACGTCTGTTTTATATAAATCTAATCTCAGAATTTTTTAGCTCTGCTAAATTAAGTTCTCGTTAAATTTAAAACGAAAAATTTAAATCTCCTTTTTAAATACCTAAAATTGTTTAATGAATTTTTAAAAATATCAAAGTGTAAATAAATAACCAATGGCTTATAAGACTTGTTAAGTTAGACAACCGGTTATGTTTATTAATAATGTTTGCTGTAAATACAAAACACTAATAAATGAATCATTAATAACGAAAACTACTTCGAGCTATTAAAGCGATTTTTGTAATCAATTGTTGCAATGAATTAACAACTTAACAGCTTTACTGTAAAATTTAGTTTGACAACAAGCTTTACAAGTTATGACAATTCGAATGTAACTGAAATGACTGTAGACAGAATCTGTTTAGAGGCAGCTGAAAATATGGTTTGCGGCTAAAGGCAAGTCCCAGTTATTTTTGGAAGTAAAAATTTGTGAAAGTACTTTGTCCAGTATTGTAAGAAACTGAATTTGCTACTTGTGAAGATAAAAGAAAAGAAAATTGGATTGGATTCTGCCGAAACACTGGCCTATTGTTCGAAGCCTAAGAGAAAATTGAAAGCTAAGCCATAATTCGGTTGCGGCGTTGCGAGTTATCGATGAAGCCGTGGATTTACAACACCTGCGTTCGGTTTCTTATTTATACTTGTGGCTGGAAAAGGAATTGCGTTGGTAACACGGTGCGATAAAATATGATTGACAAATTGCTTTATTTTCAACGCTAAATAGACAGTGTTATACGACAAAGTTTTGATACACATCGATTGTATCTGTGGCATTTCCCTCACAAAAAATTTGTAAGTAATAACGTTTAGCTGCTTTCCTCTTTAATGAACGGCAAATTTTTCTTGTAAATAGCGAATCCTATAGTATTTTCTTTTTAAAATGATTAATTGTGGAATATTTATGTTATTATTGTTTCATGAAATGACTTTTACCATTATTTGTGTACATGGAAGAATATACGACGTTTCGAGGGTGTACATCAGTTCCCCTTCTCATATGCTAACATAAAACGTAAAAAGTTAAAAGTAAAAATATAAAAGTTTTAGTTTTTTGTATTTTTACTTCGCTCAGAAAATAATTATATACGTAAGGCAAGTAGTGTTTAGGCCTGGTAGCCACCAATGTGGAGCGAAGTTGTGCTGAGCGGAGATGACTAAGCATTCAGAACCGAACGTATGAACCACTGAAAGCGTAACGGAGCTGAGCGGAGTGTGTTTAGTTCGGTTTTGAAGCAGACCCCGTTTCCCCCATCAAGCTGACCACGACTCCAAACTTATTATTTCTTACCTAGGTTACGGCTTTTAAACGTGGTAGTTTCCTAGAATCTGTTACAGTAGGCCTAAATATTTAGCGTTCTTTAAACTGACTGAACTTCCGGTTGCCATCGTCTTCATTCCGCGCAGCACCGCTCCGCATTTGGTGGCCGCCCGCCCTTAGACGTTGTGTTAGGTATTTGAAAAAGAGAATTGGATTCGCACTCGAAACTTTTTATGTTGTTAAAACAAGAATTATTTATATAGATTGATTCGCGTAAAGAATTATTCTCATTGCTTACAAGATATGACAGTGTTGTAATCTTTACTAGTACAATAAATTGTGCAAAAGCATTATATAAACATTCACAGATGTCATTGTGTTTGTGCAAATGTTTTCATATGAAACTAATTGTAATACCAATTGCATTTATCACACAGTTTATCTACAGTGTAGATTAAAATATTGTAATCAGGAAACAGTGTTTAACAAGAAGGAGTCTTGTTTGCCACAAAAACGTATAGTTAAACAATGGTAAGTCGCTAGACGCGAGGTGAAGCAAGGAAGTAGGGCACATTAGACGCTGTTAGTGTATCCCTGCGCACAAAAAGCTTTTTTTAAAACTTTTCAATTATACTAACTCTGAGCCCGAACGAGAAAATATAAAATATTGAAAGCTTTGAACAAGTTGTATAAACAAGGAAGACGAGAGTTATGCTTTCCATTCTTAAGTATTTAAAAATAGTTATTTATGAATATGTTTATGTATACTTAACTAAAACAATCTTTAGTGGGAAAGACGGTAGCTGGATAAAAACTTCGTTTTCACGATACGTATGTGTTTTAAGAGAGTTGTGTTTTTGAAAAAATAGATCTTGTTTTTACATCAGTTTAGCTTCCAGTAAAATGTGGTTTTTACTCTTTGCAAATCAGTAGTGACCTGTTTCTATATACCTAACGTACCGGCGGAGGCAGCTCGTGGGTTTAAAGATCCCATAGAACTTCCAGCTCATACTACTCTCATTAATGTACTCGCACATTCACTATTCTACATAACTTGACCAACTTTTAAAGTGTAAAGCGACCCTTGCTGATGGAGTGTATGACGAAGGTATATCAGACAATCAAATGGAGTCCTAGTATATCAGACAACCCGTGAATACGGGGCTCTGTATGGGCTGACTCATGTTCCTATTAGTAAACATGTAAATATAATGAGCGGGAATTCATCGCATAACAAAAAGCTGGCCAAATAGAGCACAACTTCCGTGATGAGGATCAAGAGTAAGGAGGAGGAATTAGTAGTAACAGAGGAAATATCTGTAACTCAGTTATCTCAATAATGAATTGGGAAGTCACCAATTAGAAGTAAGGGAGTTTGAATCCACTCCAAATCCTAGACTTTATAAAGAAACTAGTACTACAGAAGGCGCTGTAATTGAGCATCTCAAGAATGTAGAAAGGGGGGCACAACAGATGTACAAGGCCACAGTGCTCGTAGAAAATCATTCATTTATTTCTATAAAGTTAGTTTGGAATGTATTGCCAAGAATTGGGACCGTACTTAATGTTTTTTAACAAATTTGATCTAACACTATTTTGGCCAAATCTTTCTAAAAATTAACAAAAATAAAATGTTCTTAAAAAGAATTTATTCAGTTTTTTTAACGTGCTTAAATAAAGATATTTATTTGGTCTGGTAGTTATCGACAAAAAAACATAAAAATCTGCCTGATTTTATAAAATCGGTAAACCAGATGAAGATTCATAACTCTTGTAAAAAATACTGTTTTAAAATTATGTTTTATTTTCTTAATATGTGAAGTTTATGAAAAAATCGATCTTGAGATTGCATCCTTTTTAGGTCTTGAAATCAAAAACATGGTTTTTATCTGTCCGTCTGTGGATCTGTATAAAATCGCTGAAGACTGTCATTTTCGAAAACATTTGACATGTATGTATACCTCGCCCACATACAGGATCCATTTTTTAATTTTTCAGAAATTTGCTATCTACCCAAAAATCTTTTCATAAGCTATAAGCCTAATAAAAAAGCTTCAGCTGTAATCAGATTTACGGATATAAAGATTTATAACTGTAGCTAATTTAGCAAATTTTAACAAATAAAATAAATTTACGGCTCACCCCGCACGGCAGTCAAGGTTTACTTGTTTTTTTTTTTTTTTTTTTTTACTTACTCTAATGGCTGTTCCAGTAACTCTTTTTCCAATGGAAATGGAAATGTGCAACGTTATTTAATGGCCTACTTGCATGTGAAGCACACTTCAGTAATCACAGTTTATATTTTAATCCTGCAATTTGTTTTAATCGCCAACTGTTAATCCTAGAGATTGTGCTCTGCAGTTTATAATCGTTTTGTTTTTTTACTGTAAATACGAGATAACAGTGGCGTTGTTAATTGTTTAAAATAAAACCGGCGTTGCGTTTGTTTAACGTGATATTGTAAACAATAATGTAGTTAACTTTCAACTACTGCTTTTAGAAACAGTTTTTTTTTAATAACCAAACATCAATAAACATTTTTCAACAGTAGTATGTGTTCCATTTGTTTTTGTTAAAAATTAGTATGCAAATCATTTTTTTTAAATGTCAGTTAAAATTTTGTTTTGGAATTTTGTTGGCTGGATTCGTTTTGGGAGTCATTAAGTAAACGAGTAGGTGAAGTAAACACCTTGGGAAGAAGAGCAATAAGGATACTGAACAGCATCGTATGGAATCAACAGATATCAAAAATAAATTAATATAGATATATAATGCAGTTATAAAAAGTATAATCTCTTATGGAAGCGTAGTATGGCTACTGAAACAAAAAACAGAAAGATGTCTTGAAGCTACAGAAAAGGGCTATTGGTGAAGAGCCACCGGCCGTTCGACCCGGGAAAAAGTAAAAAATTTAAGAATCCGTGAAATCATGGATGTGACACACGCAACTGTAGACGACATTAAGACAAAACAACTCCGATGGTTTGGCCATGTCTAAAAAATGGACGAAAATCGAATTCCCAAACAGACTCTAAAATGGAAACCACATGGTCGTAGAAAAAGAGGAAGACACGAGAGATCTTTGTGTTCCCTTTAAAGTTCCTTTTGATGTCCTTCCTAAGTTGGGGAGAAGGAATTGATAAGGAAGTGAGAGAGAGTGAATTGGATCAAGATCTATGGGACGACAGAGAAAAATGGAAGCTAGGAATCGGAAGACGTCCGAGAACGTTTTAAGCCGAAAAGAAGAAGAAGGTTAAACAAAGGTCTCACAAATTTACGCTCATGTCCCGTCTGTCTGCCTATGACATACCTCCTTCCCATAAACTATATGACTGCTCACTATAAAATTTGGCGGTCAAATCCCAGGAAAATGTAGAGGTTGACTGCAACAAATGTTTAGGGGTAGTTGAGGATAAAATCTTTAAGGGAGACAAATTTTAGTGGGATATCGTTTGAAACTAGAAATGAGCTTATGCGTATGTGTGTGTGTAGTTTTTACATAGAAAACAGCCATACCTCTTTTAAAGTTCTTTTTAATGTTCTCGCTGTAATTCAACATTTTATATCAGAAAAAACTCATAAATGTAGTTTGAATTAAAACAAAACCGGCTTTCCATAATTTTTCGCTATCTATCGTAATTTTGATTTTCTTAACTTTATTAAAAGAGTGTTTCGAAAAATTCTCCATCAAAATAAAAGATTTTTTCAAGTCAACTCGACCATGAAGCAGAAAACGGTAAAAAAAGTCATTTTCATGTTTGCGCATCAAATAAATACCTTTCAAATTCGGTACAGTCCGCTGCAAGCGGTACAGCCGCGCAATGTATTCTGAGTTACGCGGTCTAGTCCAGTGCAGACTACGCGGATATCAGCTGATCCATTCTTCAGTCACCTGTATAGTTTATTAAAAATATTAAACATTTTAAATGGATCTATGAAATATAAAAAGAAAACTTACTTTTCTATGTCTTAATAACGAAAAGTATCCAACTTTGCATCAGTCACCATTCAAAAGACATATTTTTGTAAAAAACAAAGAATGGCGGCTTGATAAAAAATAAGCATTTTAGGTACTATTCTAAATGAACTTTTTTAGAAATAAGTAATCAATATGGTGACAAATTATTAGGCCATATTTTATAATATGATTAATAATTTATAATTTAATAGTAATTTACAGTGTAATAAATAATGTATATAATATATTTATTTTTACTAAACGATAGTGTTATAGATTCTGTCTTAACCTATGGTTTCACCAATACCTCATTTTCTAATCTAAATTTGCTAACAATAAAACCGTTTAAAATTAAAATACAGAGGTTTTTTATATACTTCGACAAATTGATTATGTTTTGAAACAAATTGAAAATTAATTGCCAGTTGTTTCCCTTAGAAATTCGCAGGGGTGTACACTGTACTTGCCCCAGATGGCACAGTTGGTGGTTAATTCAGTTTCTTGTTATATAATATTCTTGGCGGAAAGAGGTGGGGGTGGAACTTGAACAATGGTGAGCCGCGAGAAGTTATAAGCGTAGGCCTCTCGCAACGCAACGGGAGGAAGCAGTGCATTAGCTGTGTATATAGAGCCGACGCTTATAGCAGAAGCTTTGCAAGCAGAAGCTTTGCAATCATCGTTTTGTATACAACTGAAATAAACCCAGTTACAACTTCATCAAATGAAACTGTTTTTATTGATGACTATACAATATGTTAACTTCTATCTTAAATAAATTTATTCCAAAAAAAGTGTAAAATTACACGTTATTTTTATTTTCTGGAAATTCGCTTCCATCACGTCAAATATAAATATGTTTAATACAAAAACAATATAATTCTTTTATTTTCTGACACACAAAGTACATAAAATGTTTTAAAACTGTTTATAACAGCAAAAATGTAAAAAATATGCATAAATTAAAATCAAATATAATATATTTTCATTACGTCTAAACGTATCTTTCAGGATGCACAAGAGTCTGTTTATTCTCTTCTAAAGTAATCTATATATAATTCGACTCAACTTTAATGCGTCTAAAAGTTTTTACTTGTGTTTGGTTACGCTGATCTCCAGTTCAAAATAACCTTATTTAAAAACATTGATTTCTACAAAGCATCCAATCACAGAACAAGCAACTAGGTCACAGAGGAAATAAAAAAACTGAGCAAATAAATAATCTTTCGTGGTTCGTTTGACAGCGCCCATAGTCAGTTCCACTACACTGCTCATTATCAGCCGTTTTGTTTATTTTTCTTGCGCTCATGTGTGTGTGTGTGTGTGTGTGTGTGTGTGTGTGTGTGTGTGTGTGTGTTTGCCATTATCATCCATTTAGATTTAATATATGCTAATAGTTTGGACAAATTAGTTACTCTGCAAAACCCGTGTAACTATTACAAAATGACAGTTATTCGGAAAAAAAATTATATAAAATTAGCCTTCAACTTTTGTTTACAATGTTTTGAAAATTTCGAACATGTTGAATTTTTTTAATCAAATTTGAAAATGAGTAATTGTAATTTTTGCATCTTTCATCGCAGAATACAGTAATGAAACAACAAATAATGAACTTGTTCAAGCTTTACGAAAATGAATATGTTAAACTCTAAAACATGTTCTAGAAACTGTGATCGTCGCTCCAGTAACTCATTTTCTAATGGGAATTCTTTAATAGCATTGCAAAATTAAAATCCAAATAAAAACACATAACTCGTGAATAATTTAAAAACTAAACACAACGTTATACTGTTTGGAAATATGGAACATATGATGCACATTCAGATCAACAAGGATTAACTATATTAATTTCTACAGAATATTAAACATTAAAAGGAATAACAACAAACACCAGACAAGGAGAGAATGGGATATTACCCAGAAAATAATGCAATGATAGAATTTTTTTTAATTTATAAACAAATTACAAAACAACATATAGTCGTTAAATTCTTAATAAGCTTAACGCGCAGCTCCTTCCTGACGTGATAGAAACGATTTTCCAAAAAATAACAATATTTTTTTGTCTTACACTCTTTAAAAAATCTTATTTTATAGTCATAATCAGCGTAAAATCTGTATTACGTTTTAAATTTTCAAATTTAGAGTAAATCGAAAATATCAAAGTAAACCCTGACCACTATTAGATTTAATTTGTTAAGATGGACCATTTCGAAACTGATATACTGATTTTTCTGTGTAAATAATTTGTCTAAATTAATGTCACAGTCGAATTTTGTGCCAAGTTTGATATAATCAGACCAGAATTGTCATTGCGCGCATGGAGAGAGAGAGAGAGAGAGAGAGAGAGAGAGAGAGAGAGAGAGAGAGAGAGAGAGAGAGAGAGAGAGAGAGAGACAGACAGACAGACAGACAGACAGACAGAGTGACAGAGGGGAAGGGAAGGAAAGAGATAGGAGAGAAGAAAGAGAGACACCCAAACCAATTTTTTGGACTCAATAAAGGACCTGAAAACGGATAGATCCAGTAAAATCTTAAAATCGATTTTTTTCGAACGCCAAATCTCTTTTATATGTCTTATATATAAACTGGGTAAGTAACTGGGTAAGTAAAAGTAATAGTTTTTTCTTATTCTTCCGGCAACCACCCATTAATTTTGGAGTTCAGTAGGAAATTTTAAAATCCTTTAAAGGAGGTTCTTAAACACTTAGTTCGATATTCGAGTTAAATCGTAGAAACGTTTTTATAATTTATCGAATTTTTGTTAACGATTACATTTAACAAATTAATTATTAATTCAGTTCTGAAGTAATAATAATGTTTCGATGTTAACATGTCGCTAATCGGTAGCAATTAAACAATTATCCAATAATCGATTCTTTATTCACGATTATTCGAATCCAAAGGTAATAAATTAACATCGATTCCCTGGAGGTGAATTGAATCAATCGATACTTGCCTGTAATCAACTTACGAAGAATCGATTCCTTCCTAGTTAAAACTGCAACCGTCCGCACCAGAATTCATGCAGTACAACAGGTTAAATTTTCAATAGAATGAATATTTTAAAACTATGGGTTCTGCTCCCTTGCGACATATGACCGGTCTCCAATCGTGTCGTGACTTCCGTCATTCTAAACATACAGTTACCTCCTGTAATCATGTCTTACTTTCCAAGAATTACTGTTTATTCTTTAACAGCTTATGGCAATGTATGTTTATACAGTATACGTGTTAAATAAAACGTAGGAATAATTAAATTACAGTAATCGCTATAGTTGTTAGTCCTCCTCGAGGTCAAACTTACGAGGGTTGATCAAATATAAACGAGACTGACTTTCTAAAAACTTTTCCGTTGGACATTGAACTCTAAAGGGTGGGGTTTCAGGTAGCCTGGGAGGTTTGGGACAGGCGTAGACGGGCAACATTTCCGTTCGGACCCTTCAGTATAAAACTATACAATGAGTGAGAGTGAAGTGCACGTTTCCGTGGAGCAGAGAATTATTATTAAGTTTTTGGCCAAGGAGGGGGTCAATCCGACTGAAATCTTTCGTAGATTGACGGCTCAATACGGGGACAGGACCCTGTCAAGAGCTCGCGTTTTTGCTTGGCACAAGGAATTCGCCGAAGGACGGGAAGCAGTAGAAAACCTGAAGGCCTAATCACGATCGTCGGCCGGGAAGGTAATGGCCACGGTATTTTTCGACAATCAAGGCGCCTTTCACGTCGATTTCCTCCATCAACGACGCACAATAAATGCACAATATTATTGCGATGTTTTAGAGGCCGCAAAACAGTCTTTTCGTAGGAAAAGAAAATCTAAACCGGCGAGAAACGTCATTCTTCTTCACGATAATGCCCGACCACATTCGGCGAACGCTACGAGGCTTAAACTCGATCAAATTGGCTGGGAACCAATGGAACATCCCCCATACAGTCCAGACTTATCACCTGTTTGGGCCACTCAAAGAGGCGCTTGGAGGCCAGCGTTTCGAAGACGATTCTGCGGTGGAGACCTTTGTGCTCCAATGGCTCAATGAACGCCCGAGAACTTTTTACGAAGATGGAATTAAAAAACTTCCAATCCGGTGGGAAAAATGTGTTACTCGTGCGGGAGACTATGTAGAAAAATAAGTTGTATCAAGAATAATTTGTAAGTAAGCAATAAATTTTTTAAAAAATCAGTCTCGTTTATATTTGATCAACCCTCGTAGAAATACAGTATTTCATTATTAACAATCAAAGTACTTTTAAATAAATAATTAAAATAATGATTCATTTACATTTATTCATTTTTTAAATTTATATTCGTTGTAATCAACGACACTAAACTTAATGGCAATTGAAGTAGCATTACCAAAATCAGCCCGTTTAGGTGAAACCGACAAGAAATCAGTGAAATATGTCTTCAGATTAGTTCATCAGGTTTGCTCTAATTTCGATTATGCAGTAGTAAAAATCATAATTGAAATATAACACAACATGTTTCCATTAGTTTATGGTTTATATTATTTATAACATTTATGGCAATTTTGGTCCGATTTGATACAAACATGATACAAAAATTGCTTTGGTAACAGCTGTAACGGGGTCACGGAATTTGTTAAACATTTTCAAAGTAGCTATTTAAAAATTAATAAAATTTTTGTCTTAAATATTTAAAAGCTGGTTTTATCATCGCGATCGACGTAAAAACTGCGTTAATTAGCTTTTGTAATTTCAATGCAAATTAAAAGTTTAAAATTCTTATATATGGTGATTTTTAATGATTTAATGATGATGGTAGAACGTAAGTTCCAGGGAAAAAAAGGTTAGAAAAAAAAATAATTCTGGAAATTCGCTTCCATCACGTCAGTCACTAGACAGCTTAGGTGTCCTATTTAACCAAATTTATTTTTAGCTGTGTCATAAAAGCAACTTTTCTGTGTTTATACAACTTTTTTTACAAGGGTAATTTGCAAGTATTTATATTGTTCAGAACCCAGTTAATAAAGCTTAAATTCAATAAAACGTAAAGTTTTCTTTGAAGAAATAAAACTGTAATTGGTTTTGTTTTTGACGCCTACATTGAAATTCCCATGCTCACAGTGGAAGTTATTAAACTACTTTTAGTTTTACGGTTCTCGGTTTTTTCATTATTACACTTTCGTAATTCACCTTTACTGTTGGGTAAGTTGCCAGTCTTACAGCTTAAAGGTGATAAATAAACGGAGCAAATACTGTTCACAAACTTTCTAATTTACAATTTATATATCCTAAAAAAACTTCAGATACACAAAAAACGTTTATAGGAGCTCTGCCTTTCTAAAAACCCTGTTCTGCATTGATAATTCCTCCACTAAAATAAAAAGTAAGGCACCAAATTTGTAAAAAAAATTTGTTTCAGCTAAAATCGTAAACTGCCTTAAGGTTGTAAAAAACATTATACTAACATTTAATTATTTCTTTTAAAATCCTATTAGAAGCATCCAACAATATACGAACTAATTTCTCAAAACATGTTCATAAGATTTTATTCGTATAAGAAAACGTATAATTTAAGTTACTGTACGAAATTTGAATAAAACAATGTGACTTTAATGAGACTGACCGATTGAAGTGAAAACTTAAAAACTGAAGTAATCAGTGTTTATTATTGGTTTTTATTAGTCCAGTTGAAATTATGCACAACTGATATTAAAGAAAATGTACGCGTATCTACCGTCATATATAAATATAAAATGTAGTACAATATATCCAGCTTTTAATTTAGAGCTGGTTTTGATGTTGGATTTTGCGGGACGCCTGATGTGATGAACATGTTTATATTGATATATAAAACAGTATATTTTGCGCTTCGCAAATCTCATATTAAATTAATTATAATTAAAAATTACTGTGTTTACGCTCGAAGACCATGTGCATGTGATAACCACTACACTACGAAAACTGCGATGAAATTTGACCGATTTTAAGTATATTAAATGAATCGTTAATTTAATGTTGGTAGTTATATTAAAAGATCAGTTGTGTGATATTAATTTGTAACGATCAGCTGATTTCACTGAACAGCTGATAGGTTGTAAGTTTTAGGTTACGTTGTTAAAAACTAGCTATGTTAATGTGTCATGTTTTTCGAACTAATTATCGTAATTAAAACAAAAAAGGAAGAGAAAATGATACATGATTTTCATTTTTGGTTTAATAACAAATTTTAATATCCAATAATTTTAATGGCTTTGTAATTACTGGGCAGGGCACGTAGTAGAAAGGCGTTCGTTAATTATTTAAATATTTACGCTTATTATTGAACTTCTGTAGGCCTACATACAATGTGCAAGATAGATTCAAACTGTAAATCTAAATCTACATTTATCTGGTATTTATTATCTATAAATCAACTTACTTATATACATAATTTTAAAAATTAATATTGAATGTAAAAACCTTATGTTAAAAACGGGTTTTGAACGTTCGTTTACTGTGAAAGTAAAAACATTTGACCTCAAAAACTTTTCTTTCTACTTCGCTTCAACAACAACCGAACGCCATCTCTGGAAAATTCTGGAACTTTGACAGTCGAAACAGCTGATTTATTTACACTTAGACAATCATGCAAAAAAAAGGGTCTGCAAACTCTAACCAACTTTTCTCTCCTTCCACGACCTAAACCGCTTCAAACCAAAACATTTAACAAAAAGTATCGGAGGCTAAACTACGTATTTATGAAAACTTTCTAGACAGTATTTATTGAATTGGTTTTGTAATACTGTTCTGTAAATATTATAAAGCGTTAGCGAAACAAACCACTATTATATATATATATATATATATATATATATATATATATATATATATATATATATATATATATATATATATTGTTTAAAACTTGAAGGTAAACAAACGTGAAGCTAAAATTTTGTTTGTTAATATCTACCTTCATAGTTGAAAAAAATCCTAAATTCAAATTACAAAAAGATAGTTTTTAACACAGGTCTCGGGTTCAAATCCTTACCGATTTGTTATTTATCGTCAATGAAATTCAGAATTATACTATCTGTTGATACTTACAAGCGAAAAATGTGGAAAAAACAATTTTACAATAACCGATTCATTAAGTAGCTAAAATTCCGAATAAGCTTATATGTAATATTTTAATTTTGTTCAAGAAAAATGTTTTTGCAGATCATTTTTTTCAAAAATAGAGTTTTATCACCAATATCTGGCAATGTTCATCCTGTTTTACTCTAATATTGGATTACCGTAGCCGGTAAATATTTGGACCTAGAATTGTCTGAAAAAATAAAAGAATGCATAATTTCTCAAAATAGATAAAATCAGGCTGATTTGTCGGTAACTTTAAAACTAACCGAATTTGGGGGGGGGGAATAATAATAATAACGACAAAGTTCGCGTAGTTTTGGCAAACTTAAGACATTTAATGAAATCTTGTAGATATTTTGAATTTTCGTAACGGTTTTTGCAGTGTTTTTTTGTAAAAAGTCCGGAAAGTATGCTTTTATTACTGTTAATAAACAATATTTTTAATATCTAATTAAACGATCCGTCATCTTTAAAAGTTGTAATCAACGCCATATGTAGCCATATTACTGCCTTTAGGGTAATTAAACAATAAAACTAAAAGGTGTCGAAAGCTTTTTAAGTGTTTTATTACTTTATTGCGAGCGATAAAGTCAGTACGTTTTTGTTTGTAAAATGATTTTTTGTAGCTGCAATCATGGTTCCCGAGACCGTAAAATGAGCAACGATCTTGACCTCCCCAAAACATGTGCGCGTGTGCGAGTGAGTGTGTATTATTAATCTACCGTATGTATTAATTTAAATTAGGCAACGAAAATTGAGTTCAAACTAGTTCATTACCAAGCAAAATCCTTTCTCTGTTTAAAAATGACGATTATTCTAAATCTTGAAAATTCATAACTTTTTCATCTTGCCCTTTTTATCTGATTTTGTAATTACCTTCGTGTAGTTATTGTTAAAAATTGCTGAATATACTTCAAAAATCCTGTTTTATAAAGAAACAAGAAAACCAAAAAATCGGTCTGATTTATCAAAACCATTTCATCAGATTTTTTCCCAATTTTAGTCATGTTTGAAAAATTATAAACTGAAATCAGTGTACTCAATTGGAAATAAAAGATATTGTCTGTACCGTTATACGATTTCAGTTATTGGGCTGAGCAAAGCGGATTACTAATATAAGTGTGGTCACTGAAAGCGTAACGGTGCTTAGCAACGACCCTTGACTCCGCCCACCTCCGTTTCGCTGTCACTGACTGGATTTACAATAAAAACAACAGGTTAGGTTTTGAATGCGTAGTCCGTTCTGTTTAGCGCAGCTCTGCTCCGAATTTGGTGACCATCCAGACGTATTCACAGCTGATATCCCGATGTTCATCAAACGCCGCCGCAGAAAGAGCCAAGAATCTTCTACTCATCAAATATCCTCCATTTTCGCGACCTCTTTTAAGACATTTCCAGCTCGTATGGGGTACATTTCAGTAGGGTGTGCTCCAAAGATTCAAGTAGACTATTGGACGAGTTTGCCAAATCGAAACGATACAAATTCTGTTGGGTTATAACACGGCAGTTCTTCCGCGCGCACCAAAGGTATCTGTGGCTTTTGAAGGCCCCAGTACATATATCTATTAGTTGGTTCAGGCTGAAAGTCTTGCCAGTTCTCCATCGGTCTGTCCACTTCAGCCTGAAATGAGCATCTGTCGAGCAGTTGCACTGCAGGATTGACCATCTTGGCAACTTCACCGACCTCAAATGTGTTAATTTGCAATTTTATCTCCTGTATCATTTCCCAATATACCAAAGCGAGATGAAATCCACCGAAGCACTTGATTTTGCTGTATGTTCTTAGTCCGAATATTAGGGCCTGGTGGCCACCAAATGGGGAGCTGAGCGGAATGAAGATAAACGGCAACCGGAAGCGGAGTTCAGTCAGTTTAAAGAACGCGTTTATGTCTTTTAAATCTAAATATTTAGGTCTACTATAACGGATTCTGTGAACTACTGTGTTTAAAAAAACGTAACCTAGACAACGGTAACGTAGGTAACGAGAAACAATAAGTTTTGAGGCATGGTGAGCGTGGTGGGGGAACCTGCAAAACCGAACCTATACCTAGTCGAAGCTACGCGGAGCGGTGCCAAGCGACCCCGTTTGACTCCTTTGAGCACCGTTAAGCTTTTAGCGGTCTCACTTACGTTAAAAACAATATGTTCGGTTTTGAATGCGTAGTCCGCTTCGCATTTGGTGGCCACTCGGCTTAAGCTTCGAATTTCAGCAATAAGATACAATGTATCCGAGCGTAACAGGGTCGGTATGGCAGACCTAGAGTCAGTCAGAATGCATATTTATCGGAATTTGAGTGAATAGCAAGGCACAAGGACTGCATTTATCGCCCTTAGTTCAAAATCCCTATTAGTTCGTGAGTTAGTAGTTAATAAAACTATCTCCAGTGGTAAATTTATAGTAACCAGCCCATGCCCTATCCTTGTCTACGTCCCATTTAACGTTGTATTTGTCTTCAATCATTTGCAAAGTTTCTGTTCTAAACACTTTTTGTTAACTGACTACAGAGATCAAGTACACAGCAGATGCCGTAGTTGGCGTGTGATGATTCCATACAGTAATTTGGAATCGCGTCCTAGACTTTTTTGGGAAAGTTCGCAGACATTTGTAAAGCATTGTTTGACACACTGTTGATGTCATAAAAGAAAATTTAAAATGCCACATCTCACTAAATGAAAATTGTACAAGTTTCGAGAGTGAATCGAAAAAAATCTATTGCAGTAGAGTAAATGTAAATGTTGGATTTTAATTTTTCTCTTCAACCGTAAATTCTTTTATTTCAAATTTTATACAACGACTTGTGTTAAGAATTTTTAAGTCTGTTTTCCAGTAGCTTCAACACTGAGTTTTTTTAATGAAATAGCGTTTTGTATTAAACGACTAGATTTGCACAAAATTTTAACAAAATCGTCAAATCTGATTGAGAAAATCCGTTATTTTTTGAGGGGGGAGAGAGGTTTGGTTAAAGTAGAGCTTGAATTGTTTTTAAAACATCAAAAATTTGTCCCGATATGTCACATTGCATGTGAATTAATCAGACGTTTAGTCCTAGTGCGTAACACACAGAGCTGATTTTTTAAAAAGCAATATTTAGAATATAAAGACGTTTTTATGAAATTGTTAATGAAATATTTATGTTACTATTACTGTTTATTCGGACATTTGCCGTCACTTAAGTGTATGAAAACATTACACGACGTTTCAAATGTATGAATCAACTCTCGTTCTCCAGTGTCTAACTTAATACCTAAACATGCAAGTAGAACGTAAACCTTAATATGTAGCTTGAATACATACGATTGTGTAGCTTTTTCGTTTCGTTTTCATGGTGACTTATGGTTTCCTGATCACATGCAAGTCATAATTTTATTTCTCTTTGCTCTTACATTTTAAGTATTTTAACATAGGCTTAAGCGACTGGCTCTTGTGAACGACAGTTCTCTATCCGTACTTTCGAAACTTTGAGTATTATTTTATAATACAGTAAATCCGCGGTAATCCGGCGTATATCGGACATCGCTATTGCCGGATTAGCGAAAACGACGGATTATTGGAAAGGAAGACAGATAACAGTAAATCAGTATGTAAACTGACAAAAAGTAGTTACTATACATTGCAAACACTTTTATTTTAATAGCTGAATTTAAAATGGAATTATTATTGAAAAAAAACATAAAAACAAACTGAAAAACTCTTAAAGATACGATTAAAAACGTTTAAACTTCTCTATGTATATTTCAGTATGCAGTACATAAAAATAAAAGTTTTTGTAGAAAAGTAAATCGCTTACGTCCGCATTGTAAACTTGATTCGGACACAATAATGAACCTAAATTATTTACTGTTTCTTTAAATTTCTGTGTGAACAGAGCAGAAGCAGACAAAAAACGTATTACTACCGTTTTATAAATTTATCTAGCCACCCTTCACTAGCTTCAAAAATGAAAAAAAGTCATTTTTGTTCATCACTTTTTTTATATAAAACCTTTGATTTCTCGCGCATTATCTCCCTAGAAATGCCTCTGTGTTTCTTGTAAGAACTAGGAAAAAAGCGCTTCGATCTCCGGAAACTCGCCGAATTTCATGTTTGTCGTTTACTTTCACAATGTTTACGTACGATTTTGGTGTTGATTATTATTTTTAAAAGAACACAAATAACACCGACGGATTACTGGACGTAACGGATTAACGCTAGTATACAGTATGTTTAAACGATAACAGATATCCAACTAAACAGTAATGATAACAAAAGGACGATTATTTATTGACTTTGCACTATTGTTAGTTTAGTAACGTGACTGTAGCCTTTGGGGCAAGAAGTACTTTGCATCTCGATGTAGACTAATTCACTAAAACTTTATCAATAACGTTTCTGTCTGAGTACTTGCAAGATGTTAGGATCGATCTAACTTCTCAAACTAAGGCTATGACATCACAATCAGGATTTGCATAAGCTTAACAGTTTCGTTACAAAGGAATGGGATCAGCTGATTCACTAAGAATGACAGGTTAAATTACAATGTATTTGCTACAAGATTCAGTTTCGTTTAAGCGTTCGTGTTCAGCTCAGTTACAGTCGCGGCACGCAGCTGTGTCGCTGAAATGTTGGAAGCGAATTAATAAAAAATAACAAAATTTAATATTTGTTAATCAAATTTTAAACTTTTTACAAAAACTAATTTTATAATAATCAACATTAAAATCTGCATATATTTAGGAAGATTTTATAAAACGCTGATTGTGATAGTTAAATTAGATTTTTTTTAAGTAACAAAAAATTTAATGGTTGTTTAAAGATTTTTAGGCGCCATTTTGAAATATTAAAACAGATTTTAAGGTATTACAAAATCGGACCACAATTGCGGACATCAGTGTGTTAAAATACACACACGTACCCGGGAACACCACATTCAGGCTATTATCGCCTCCCTAAATGTAAGTGTGAGTGTAGAGTGTAAAGTGTTAAAGTCGTAAGAGTAGTGTTGTAAGTGTGTGTTAGACTCTGGTACCGCGAGGGAAACACACTTTACATGTAATATGTAAGAATATATATCTTCTCAATAGGTGCAGCTAGTCTGCACCCCCTTTGTATATATATATATATATATATATATATATATATATATATATATATATATACATCCGGATATAAAGTCTTACCATGAAGTCCGTTCCAATAGTTAATTTCCAAATGAAAATTCGCTAATGAAGTGAAAATCCACTCTTTACACATCAGAGCGATATTAAAGCATAATACCTTCAATTATGCCATATTAATTCCTAAACATAACCTCAATTTCGTCAGAGTACAAATATTGATTCCAATACGTTTAGTGGGTTTTAGATATTAATTACTGAATGCTTATTTGAATTGCTAATTAATGGACGGTTCAATTATCCACATCCCCCATAATCATGTCAGCCCTTCCTATCAATTTCACCGCATTAAAGTACGATGTATCGATACCGGAACAAAGGTATTACTAGGAACATAGAAAGTACTGTTTTATGGGTCGATAAAAATATTTTTGGATCGCTAACGACAGGAGAAAAGGAAATTAGCAAAGAAGAGAAACTGAAATCACTAATTTCTTAATATTCGAACAGATTGGTCAAATATAGAGATTTATGAATAATTGATCTGTGTTCTAAATATTAAGCAAAAAATTAATTAAAAACATAGAATTTCTGTTTGTCTAAAATGACTTTTTCAGATTTGGTTCAAATTTTAAAATTATGATGTGTCCCTACCCCCCGACAGAAGAATTGGCTGTGTAGTCCTATCAACATAATTAAGATCGTTTGTTATAAGAAATAACAAACAAACAGAAATTGCAAATTTCTCAAATGATTGTAGAAAAAATTGGTTCCAATTGAATTCATAACGCGTATTAGTCACTATCTCTCAACAATCCGGGATCTAAGGCTTTCAGTTTCAAAACAGTTTGTCAAGATCGGGGCGAAGTTAGGACTATAAGGTCCTCTCTGTCACTTAACCTCACATATAACGTCGGATACAATATATAGAAATGAAAATGTGAAAAAATGAACTAAAATAAGATAAAACTTTATATAAAAAAAAAACATTTTTCACAAAACATAACACAAACCTCGAATGATTTAACGAAATAGGAAAGCAATATTCAAGCTAAACAATACAATTTTAAAAAAAAGAAACTAAATGCTTAAACACATATTGTTAAACACAAATATTGTGTAGCTTTTTCGTTTCGTTTTCAAAAAACACACAAGGTATTTCGATATACTTATATCGATAGAAGTATTTCGACTTGAAATAGTTTTCCTTCCTACATAAATTTGCATGATATTAATCTCTCTTATATTACTTGACAAAATTTCTTTGGGACAATATTATTTGACATATAATTTTCTTTGTCTTCGTACTGGTTTAATATCATTTTTTAAGATGCCATATTGGCTTGACAAAATTTCCGTAGTACTACATCAGATTCCTTAGTAAGTATTTTCTCCTAGCACCATATTGGCTTGACATAATTTCTGTAGTACTACATCAGCTTCCTTAGTACACATTTTCTCCTAGCAACATATTGGCTTGACGTAATTTTCCTTGAAACCATATTTCTATACGTTATTTTCCTTGATTTGACAAATTTTTTTGGTACTATATTGACAACATAATTTTCCTTAGTAATTTTTTGTCTTGATATGGTAATTTTCTTTAGCAGTATAGTGCTTTGACATAACTTTCCTTGACTTCATATTGGTTTCATGTAATTCTTCTGGATGCCACATTGAAATCCTTTCTTTGTTTGGTGTAATTTATTCTCAAATTTTAATAGTTTGTAAAGAATACTAACTCATTCACTGTACTTTTGTTTTATGTTAAACGTGTTGCAATTGGTGAAAAAAACAACATAAACCTATAGCGGTAAAACTGAACAGAAATTCTCAAATTTTTGTTTGAAAAACAGCTTTCGTTTGCTAGTTTTTTTTGGAAAGCCGTGAAGTGACTGAATTACCAACCTTGTGACACTAACACGCGCAAAAGTGTATTATGTAATATTAACAAAATTAAATTTTCTCTAATCAGCTGATATTTTGGACTGTATATTTGTTATGCTAATTTTAAGGTTATGTTTACATTTTATAATCGCGTAGCAAGCATTGTTGGCTCACTGAATGTACGTTTCTTAAAATTCTTCATTTCGGTGTAGAACTTTAGGCAACCTTACAATTATAAATAATGCTCCCACGAAATCCCTACTATAAATGTTCACTTAATGTCTTTGTTATAATGTCTTCAATTTAAATTTTACTGCAAATTGTCTAACTCGAGTTATGTCTTGGTGATTATTGTCGTTTACAGTTCACCTTAAAGTCCCGTATCTTACAACTAAAATGACGTCTTTAAAAGGACGGAACTAAAGACGTTGTTAAATTCATTGCTTATCCTTAATTTACTCCAGTGTTCCATCTTAATTTAGTACATCGTTAAATGGCTTTTAGTGTATACGTAACAAATATAAAGGCGATATTTGTATCTCGGCTTAATAGTAATTAACGTATTTTGTTTTAAATTGAAATTAAACAAAATATACTTATAATCCATTTTATTCGTAGATTTTAAAATCATTTTGCAAACATTACAAGAATGTTTTCATATTCCCTTCGGATATCGACAAAAATAACAAAATCTGCCTGATGTTTCATCATCTTCCTATCAGATTTTGATAAAATTTGGTAATTTATAAAGACTCATAACTCAATTCGAAATAAAAGATGAGCCATCGTGAGTAAATCGGAAAAAAACACAACAAACCCGACGGCGGTCAGGTTTCATTTATTTTTGAAGCGAAGCATTTAATGTTAGCTTTTTTCGAGAGGAGTGAATAGAAAACAATCTGCCGAACGGAAATATGTAACGAACGAGCAAACGAATGTCATCTTTCCATTTCTGTCTTTTTTTTTTTTCCTACTTTTCGATAACACTACACGCGTATTGTATGAAAACGTTGTGTTGCTTTGGATTTGGTATTTTAATAACATCATAACCTGAAACTTATTAAAGCCTTGTTCAAAGAAATCAAGTTTTTCTTTGAACAATAAGGTTTATTAAAGCCTTATTAAAGTCTTGGTTTAAAGAAATCAGCTGATCGTTACAAGTTAATATAAAACAACTGATCTGTTACTATAACTACAGTAAATAATATCTAATCTAGGTTCACGTATTAATCTATAATTTATTTAAACAAAACGAGATATATGTAAACATATCTCAAACTAATTATACGAGATTATCATATGAAAGATAATTAAACTCGTATATTCAGCAAAGATATCGTTAACAAAACTTCGCTTCTGTCGGCAACTCCCCGTTATTTTTCTTTATTTAGCCCGAATGGTATATTTATGTACAGCAGTTTGTTAGAAGGACTTGAGTTTAATTTAGAGCCCATTTTTCGATAACTCTGGAACCGGATTTTTGAGAATATAGAGACTTAAAGTTTTGTTAGAATACTTGTAGGTTATACTTGAGCAAATTTTGATGTAATTCGTTAGAGCCGGTTTTTTAAAACAAAAATGAGTTATTTTAAAAAATAATAAAAATATTGATGAAATTAGGGGGGGAAAATCTAACTTGCTAAAATTGCCTTTCCATATCAGTAAATTGGTGTAGTCATCAGCAATATGAATACTGATATTTTAAATAATAACCACAGTGTTTATCCACTTTATTTCGATTACATTTAAATCAAATTTTCAGTGATATTTCAACCCATACGTTTCGTTTTAGTTCTAAATTTGTACAAAATATAATCAAAATTGTTGACTAGTCACAAAAAGTACTTCAAAACGTGTTTTTTTAATAATATGGCCAAACGTGTTCTCAGATATGGCCAAACGAAACCTATTCACCAAATTCCATCAACATCAGTCCTTTAGTTTAGTTTCCAGCGACGTGCGCACGCAAAAAAACAAATAAAAACTACTTGTTTTGATTTTAAGGACCTAAAAACGGATAAATCTATCGAAAAGTAAAATTGATTTTTGTTTACCATTACAATCCACGCGCGCGCTTGGGTGTGTGTGTACACGTCCAGTGTGTGTACTGGACGTTCGTTCAGTTCGTCGAAACTAAGGCTCAATCAACCCAGTGGAGGCATTCTGGCTCGCCAAGACCGAAAAAGTCTCGACAAGTGCGGTCGAACGTGAAGGTTATGCTCGCTGTGTTCTTCGATATTATTGACATAGTGCATCATGAATTCCTGCCACCAGGTGAAATGGTCAATAAGGAGTACTACCTACAAGTTCAATGCCGTTTGCGTGAAGCAATCCGAAAAAAACGCTCGGATCTGTGGAAAAACATTCATGGCTTTTGCACCACCATAATGCACCAGCTCACACTTAATTGCTTGTTCGTGAATTTTTGGCCAAAAACAGTACTGTGACGATGCCCTAGGCTCCATATTCGCCAGACATAGCTCCGTGTGACTTTTTCCATTTCCAAAAATAAAGACAACCTTAAAGGGCTGTCGTTTTACAGCCGTAGATGACATTAAAAGCGCATCGCTGAAAGAACTAAAAAGGCTATCTCAGTTTGAGATAGAAGTGTTTCGAGGATTGGAAGAAGCGCTGGCACAAGTGCATAATTTCCAATGAGGACTATTTTGAAGGCGACAACATCAATGTAGAAAATAAATAAATATTTTGTTAACAAAATTGAAATTCTCGTTACTTTCTGAACACACCTCATATATATATATATATATATATATATATATATATATATATATACACTTTAAAATACACTTTATACTTCGTATTTTATACTGTGTACTTTGTACTTCATACTTTCTGCTTTATACTTTATTCGTTATACCTAATACTTCAACCAGCAGAGGGTGTAGTCTAGCTGTACCTATTGAGAGGATTTAGACGTCCCTCGCAGGTACCCGAGTCTAACACACACTTACACTTACAACAGTACACTTGCGACTTTAATACTTTACACTCACACTTACATTTAGGGAAGCGATAATAGCCTTCATGTGCTTTTCGCCTAAAAATAACAAAAAAAAACCTTATACTTCATACTTCATAGAACTAGAAATTAAAATGGAAAGTAAAGTTAAAACAGTCGCCACTGTAATAACTAGCGCGCCAGAATCGATACACTAGCTATTAAAACTGCATGCGATAAGGTAATTGCAGATCATTGTCCTTAGATTGTTACTTGTACTACAGAATGATAAATTAATTGTACAAGTGTTCATTCAGTAGTAATGGGAAATGAAAACTTATTTATTATTTAAACTTTATTCCCACAGTGATCCCACTTTGAACTTTTTATTGAACTTGAAATTGGTTTCCTGTCTTTAGGCTTCAGTAGTATTATTTCCTTTCAACAAGCAGTTGACTCTAAAGAAAGTTCTATCCGTTTTCAGGTCTTCGTGCTATAAAAATGTTGTTTTTTCTTGCATATTTATTTTTTCTGTTCTGATTATTGATAAAATTCGGAATGTTTACCTATGTCTCGTGACTTCCTGTCTACACTAAGTGCAAATAGTTTTTACTTTTTCTGAGTTCGAAAAATTTGTTTTTACTAAAACTAATTAGTTGATAGATTTTTATAAAAAATTAGCTAGGTTTGTTCAAATGTCATAAACACTTTTTTCAAAAACAAAATCTTTAAAGCCCGTTTTCGGTTGAAATCTGTTAAAAATTAGTTCGAAAATTTTCCAAAAATAAGTTCTACAGTTTTTCGTTAAATGTTGATGTTAATAGTCAAACAAAACGTAATAATTGGTTTAGGTTTGGTCACAAAAAACCCGGTTCTTCTGAAATTATGGCCGTACATAAAAATTCATATCTTAAGTCAGTGCACCAGGTTTGAAGTTTACACCTAAATGAAATTAACGATTGGGCAGTAAGTAAAAATTAAAATAAACTCCAATAACAGGAAAGTTTGTTTCGTTTCACTGAACATTCTGTATTACCTACCTTATGACTAACGTTTTGGCTTTACAAAGTATAAGTTACAATGTCCTGCCGGTGTCCTAACCTAACCTAACCTAAACTAAGTTGCAGGGCTAACTAAGCTGTTTTGATCGACATTAACAACTTGAAAGGATTACTAAGTCACTCTAGTAGAGGAAGATATCCCTAAAGTTTACAGAAACCGTCTCGATTTGAATTGAGAATCTCTCTGCCCCTTCTAGGCTAGTAACATGGCATTTTAATATTGTTATTATTATTAATAAATGATTGTTATTATTTTATTTATTTATTTATTTAAAAGAAAGTTTGGATATTTCGCATCCGTATGACAATTCAGCAATATTGGGATTTTAGTCTTCTGACAAACGTAACTTTGGTTTCCATAATGTCTATTGATTCGCCCTCAGATCCACTGGAAGGTTTGTTTTGAATTTCTAGCTCGAACTCACCTTGAGACAAGCTCGCTCCTGAGGTTCGCTTCTCCTCTGAGTATCGACAGGGGACAACAGCCATATCTGTAGACACGAAAGTGTCACTTTATCAAGGCTTATCGTACACTCTCCACCTGACAACCAGACACCGCAACCACCCTCCAAGCACCACTGGGCTCTACTGCCTAGTTAAAAATCCTCCTTTCTTCTGCCTTCGAGGCAAAATGCCATCATCGGAACTCGTTTCACTCAAATGGAAGTGAAGCGTCTCCCACCACTTTCCCAAAAAAAATGGATTGTCGTCATTCCCAAATTTTTCTTTACGGTTTTTAATATACTCGGCTTTTGTAAGTTTTTTCTTTGCAGGCCTGACTTCTTTTGGGTATTCGTGCAGAAATCCACGTCGATTCAGAATCAGTATCTGTGCGATAATTCCCAACTGGCATCGACAGTGAACAAGGTTGGAGAATGGTTTATCAACTCTTCTGCGATAGGTTAATAACAGTAGTATGAGCTAGAGTTATGGTGGGATCATTAAGCTCCATCATAGCTGACACTATCAGATTTTAACATTAAAGGAAATTGTTGTCACTTTATATTGAAAAACTCGACCGGATCGCACACTATTTCAGTTCGCAAGTGTGCAATCTAGGCTTGAAAATCATAATCATAATAGCTGCACGCAACTGTCTCGGATGGAAACTGAATTCTTATTCGAAGAATCTTAACTTTAGTCAGTGTAACAAATTTAGAATAAAAGAAATTTACAGCCAATGAACCAAAAACCCTTGACTGCATTCAACGTTTCCTTTTTTTATTTATCAAAACTAAACCACATTTTTTTAAAATTTTTACAATAACTTGAGCATGAATATTCAAAAAATTACCCAAACTTTAGGAAAATCTGACGAACCGATTTTGAGAAAACTGTATTGTATTTTACTTTAGTTATATAATCAGAATTTCGGTTATATATCGTCCCATAAGTTGTGTTTGTGTTATTATGGCTTACATTTCAGAAATGTTCATCAAAATTGTATAAGTCAATTTTAGGAGATTTATATTTTTTTTTATATATTTTTTTATAAAACTTCTTTTTTAAAATTAAAAGTGTTTTCCAGATATGGGCAAACCAAGCATATATAAATATATTTCATAAAAATCTATCAATACTTTGGAACTCAGAGGATCTGAAATCGAATGGATCAATCAAAATCTCAAAGTTGTAACTTATCTTAAAATAAATTAACCATAAATTATTTCTGAATAATTTAACAAAACTGACAGTAATCATACAAGAAGATACTGTCAATATTTTGCTACTGTTTTGTCATGTTCGTGTCTAATCAAAATTAACTTTCTTCCCATATTAATTTGTTAAAAGCTCTCGACTCTATAAATCCTGTCAGTCAAGATGGAGGATATTTCTTCAGAAAATTAATATAAACTGCAACATGACGTCACAGAGCTGGGAATCGTCTGAAGTTAGCGTTGTCTAAAAGTGAAAGAGAAAGTAAATGTTATATTAAATTACGCAAATTCAAAGGCTAAAACAAACAGAATTGCATAACTTACACTATATACTGTTTGACTTTGGAATGCGGGCGGTCGACAGTTGGTTTTATTTGCCCCAAACCCCTTTCACGCATGCGTTTTCATCACCGGTCTTTGTGTTTGTGAGGGCTATGTATTTTGATCAGCGTTCTATACTTCGCCATTTACAAGTCGAATAAAAAAAATCTTCTTTCCTGATTATTAATTTTTTTTTCTCAAAAACCGCGAAAGAAAGAAAAAGTTATAAAGTTATATTTTTGTATAATCTTTTTGTATATAAAAAGTTTTGTTTCAAACAGTTTTTTATGTTTTTAACGGTTGTGAAAAGAATGAACGAGTGTTGATATTTGATATGTTGCTTCTGCGGACTCTAATAGAACCAACTGTACATATTCGAAGTATCGCCTTTTAGAAAATTATTTCTCGGTAGATGAGTATTTTACTTAATATGGCTGAACTAAAAAGCGAAGGGAATATAGAATAAGCCGCATGCAACGTGGAATTCACAGCATGTGAAAGTTATTGCTTCCATACTCGGTATTGGAGATTTGTGATCATTTCTAAAGTGAAACATTTTTACGATCTAAATTTCTTTCACTTCTTTAGAACATTTTTTTTTAATTTCGTAGCAAACAATTTAAAAGTTTAACAATTTTAGTCTTGATTTATTTGTTACCATAACAACTAATATTAGAAAATTAATTATTTATATCTGTTATCATAGCAGCTAATGTACAAACTTCATTATTAAATCTCCTATAATAGCAACAGTATGAAAATTTAACTATTTAAATCTGTTAAAGTATCAGTCAATATACAAACGTAATTACCAAATACGCTACCGTAACAATCAGTGTAAAAATGGAATTATTTATATCTTTTACCACATGAGGAGTTTAGTTTCAAAACGTTCTTTGTCCACTGGATGACGAAATCGAGATTTTATTTATACGTATTATTTTTATAAAAAAGGCTTTTTTCAATTTATTATGACTTATTATTATTATTTTTCCTAATAAATATAATATTGATTTTACTAAACAATGGTTTACATTTTGATAATAATTAAATATTTTTGCTGACTAATTTCACTTAAATAATTTTTGTCTTTAATTTTAATTTATATTTTTGTATTTTATTAGTGTTTCAATAATATTTGCCTAAATAAATGAGATATTACTATCGTTTTTGTTGTTCAGTGACAAATGCTAACATTTTTTAAACAAACTGTCCTTTGCCCATTATTTTTATTTTCAGAACGTCTCTTGTCCACTCTTCAGATTCAAAATGTCCTTTTTTCAAAAAGATTTATGTATTTATTAGTAAACTAAAAGTAAAAAAGCATTTGGTACAAAATTATCTAGAGATATAAAGTATATTTAACGTTATATTCAAAAACTGTTCCACCTGAAAAAGTTTTTTGTGATTTTCTGAAAATTTTCAACAATGGACGTTGGACGTTTTGAAATTTAGAGGCCTCACATCAAGAATATTAAAAATGAAATTATTGAAATTATTATTATACCAACCCAGATAAAAATGTAATACACAAATCTGTTACTAAAGCAACCAATATTAAAATTTACTTCTTGGATTTGCTATCATATTAGCTCATATAAAAATTGAAATAATAAAATCTGTATTAACATCGTAATCAACATCGCAATACTTTTTAAAAATCTGTTACCATTGCAATCAATACAAAACATTTTATTATTTATTTAAATCTTTGATCATGTCAACCAAAATACGTATTTAATAAATAAATCGTTTACCGTAGCAACCAATGTACAAAATCAATTCGTGGATCTGTCATAATAACCAATATAGACATTTAATTAATACATCTGTTACTATAGCAACCAGTACGAAAATTTAATCATTTAATTCTGTTGCGGTAGCAACCAATACATCAAATAATTTAAATCTTTAACAATTAATTAATTTCTAACAGTATTATGAAACTTAATTTCTCACCATTTAATCGAAATCACCAAAATAATGGAACATCGATGCGAAATTTCAGCCTTCGTTTAGCATCGTGAGAATTGCGAGGTGACGAGCGTGGGATAAAATTTCAGCAAAATTTGTTCAGCCGGTTCTGAAAAATCAGGTCTCTTAAGATTTTCACTTGTGCGGATGGGTTTCTAAACGAAATTTTTCGATAGATATGTTGGATACATATAAGTTGGATACTTTATAAGTACTTTCTATACTAGACCTAATGTCAATTTTTGTTAAGATAGTCAGAGAGTGTTTTGAGAATGTTTTACAGTATTTTCTACCACATATTTCAAGTTATCTAATGAATTCCAAAAAAAAATCGGGGAAATGATAAAAATATTGTTTTAATTTTTTAAATCAATTTATACAATTTTTTATATTAGACTGCATCCATTTAAAAGTCAAACTTTTAAATTCAAACATTAAATGTACGTGATTGTAATAACAAATTCATGATGTTAAATAATTTATACTCTTTGACTATTAAATTCCAATTTTTATGCTCGTATGTTAATGGATTTTAAGTATAAAACTGTTCAATAAATTACAGAATGTAATTGGCAATTAGTAACATTGAATTGATAATGATTAGTTTGGCTGGTTTGTATTAATTATTCAGGAAACAAAATTACATTGCGCCAACCTGGCCTATATGCAGTACTTACTGCCATTTAGATCTGTCAAGTAAGAAAATAATTTGGTGCTAATAGCCTATATATAGCGATCAGTGCATTATAATAATATTTAAACCTTTAATGGATAAATTTGAGAAAATGTTGATAACAATATCGTAATAGCTTAATTTAAATAAAAGTCTAAACAAGATTCAAGTTTTGTGCTGTACATATAATATTCGTAATGTTTTCATTATAGAGTTAAAATAAAAATAAAAAAGTGAACGTTTTTATTCTAACATTTTTGAAAATTTGATTTCACTATTGTAATTTCTAATAAAATATGTGTAATATTTTTATATTTCAAATTATATTTAAATTTTAAAGAATGTACCTTATTTGACGTCAGTTTAATTTCTATATTTCGAGAGAAAGTTTAGTACAAATTCATCGTTGAAATGGTTTTCAGATTTTTAAAAATTTATAGAAAATATTTGCATTTTTGTGGCTGCCATTTTAAAACTATTATACGGATTTTTGCTGGTTAGCAAACTTGTCCAAGATAACTTATTGCCAAAATTGAGAACTCTAGAATATTTTTCGATTTTCGTATCGAGGACACATTTTGATAAACAATATAGTGTTAAAGCTTCACTCAGGTGCACGCGCAGTTTGACCTTGCTTATTCTAATCTGTGTGATTTCGTCTGTAGCCTGCGACTTAACTTTGTTATGGGACTGTTATTATTTTAGCGGCCACATATTGCTCCTTAACTCACAAATCTTGCTGATTTCATTGAAGCCATTACTTGCACTCAAAGTAACTTCTTCATGGAACAACCAATAACCTAAGTGTTCAATTTATTGAAAAAATGTATGCACGCGTGTTGTATTTACGTGTTGTATTTATGTATGCACGTGTGTTTTTTGGGTTTTTGGATAAATAAAATTGTAACTAGTGGGCCCATATGACCTTCGCTGTTAATGGGAAAAAGAAACGAATAATATACAACAATGTAGAGTAAGAAGTTTGTAGTTATTTTAAAGCAATGGAATGCATTAATATTTTAGTTATTTAATACAATAGGCCTTACTTTGTTCTACTTTTGTATTTAAAACTATAACCTATAAAATGAATTAATGAATTCTATTTTTGAAATATTTAAAAATGAAACCTAGTATAACCGGATTTTGCAATGCTGCGATTACTGTTTAATAAAAACAGAGTTTTTTTTATTTAATAACATTTACATGTTAGAACTGGCCTAGATTGTCTTATTCATTCTAGTTCAAAAACTGATTCGGTCAATAATGATTTAAGTATAATTTAATATTATACAGTAATAATGTAAATATTACTTTCAACAAAGTTTTTTTAGCAATCAGTTTTTTGTAATTACACAATTAATTGTTTCTGTCACCAATGTCTGAACAGTCCTGTACTCTAACGGGGACACTTTATACTGCTCCTGGAATTTTTTTTACTAATATTTTATCGGTTTTAAGTCGGTTTTAATTTTATTTTAAGGCCTTAAAATGGAAACGTATGAGGCGTCAGAGTTCTCTGGTTTTCTGACAAACCTGTAGTTACTGACGAACCATATATAGTTTCAAAAACGCAGTTACTTGTTTTTATTTTTTGGTACAGAACCGATCGGAATGCTTAACGATTCTGTACCATATATTTATTGATGTACATATATTTATTCTGTACATATATTTATTGATTTATGTAATATATGGAAGATTCACATCTGTTCTGCCCTTGTGTTACATTAAAAACCGATTTAAGAAATAATGTAAAATATATTTTCTTAAATATTGCACAATCATTGTCTATATAGCAAATTTTGATTGGTTAGCGATGCTAACACACAGACCCGAGACCTTGAAATAAGCGTCGATCCCGATGTGAGTTTATGTGCACGTGCTTTTATGTGACTGTTAACATGCTAAAGTTCACAGTTAATTTCAGTTTGACGTTAGCAACACTAAGCGTGATCACGGTAGTGAACACATTAATTTTCGAAAATGTTTAACACATAAAAGTTAAATTTTTTGAAATTTGAAATGGTCGCTCTAATAGCTCATTTTGCGATAACAATTCACTAAAAAGTTATGCATTTTGTGACCGGTTGTCAGGATTGATTTTTGTGCTATTATTGTAAAATACAAAGAAATGTTCTTTTATGTGAGGTTATTAAAATGAGTGTTAAATATTGGAAATTGATTTCCATTAAATCTTTGAGATAGCTGCTTTTCGTGATTATATTCTTGAACATTATGTTTTCAGCGAGTCAGCTTTATTCAGAATCTAGTTTATTTAATTAAATCCCTCTTCTGCAGTGAAATTGTTAAAGCAGAATGTTAAAGTAATTTTGTTTTCTATATACAATGTACTGCAGAGAATTTTTTTATGTAAATAATATTTATTCATTTCAAATTTGCTACCGTGACGAGTTATAAAATTTCATATACTACCAAAATTTAATAGAATCTGATAAAATGATTTTGAGAATGGATCCCGAAACGGATATTTTATCAATAACGACCAACGTCTTTTTTTGGGAGGAGGTATTTATGAACTTCATGCTATTTAGACAAAATTTGATGGTAAAATTTGTTAAAAAGACAATTTCGAGAAAATCTGATTTTAACAAGTTTTATTACCAAAATAAAGGACTAAAAAATTTATCGAAAAATTAAATATGTAATCCAAAATATAGGCAAAAAGTACCTAAATGCAAAATTTCATCAAATCAAATGCGCAAATTTGGTGAACAAATAAGCGCGCGCGCGCGCGCGGGCACACACACACACACACACACACACACAGATAAAAGTAAAAGCAACGTTTTAAGGTCAGGAGATTTGTGAACATAAAGACCTATCCAAATATCATGATATGCTATTTTTCATGACCAATTTTATTTTATACTCCTACGGTTAGCAGGTAAAAAACATCATATTTCTAACAGTAACTACGACAAATTTTCTTCTGTGAACGACTTTCAAGAACCTTTCAGAGGATGGTTGAGAAACGTTTCATTTAAAAATTTCAACAAAATTGTAGGTGAAGTTTTTATCAAAAATAAGTACAAATATGTTTATACACATTACACATCCACGTAAACACATTACTTAAAAGTGAAGATTTGATAGAATTGACTTACATGATTCTTGAGAATGTCTCTATTAAACAGTGAAAAATTAAAAAGTAAGATGAAAATATTTAAGAAACGTCATTAATTAATTAAACAGAAGCGAGCATCTCGGTATGCAGAATAATTAGCAGAATGCAGGCAACACGTGTTTAATTGCGATCTCGGAGAGTTTGTCTTTTGACTAAACATTGAGCACGGAGTCGGCAAATTATTCCGTTCTGAGAAACCGTCTTTGTGTAACAAGCGCATCTCAGAGGCTCTTGGCAGCATATTTAGAATAGATGAACTGCGCTATGAGAGGTTTGTATTCATCTGTCGCTACTGATTTGATTTTATAAATTAAACTGCAATATTGATTTATATTACTTATTATTACTTTTTGAGTAGTTTGACTTTGTTTGCTCTCCCAAAGATCAAATAACAGGTTTACAAATTTCATAAATAATAGGTTTATTTTTACATTTTATTCAATGTTTGACACTATATTTCTTTTTAAATCTGTGTAATGACTAGAGCGTGTTTAGCCAATGAATACAGAATCTGTAGATATTGTTAACTTAACAAATATGATAGTCACAGACAGTTCGCATCTGTGCAGAAATATAGTAATCAAGATATTGAAAATAAAGCATGTTAAGAAAAATATATTATTTTAATAGTTTGTTGAAAATGAATTAATTTATATGTTTTAACAGATAAAGGGGATATTTCTTGGAAAATGAATATACAATTTTTGTACAAAAAGGGTGAATTCAGTTGTTTAGAAGAAATGCGTGTTTTTAATAAACAAGGTATTGAAGAGAAAATATATTTCAAAAACATTTTGCAATCCTTTGTTGGAAAACGTATATTTTAAAAAATTAAAGTAATATATTAAAAACTTTTTTAATAATTATAAAGTTTTATTGATATTCTATTTTAAAGATCGAAAAATTCATTCTTTCGGAGTAAAGTGAATTTCTATAAATGTACAAAACCTAAGTAAAAAATAGAAAAACTAAACAAAGAGAAATAATAGACATACATTCAATATTTTTGTTACCAACGTTAAAGCCTTTATAGCATTTTTATAATCCAGAACCAAAGCACTCCTTTGCCTTTCTTGCACCATTGGTCATTTTTTTTCTCCATTAATTCATTCCTCCATCTTAGCGCTGGTCTTCCTTCCTCTGCTTATCCTTGAGAATCCATTCTGTAGTTGTAATGGTAATCTTCAACTCTCGCTACGTGTCCAGTCCATTTCCAGTCTGATAAGTGCGCTTCTTTCGCCAAGTTTTAATTTTTACCTTGCTCACTAACTTCTAATTGCTTATTTTCTCCAGATTCACACCAAGCATACTTCTTATAATCCTGAATTGTGCGATCTTCTAATATGTTTGTAATGGCCCACGTTTAGCATCCTTGTAAAATACCTGGATACACAGAGCTCAATAATCCCTTATATTTCAATTTGAAAAACTAAATTTAAAGATTTTTCTAAACGACCAAAATGTTTTCCATTCAGAGTTTATCCTTTTTCTCACTTCTTTACTGCCTCTCTTCCGAAACGATATTGTTTCACCCAAATATTCATAAGTTTTCCACGTATTCAATGTTAGTTTTGTCAGCCATTATAGTGATTTTCGCCGCATTATTAGTTTAGTTTTGTCAGGGTTGTTTCAGTCCTCTATTTTTACTCAGTCTTGCAAATTCTTCTAGCATTTTCTGGAGATTCTCATTTTCGTCACAGTCACTATATCACCAGGATAAACACTGATTACACTATTTACACTAATTCCTTTATGTAGACAATACAAGTATTTGAAGATTTGTATTTAGAACACAGTTAAAAATTATTGGTAATAGGAGATATCCTTATTTACTCATTTTTCTAAAATTTCTTTCCCCCTTCTGTCCATTCCCTCATAATTCCCTTACAAGCACAATTTCTCTATACAATTTCAATGAACTAGTTTAAATTAAATCATTTATTGAAAGAATGGTTTTTAAATTATAAAACATAAATTTAAATTACAAATTAAATTATTTATGATAAGCTTCTTTTTTTACTAACGAAATGTAACATTTGCTTGAAAATAAACTTACTTCATTCAAGTAATAAACTTACTTATTCATACTTATATTCAGATAATTCTACAGTGAGCTATTTATTTTACTCATTATTGAATGGGAGGAAGGAAATAAAACGCAAAGTACAAGAGACGAGAAGGTTTAACAAATTAATTTGAAAACTAAACACTGTGTTCCTACTTAGCCAACACTCTCTGTGTTTCTTTGTTTAAATTATGCCACTCAGGTTTTAAGCGTTGCCAACAGTGAATAAAAATTTCATAGTGACGTCATCTCTCCACCTAACTGTATGCAAATTAGGCACCGGCACGATTCCACTTAAGTATTGATTTTTTTTCACTAAACTTTATCTAAATTTTATATTTTTATCTGAAGCGTGTAAGAAATGTGTTTGCATATTTTATATAAATACAGAGTATTTATATGTACTTCGTTATAGCTTTTTAAATTTATATGTTTTGTGTAAAACATTTTTTGAAATTGTAAAGTCGTTATCAAATTTAAAATCTGTGCACATTCTTATTATGATTACAATGGTGCAATCGGATTTTCAAAAAAAATTATAACATAAAAAAGTTATGATTTATTTAAAAGATTTTGAATTGTACCATTTTTTTTAACTGCTGAACGTATTTGATGAGTATATAAAGTCAAAAGTTCCCGAAATCGATCGATAAAAATTTATTGAAAGTACGTATACTATTGTAACCTTAATCTACTGCAAAATATTCTCCTTCTGCATGTACACACTTCTTCGACCGTTCATAAAATTGTTGAAAACACTCCTGAAAGCTATTTTTGGAAATCTCGTTTAGCATCTTCGTCGCATTTTCAATCACATCTTACGAGTCAGCAAGTCGATGTCACTTCAATGTCACTTTCAGTCAGAACTTCAAAACTGCAGAACTGACCCATTTAAACTGATGCCTGAATGCTGAGAACAGATAATAATAACACGTTTGTATATTTCCACAACTTTGTCGTTTGTGTCTTGCCAACCAAGGTTTCACTCGTTATTATCAAGGCCACTTAACAGACTGAAGTTAAAACAGCTGGTAAAACATTATATTTTTGTTAGGGAAACCCACTGTACAGGCCTAAAATCTATAAAGAGGGAATAATGACCTAGACAATGGTTTTAAAAGAGGTGAATAACCTAAATGTAACTACTCATTTTTGAACTAATACAGATTTACTTAAAACTAAATTATTTATTTATAAGTTATTTAATTTGTTGAATTTGTTAGATACATGTAATATTTTAAAATTCGTATTTTTATAAAAATCAGAAACGCTATACTCTCAAGTGTTTAGCAAAACTAGAGTCTGCATGGCCCAACCTGGAATTTCTGTTAAATTTTACACACTGTTTTTATACAAATTATATGTTTAATCTTTCAAATTATTTAAAATTTTACCTGAATTAGTGTCACAATAGCTGGATTAATTATGTTTCTCTTCCAAACATTTTCCTAATTTTATATGTATTATTTTCAAAATAACTGATTTTTGGCCATTTAATATTGAAAGTATTTACTGTTGGATGCAACCAATTAATGGCATGCTATTGTTTTGTAAATTACTCGTTACAAAGGGGAATATGTGTAATTATTACATAATATGAAGGCACCATTGTTTTCTCTTTTACTGCTGCTAAGGAACAACTGGCGTCTAATAAACGAGAGGCTGTGAAGTCTAACCTTACTCTGATGAGATCTAGCCTAACATCTGACGCCATTTGTTGCCCGAGTCTGGAGTGAATCTCGTAAAGTTTCCTCCTTACAGAAGAATGTTATTTGCCTAAAAGCACTCAAATTTACAGTCCTCGACTTTCTTGCCTAAATTTCATGATCTCATTCAGACAGCTCGTGCAAAATGCGATGTTTTTTTGTGAACAGTTGAGTTGGATAGGTAAAACACTTTTTGTCCGTACTTTGTTCAAATTAGCGTGGAAGATGGAAAAATTGCTTTTCTATTTTGACGAACACTTCGGTTTTCAAGACTTAAAAAATTATTTTTCATGGACGTATGTTCAAATCGCTGGAGTCTAAACAAATTGACCTATTTCAAGAAAAATTTTAAATGTTTCAAAATTTTTAATTTTAAAGATATTGCTTGATTTTCTAGTACATGACCGTAAATTACTTACATTTAAAAAAAATTGACTGACTCGATCTATGAATTTATCAAGGCTAGAGCAAATTGTAATTCCGATTTTTCAAAGTTATTGTGTTAGTAGCACCCGGACTAGATCTTCTGGACATCTGGAAGCATTTTTTTAGTATAGCCTAATACATTTTATAATAGACCTGTTAATAGATATTCCTCCATGAATGGAAAGAAAATTGAACTACATTGAAAACCGGCAAAAATCAGGTTACAGAGTAGGTTTACAGCGCTTCACGTGGTGGTAACTGAAGTCGATTTTTATAGAGCAAACTAATAAGCGCAATTAAGTCAGGAACAATTAAATTGGAGGAACATAAACATGGAATAAAGTATCACCGTTATGTACCAAGGTCAGAGACAAACGGGTCACAACGTACATTTTGAGACAGAAAGACAGATAGCTACTGTGGAAAATTATAAGACCAGAATTGTTAGAGAGGTCATCGAAACAGAGAAGTAAATAGGAGGGACGTAATTTGCCTGATGTTTGGAGAACTGTCCTCAATTGCTTTCGAACTAAGTGCAAACGTGCTAAAGCAATTGTCAATTTTACTAGACCTAATCAGCCGGTTTAATGTGCGTTAGTGATGTGTTGATCTACGTCAGCTAAAGCAAGCCCACTTTTTATTTGTGGCATACGAAAGTTATAAAAGTGACAATTTGAAAACTTTATTCAGATATTTAGCAAGAACAACCTAGAGGGTGTTAAATACCATTTTGTTGAAACGTATCTTATCTTACCAGATAGGCCTATTGCTGAAATGTTTATCTGTTCCAGAAAAAATTTCGTCGAACGAAATATAACGATCTTCAATATTATTCGATATATGTTTCGCTATGTTAGAACTATTTAAAACAAACTGTACACAAAAATCGATTCAATGGAATAACTTAGAGAAATTCGTTATCGAGTAAAACACGTTCATTTGTTTCAAAATGACGAATAAATATTTAAAATCTTAAAAAAACTATTTACTTTTTTACTTGATATTAACAACGTCAGTTAATAGTTCATTAACACTTCTTAACATTTAGTTCAGTTAACACTTCTTCATTTAAACTTTAAGCACTAAGTTATGCAGATTTTAACGATTTTTACAATGGTAAAAGCAGATAGTATCGAAGTGTTCGTTCATATAAACGTTATGTCAGCGAGACAGTTGCGTGCGCGCATTATTTCAACATGTTGTTTAATTAATCTAGATCACCGATTATCTCATTAATATTTCACTGTTTGTACTCGTCATGTTTTCACCTGACTGCAGTTAGTTCTACCTGTAATATCACAAATGATGTTAACTAAAGCGATTGAATTAGCGACACAAAGTTTCGTGTTTGTGTGTTCGTTGAACAAGTTGCATAAAGCATAGCACAGAACATCACCAGAGTTATCAGAACGGCTGATCTGCACAACTCGGGAAATTGTCTTGTTTCTATGAATACAACTTTGTGTTGAGAATACGAGTAGTTGGTACAGTCAACGCCGCAAATATTATTCGTTGTAACGCCTCGTTCGGGTGTATAAAAAATCGTAATAAAATCCTGGTGTTGTTTAATATTTTTATGTTGGTGAAAATAAACTCACAACAGTTTCTAGATTTCATTTCTTAATACGATTCATATTGCGAATTTATATTGGAAAATCAGCTGTTGAAGCTGACATTATGGTAAAACACAGATGGAGAGTAATGTCATGAGCAGCGATCCTGACTCCAGTGACAATTTTTAAGGTGTTATTGAAGTTTGTGCTTAGATTAAATTAGATTGAAAACTAGACAAAGGGAATATACAACCTCAGGCGATCGACGGACCTATTGTGCAACTAAACCTCTTAAGTATTAGTTCTTCTGATTGGTACCCTTAGTGAATTCAAACAATCCACTGAATATCTAATCCTACTGGAGGTCCGTAGGGTCCTGAAAACCAAAAATTCTTAGCCTCCTGCTAGGAAGAGCTTCACAGTCCTGTAGTTTTCTCCTCTTTTCTGTATAACCTACACACGGTTTCTCCGTGGTAGATATATATCCTGTTCATGTACACAGTGCCTTATAATCAGCCCCGTGATCGTCCTGAGTTGTGCTATTCCCAAGATGTCTGCCGCTGTACGTCCTCCATGAGGACTTCCTGAAAAACTCGCTATGGGAATGTCCATGAAGGTTATCCCATCTTGCCTGGTATTACTTGTTAATCCACCTATTAAGAGTAGACTCGGTCAGTGACAGAGAGATCCCTAAAACCGACTCGAGTTTGATAAACCCATATGCAGGTAACAGTCCAGCCAATCGGTCTGCCTCCTCATTACCTTCAACGAAAAGTATCCCGGTTTCCCAGGGAAAGAAAATTGAAGTTCTTCCAACACACCCAGACCAGCAAGTATCCAGGGTGTTTGGAGATTGTAACCCCCATTGATAAAAAACTTGAAGATTTTTAACACATTTTCTAATATTGCAACTATAGTTACGTTTTTATATCATTATTCTGTAATAAAGCAAGTCTAATAAAGCAAGTTCTGAATTACTGCACTATTATATTATTAAAGTTTGGATTGTACTTGACTTCTTCATTGCAATTATAACATGTGGCACAAAAACACAGATATTTAGTAAAATGCTTTTTTTTACAAGCCTAGTTGAAAAACCGTAACTTTTAAGGTTGAATAACCTAAAAGTATTTTAAAAACACCATCATGTCTTACTAATTACTCAAATTATAGACGTTTTCTTAAAAAAAATTAATAATAAAGTTGTCCTCTGAAGACTTTAAAACACGATTTTGGTAATTGCTTGGACTGATCCGGTCCAGTATTTGAAAAATGCGGCCTTTTTTGAGACTTTACACAGTAATTCTGCGTTTAAACCTGCTTAAAGGAGAACTTAACAATTTTTTTTATTATTACTATTAAAATGCTTACTGATTTATTTAGATTTTAAAATATTAATTGTAATGAGGAAATAAGTTCAAAAAAGTGTGATAGAAAATATAAATTGTGTGTGTGTGTGTGTGAGCGCGCGCGCGCGAGCATTTAATGTTTTCAAAATAGGCTTCCAACTTGCCAGCAAGACAGCTGCGCGCTGCATTTGTATTTTTTGACAAATTTTTGTCTTAACAACAGCCTTGCTGACGTTATGGAAGCTAATTTACAAAGAGGGACAAATAAATGATATTTATTTCAATGTTTCTTTAAATCTGATTGCCCTGTTGTAATCATTGTTAAAATAAGTGTTTTAAATTTTAAATTACTTTTAAAAAACGAAAATTAACTGTTATGAACACCATCAAATCTTTTTTCTGTTTTCAATGGAATTTATACGCTTTTAAAAACAATTATGATAGTCTAATCAGATTTTCAAAAAGTGTAAGATGTGTTTTTTGTGTTTCGAATGGCCGCTATTTTGGATTTGTTAAATGAATTTTTCTGGTTATTTTTGTTTTTTTTTTTATTTTAAGGCGAAAAGCACATTGAGGCTATTATCGCCTCCCTAAATGTAAGTGTGAGTGTAAAGTGTTAAAGTCGTAAGTGTAGTGTTGTATGTGTAAGTGTGTGTTAGACTCGGGTACCGGGAGGAACGTCTAAATCCTTTCAATAAGTGCAGCTAGTCCCTCCTGCGGTTATGAAACTGAACCATCCTATTATTAATACTAAAATCGATTTTATGTCAACTATAAATCAAAATTACAAACGCTAGATTGCTAAAATCGCGCGCACCACACACACACACACACACACACACACACACACACACACACACACACACACACACACACACACAAATAAAACGACTTCTGAATAAATGATCTAGAGGTCAGGAACAGCTGAAGTTAATTATTTAGTTTCAAAAAATTTAAAACCGATTATCTGTAGTGAGATAATGTCGCTTCATTCTTAGGTACAAACTACTTCATCAATCTTAATTACTCATATCCAGAAGTCTTATCAGACAATACTAATTCTGCTCGGTGGCTATTTTGCCACATCTTTTGTTTTTTAAATTACTTTTGTTAATTAAAATTACTTGGTTTTTAATATATTATATATTGTTATTATCTTATTGTATTTTATTTTTGCAGATCAAGAAAAACGCACCCAGGTCCTGTGGTACACCTCAGTGATAACCCGTTAGACGCAAGCAAGGTAAGGCAAACATTTTAAAAATTTTAATCGGTTAAAATATTCCCAAAAAAATACAAATCTAAAATGGCCAACACTCGCATGTTTACAAGTGTGTTTATGTAATTGGAAAGCTAATTATAATAAGTTATTTATTTGATTGACTCGCACAAAAATGTTCTGCTGGTACCGCCAGCGATGTGGTGACACGGTGAGAGGGGTTGTGGGCTGGTTGTAACGCTTAGTAAAGCCTACTACATTTCGGCTACGTCTCAGCAAAATTTAATTACATTTGGATTAAACTTTACTTGTGACGACGTGCTTCGCCTAAATCTTAGTGGATCTCAGGCCTACCGCAACACAATCTCATAACTTTGACAAACTGTATCCTACTGCAAGCCTACATATATGTAGGTATTTGTTTGACGGGAAACTGACGTGATAGAAACGAACTTCCAAAAATATTTTTTTTTACATTTTGATTTGTTTTCACTTTTTAATCGGCGTTAAAATCTGCTCGATGAACGGATTTAGCTAGGTATCGAACTTGTGATGTGGTTCAAGTTCACAAATGGTCGAATTTGTGACCATTTGTTAGGAATTTAGAAGCTCTCCTAACTGAGGTTCTTTACAATCAACGGTGGTTCAACAATGTATTTTAATACATATTCTATATTACAATTTTCTTATGTTGTTTCGACTACAACTACACTTGACAACAACCCAAAATGAACACAATTGTATTACTTGATCAAAATATTTTCATGAATTAGTGTTTCAAGTTCATCTCCGGGAACTCGTTCTCCAACTCGTTTAACCCAAAAAAATGAAGGGGGAAAGTGCACGCAGACACTGTCCACTTACCCTGTACCAGCACCACACACGCTAGAATGTCACCTGTCACTTAACGTGCACGTCGGCCTACAAACTACCCTCCGGTCCCCCCCTCGGAATCGACTGACCCTCCGACGTTTATGGCTATATCATTGTAGCTTATTTTGAATCAAATATGACCAAAGTTGCATATTCTAAACTTTTGACACCGCATACATAGTCTATATAAAATTTGCAGGACGAAAATCCAGTAACAGAGGAAATTTCGTTTGTACAACTTTTTGAGAAATTGTTAAAAATTATTTATATAATTAAAAATCAGTACTTTTTATTTCATACATTTAATTTGGTATCATAATTTCACAATCGCAATCAATATTGAAATTTGCATTAATATGCTTTTAATTTTTTTTCTAAATTTATTAAAAATATTTTATACAGATATGTTCTTTTAAGTGGTCTTTATCATTGTTAGTTTTTTAAAAATTGCTATCACAACCGCGAGACAGTTGCGTGCAGTTAATTAACACATGAAGCCGCTAACGTACGAACGCTACCTGGTTCGTCGTGCCTTCACTTTTCACGCAAAAGCTCGTAATGTACTCTATTTGTGACTGGAAATCCCCCTCTGTATACCCGTGCTCATAAACTTCGCTGTTAACACCCTCAAAAACAGCTTTACTGTAGAGATTTCAGGAGTGAAAAGAAATAAATAATGTCACTGAAGACGTAAAAACAGAAAGTTATTTCCCGTCGTACGCTGAGGTCACGCTTTGGTGCTTCCTCATGCTTACTGTGTTGGTATAAAGTATATAATTTAATCTTTTTGAAGGGGTTAGATTAAAAATTGACCTTAAAAAATGATTACGATTTCGCTGACGTTTGGATATAAATTTTGCACGCATCACGTTTTAGTTTTTAATAAAAATTCACATTTGAACCCTGACCTCTGTAAAACTTATATTTTTTCAATTTGATTTCTTTGCCATAATCTGCACAAATAAGTACAGTATTTTAAAATTTCGTACTTTTTATTTGTAGACTATAACGGTGATTACGATAGTGAAATCAGTTTTTCTAAAAAAATTGATTTTCTTTAGATTTTGAATGTCCATCATTTTTAACCGACAAAACGGGGTTTCATCTGTAACTTACCTTGTCCAAACGTTTACCAGAATTAATTTTTCTACCATATATAAGGCTTCCTTCTGTTTCAAAGGGGCGTTATTTTTGGGTGGTGTTCTTCCCAACATTAAACTTTTCCTAAAGGGATTATTAGGATCTTCTGTAAGCAATAGTTGGCTCCCCCCAGAATCCTTGGAGCCAGCCTCCGAAGAGGGTGGATTTCCCAGTTTACCTGGACTGCCACCTAGGGTAAAACATCCGTTTGTTTTCTCCATTGCTCATTTTTAATCCAAAATTATTGGTTTGGGTTCTTCCGCCTATTCAGTCGTTGAGATTCATCCTCTTCTGTCTTCAGAGCCGTTGACCGTAGTTCTTCCGCCTCATCTTGCCATTCGGATAAATCCTCTTCCGCCATCACAGCCGTTGACCATTTTTCACCTTGTAGTCCTAGGCAGGAGCTCTTACAGGGTACTGTCAGCCGGGCCAGCTGAGCCCTGGTTTTTTAACGAGGTTGTTACTCCTTCCCCTCCTCCTTCCCATCAAAAGACGGGCCCCGGGCTTGGGACCGGTGTAGCGGAGTTAAACCGTGTAATGCCAGTAAATATTTTTTAAATTCTACATTGCATAACGCCGACAATGTCTTTTAAAAACTTTATAACAAACTGCAATTTTCTACATCCAGAAGGTCCGGTGACTACAACACATGTAAATTCATGTTTAAACAAAGGTTCCATCATTTTAATTTACTAATTCTATTTAACTCATCTCTATTTAATTTAAATCAATTCTGAGTTAGTTCTTAATAAATGGCTTGTTCGCTATTTACTTTACAGTCCGCACCTATATAGCATACAAACAGTGGGATTTATAAAATCAGCCACAGGTACTTTGTTATCTGGCATTATGGTCAGGGTCCAAAATGTTCCTAACTCTGGTCTTCCTGCATTATATAATCAGTGATACATTAACATAGATTTAGTGACCATCTTTGTTCATCTCTTAACTTTTTTTCACAATTCACAATAAACTAAATTTATATTAAAAATCATTTCTACACACTGCATGTAAATGTTTCTTTTAAATGATCGAAAGTAAAACTTTTTCGATTATCTCGAAACAAAGCTGTATATTGCAAGAAGCTTCTTTGCACAATCATGAAATAATCAAAGAATGTTTAAACTTTCAAATGTCTTAAGGGCTTAAAGCATTTAATACTTCAACATTTTCATTTTCTTCTTCCTTTTCTTTCATTAGCGATTCTAAGAAGCTTGTTTTTGATCCGCAGTAAAATTAAATGGCCTGGATTTTTGTTTTATAATGCTTCAAATTTTCTATTGATTTCTTCTACGATTTTACCTGTAAATGGGTTAAGCTGCAAACAGAATGGTATTAGCTCCAAAGTACTTGTGAGAGCAACATTCTTTTTTTTCAAAGTTTTCAACTATCGTTACAATTTTCTTAAAATTAAAAAGTTATATTGGCAAGATCATTTTTATTATTTTTAATTTTAGTTCTGCAGGAATGACACACTCATCTTATTACTCCCATTTTTGCTGTCATCTTTTGGCCTAACATTTTTTTTTAATTTTTTTTTAACGTCCGACTATTGTGCACACTTGGGCTAATGCAGACGATGGGATGATTTATAGCGTATGAAAATGCCAAGCCCTCGCCGGGAATCGAACCCGGGTCCTCGGGGTGAAAGCCTAGTACGCTACCACTAGGCCACAAACATTCAGTTATAATATCGGTTCATTGGAAAATTGTATTTCCATTTATATACTCGTTATCATCGTATATTATTTTTTTAGGAATAGAATAAAAAATATTGAATTACATTTAGATATTTATTGATCCTCAGAAATCGCAAAATATTTATTTAAATACCCATTATATAATCTGTCTTCACTCTCTCTCTCTCTCTCTCTCTCTCTCTCTCTCTCTATATATATATATATATATATATATATATATATATATATATATATATATATATATATATATAGATAGATAGATAGATAGATAGATAGATAGATAGATAGATAGATAGATAGATAGATAGATAGATAGATAGATAGATAGATAGATAGATAGATATATAGATAGATAGATAGATAGATAGATCTATATATATAGATAGATAGATAGATAGTTAGATCTATATATATATATATATGCATACATATATACAGTACTGTATATTTTTTAGTTCAATAGTCAAAGTTTGCCTTTTACTTTCACTACTACAAGCACTTCTTTTCGGACCCGTTTAATTAACATTCACAACAACAAAAATCGAAAACAGGATTTAAACAAAAATTTGAAACTCGCACACAAAGACACTAAACGTTTTGTTAAATTTAAAAATCAAAAATGCATGACACGGTAATGTTACAACTGTTTAAATTTTTTTAACGGGCTAACAAATTAAACACTGTAAAAGAGTTGATGACACACTAAATAAAATTAGGTACGATGACAGGGAATAGGAGTGGGCATTTTGAGAACAGATAACTAAGAAATATCGCGTAAGTTGTTGCCCTACAAACCCAAACACACATCAATCAAAGGCTTGTTTCAGTTAACTCAGCACAATGTTGATTTGTGTAGCATAGCACAATGTTATCTCCATATTTACGTATCTTCTTAGATCTAATTTAACAAAATAAAAACACTTATAAATGTTCAGCCATTTATCCGAAATCTAAACTGTTACGCGGATCATTTTTCACTTTCATTACATGAATTAGACCGTTGTCCAATGTTAATTAGACCGCAAGTTTGTGTATGTCTCTGATATGAGTGCAAAGAGCACAAAAGATGTTCCTTTTCACTTATAATACCCATACACCAAACAGTTACGTTCAATAAATCTTTTACTGTGTCGCATATCGTTTGTATAATTCACTTCCTGAAAGTAGTTGGCAATTACGGCAGTTGCCGGAAGCGTTCAATTTTTAAAATTGTTATTGTCATACTACTGCTTGGGTGATTTTATGAACTGTTCATTGTTTGTAGTATGGATGTATTTTTTTCTTTACAACAATTTTTTGGTTGCATTTTGTATTTAGTTTTGCTATTTATCAGCATTATTTTAATATGAAGACTATTTTATTTGTTTATAATTAACTACATTAGACTATATTTTATTTTGTAGTATTGACTTTTGACGCGTTAGCTTCTTATACCGTGTTGTGCACTTTGTATTTGTCACCATTGAGTGATTCGGTTTTATCGAGTAGACTTACGTAAGTAACACGAGTATGGGAAGTATATCACGGACCCCCTCCAGCTCTCAGCTCTTCTCCTTTCTTTCGTCCACCGGTTCCGACTGAATTGGTCGCGCGCGTATGTGTTTTGTGCCTGTATGTACATACAACGAGCATGCTTCTCTCTATCTCCTTATTCTCTCTCTCTCTCTCTCTCTCTCTCTCTCTCTCTCTCTCTCTCTCTCTCTCTCTCTCTCTCTCTCTCTCTCTCTCTCTCTCTCTCTCTCTCTCTCTCTCTCTCTTTCTCTCCATTGTTCTTCTTCTCATATTCTCGTCGCACTCATGTAATGATGTTGTGTACATTGCCAGCAGCAAAAGTTCAATGGTATAAGGTTTATATTTAGTAATAACACGTGCGTTTGATTTTATTTTTATTTTATTCTCGAGACGTGAAATATCTTATATTTATATTTTCTATATTCTCGAGACATATATATATATATATATATATATATATATATATATATATATGTGTGTGTGTGTGTGTGTTGTATGTATATATATTAAGAAGCTAACGCTTCTTCCGACAATCCCAATGACTGTACCATTTTTATTCTTTTTCTGATTTTTGTTTTCATAAGTGGAAGAGACTAATGGTCCCTCCACACTTTCCCCCACTTTACCCCTTAATATAAACAAAAATTCATTCATTCTCTCTCCCGTTTCCTTCCTCCTCCTCTTCGTTATATATATATACTAATAGTAGAAGTTCAAAGAGCCCGCAGGGGTGCAGACTAGCTGCACTTATTGAGAGGATTTAGACGTCCCTCGCGGTATCCGAGTCTAACACACACTTACACTTGCAACACTACACTTACAACTTTAACACTTAACTCTCACACTTACATTTAGGGAGGCGATAATAGCCTCAATGTGCTTTTCGCCTTAAAATAACAAAAAACATTTCAAAGAACAGTATACCTCGCAGAATATTCTGAGTTATTTTTTTGCCACTGCTCCACGACAGTGTTTTGACGCGCTCGAACCTTTTCTACCAAATTAGTCGGTAACCTAATATTTAGAAAAAAATGTTACCGGATTAGCTTCATTGGAACTTGTATGCTCTTTCTCCATGAAGCTGTCAAAATTATGATATTCCAAATGTTCAGCTAGTAGCTATTACGGAAAACACCCAATAACTACACTCATCAGCTTTAAGTCAGCCGCCATCTTGAAACGGAAGTGAATAGGAAAACAATGTTACACATACATCGTTCGGGCTTTATACAAAGTACCATCCTACAAAATTTCAAAACAATCGGTCAGTGCGTTTGACCAAAACTGCTTACATTCGTCATCGTTAAATCAGAGACCGCTATTTTGAAACGGAAGATAATGGGGGGGGGGAATGTTGCACGCACGTCGTACGGGCTTTATGCAAGGTACCTTTGCACTAGATTTCAAAACAATCGGTCAATGCGTTTTGCCAAAACTGCGTAATAAACAAACGCACAGACCAAATGCCGAACGGTCAAGTTGGAACCGACCTAGCTTCGCTCGGCCAATAATTATATTACATTAAAAAAATAGTCTTGTTTGTATTGTTCGTTCACATCTCGAGACCATTTTTTAAAAAATTGTAAGCTATTTTTAATAAAATAAACTCAAAATGTGATTTTTTCCAAAATATTAAAAACGTGTAGTTCAAAAAAGTCGAAAGTCTGAAACGGCTTTTGTTCCACATTTGGTCAAATATGAAGATAGAGGTTACATTTAGTATAACAGATTTCAAATAAAACATATTTACGCTTTTAATAAAAAAAAATTAATCATCACCTTCATTAAGGTTTATTTTATGAATTATTTTCTTATTATTTTTTGTATCATTAGACCTGCTATTGTTAATAGGGTTGTTTTTCGTCAGTGTTAATTTCGTTTACACTCCCCTTTCTGCAAAAGTGGCTTCTAATTGCCGAATTAATTCAGAACTTTAGTTAATTTATTTTTCTCTCCCTTCGTGTTGGCAACAATGTTCGCGGTTTTATTATTAAACTTACAATTCAAACTTTGCCAGAGTATTCACATTCACAATCCCCTCTTATATTAAATTTGTTAAACTTTTGACTGAAAACCTTATCTACTTTTGCATTTCTCTCTTCCTTTATACTTTATTACCATTTTAGCGTTTTTTGTAACTCACTGTTAATATTTACACCAATATTTGTAATTAATTAACAAATATGTTTTCTGTGTTGTCAATGAATAATTAATTTAATGCCTCGCTTCTACCATAAAAATTATTTTGAAATAATTTGGGCGTAAAAATGAGCTTTAAAAATAGCTTCTAAAAAATATATAGGCTATATAACGTCTCGAGAATATAGAAAAGTTCTTTGAAGAAATTAGAGAATTTTTATTTTTTTAAGGAGAGAGTTTGGTATTACTATCTTCTCTTTGTTTACATCCATCAATTTTTTCGTCTTGAAATTCATCACTTGATGATGTATGATTATTTGACATGATTTTTGCACTCAATAATATAATTAAAAAACACTGATTTTCATATTACGAAATATTATATTGCAAATAATAAAATCAAAAGCACATGTTATTACTGAATATAAACCGTATACCACTGAACTGTTGTTGCTGGCAATATACACAACATCATTACATGCGCGCGCGACGAAAACATGAGAAGAAGAAAAGTTGAGAGAAAAAAGAGAGAGAGAAAAAAAGAGACAGAGAGAAGCATGCACGTTGTATGTACATACAGGCACAAAACATACATACGCGCGCTACCAACTCAGTCGGAACCAGCAGACGAAAGAAAGGAGAAGAGCTGAGAACTGGAGAGGATCTGTGTAATACTTCCTCTACTCGCGTTACTTACGCTTCGTAAGCCTACTCGATGAAACGGAATTACTCCATAATGACAAATACAAAGTTCACATCGCGGTATAAGAAGATAACGCTTCAATTAAATACTTAAATTGAATTTGTAATTAAGAATTAAATTTTTTTTATAATTATAATTATAATTTTTTTACAAAAAAAATAAACAATATATATACACGTTTGTAAAAAAATACTTTTTTAAATTCCTATTCCGGTCTTTTTACAAATTAAATATAAAATTAAATTTGGCCTGTATATTACAATTAATAAACTTCATAATTGTTTTCCTTAATGACTGTGCTCAATGCCACTAACATTAATGAACGTAAAAGGTAAAACGAAGGCGATAACTGCCTACAGAACTCACGACCTTGAAGTGCGCAGTTCAGAGATTCAGCAGACTGAGACAGTATGGTAATTTCATCGACCGTCGAGTCCTAAAAAATACATTTTAAAACGAAAAGCAACAATTTGATAACCAACGAATTTCCATTGGAAAATAAACTGTTGAATCGTGTTTCACAATACAGAGACTCGGATATTAGATCCAGATTCGGTATCGTCACATGAGCACTGATCCTAACACCTAACATTGGAACACGTTAGAAAAAATTTTGTTTCTTCTCACGCACATGCATACACACACACACACACACACACACACACACACACACACACACACACACACACACACACACACACACACACACACACTTTAGTTCGACACAATTGTTTCGCGAAGAAACACTTCTAAAACATTTCGATAAATTCTTATCTGGCATCTTCAAGGTCAGTCAAGGTTGTCTTGCTCCAAGTCTGAAGTCGATCTCAGGACACTAAACTCCAACTAAAAACCAGCTAGAATATTCTTGTTAAGCGAACATGTGAACAATGTGTCTTGTTCCGAAACAATATATATATATATATATATATATATATATATATATATATATATATAATTAACTATCCCTCTAAACGTATTCTACAAGGATTGATGTTCTTACATGGTTCCGGACCTGCACTTACCATTATGGTATTCCAGTTGCTTATTTTCCTGTGTGCAGTGCTATAAATACACATACGTTAAATACACTTTCTCTCACTCTAAAACTAATAGTGATTTTTCCACTCCTGAAGCCTTGCTATGTTAAGCTTTGTTTGACATATGAAACACGCTGATGTGCTTCGACAGCCTTGTCAGATGCATAGCGAGTAACGCAGTGCGACATTACCTCATCTGTCCGTATATACTTATTTGGAAACGTTTTACACCTTCAAGTCCCGCTGGTGAGGTACTAACTTGCCGTTTTTAGTTCAGTGATTCCTTTTTTAAAGGTGTAGTATTGGCACGTCACTCTAACAGTGTATACTGAAAATTCAATTTTAATTTAAAATATTGCTTCCTGGATTAGGTAACGAAATGCGTGTTATTTTCATTGGTGTACAAAATAAATGTTAAAAACACATTACATAAATTTTACTCGAATTCAATCATTTACTTAATATAATTGATTTGAAAAAATATCGAACAATCCGCCATTTTAAAAATGTCAGTCATATAAACTGTACCACGTTTGAAACTTTTTAAATTACGTTCGTAAAATGAACTTCTGACGACAGTTATTTAAAAAAATAAACGGATTTTTTTTATTTGAAATTTGCTACTGTAATGTGATGATTTTTTTCACATTTGAGCAAAATCTGATAAATCGGTTTTGATAGATTAGGTCGAACTGGAATTTTCGGGAGTGTAGTGTACGCATTTTTCATGTTTTAAAAAAATCGTTTAAGTAAAATCATTTATATTGATTTTGAAAACTCATTTTTTTAGAGTTGTTTGACAACGAATTGCTTTTAACCGAAGAATCTGATTCTGGGGAATCGAAAAAACTTAAAAAATGCGCCCGGCTTCTGATTCATTAGATATATTTCACATTTTGGTCATATGTCAAAGATTTTGAAAAAATAATTTATATTTTGTGAGTAAATCGAAACTTGTAATAGATTTATTAGCTAACAGTGAATTTATTTTCTTTCAAATGTTCTATTGTTACGACTTATTTTCGAAGAAGATTTTTGTGGTATATAACGGCCCATAAATGTTTTGGGGGATTTTATTGCCTAATTTCGAGAAACAATTGATGAAAATCGTTAGAGCCGCCGATATTGTGACAAAATTTTAATTAATACACCTACATATTTCTAGTTCATAAGTTATCTACGAAATCCCTTAAATCAAATTTTTTTCAATTTGTTAATTAGATTTGCTTTTGCAAAATTTTATTTTCATTTCCTATTATGTCGATCATAGTTTATTTTCGGTATTTATCTTAGAAAAAGGTGTTTCTATCAAAAGAAAATTATAAGAGATCAAATTTCTTTAAATCTGGCAAGTCAGTACGATAAATTTTGTTTCGTCTTTAACCATTGCTGGATTTTTAGTTTTTTTTTTACATTTTCCGAACTTGAACATTTGGTAAACGTATTCTGCACTTTTACTGTATGAGTTATTAGCGAATTTCCTTTGGAAAAATGAGCTATTGGAACCGCTATCACGACACTTTAAAATGAGCACCGATCCTGACCGCTATATCACGTTTTGAGGGGTCGTTAAAATTTTGATATATCATTAGTTTAAGTGGCATAAAGTGTGAAAGAAACTTATGTTCTCAATTTTGGTTCGATTTTATTCAAACTTGGCACAAAAATCAAGCAAGTTTGGAGGATTTTGTTAACCAGCGAAATTCAATCAACATGTTTCAAAATGACGATAATTTCAAGATTTTAAAAATGCGTACCTTTTTTGTCTTACAAATTTTTTAAACTGATTTTCGTCATTGTAATCAGTGTTAAAAACTGAATAAATTACCATTTTGAATGTTCAGGTACCGGATAAAATTAAGAATTTTTTTGACATGGTCAGGGTTCAGGATTCATTTCTTATTTACAATGTAATTTGAAAATTAAAATCCTAATCTATGCAGATTTATAGTAATGAAATCAGAATTTAAAAAAAGATAAAGAAAAAACTTTTGGGAATTCAATTCTTTTACGTCAGCGTGACGTTTTTGTGCCGCGATTATTTTTGACATGTGGTATTTAAAATTTTTTTGTTAATCCGTTATGTTGCTATAAGTGACCTGATTTGTTTTTCTAACTCTGTCAGCAGTATACATTTCTGGGTATATTGGAAACGTCAAACAAACCTCTGGGTGTAATATTTCAAGCAGTGTTTGTCATCTCTAACTCGACGCTCATTTGTCTTGACACATCGTTGCTAGATCTCGTTTCTTTTATGTGCACAGTCTATTTGAGTCTTCTCAAAAAAGCAGGATGTACTTTTTTATTAAGCGCCTTCATTCAAACTTGTATACAATTTGTTCAGCGACTGTCGGTTGGTTAATGGACCAGCCGTTGATTACTGGACAACTTTGACCTCGCACCATCCTGGCCTCAAACTGTCGTAATTGTTGTCTGATTTGATTGAAACCACTAAAATTGATTTTGGTAACAGCTTGGACAAGTTTGCTATCCAGTATTATCCAATAGAAATTGACAAAAGATAATACAGTAAAGTATGTTTTCAGTAAACATAGTATACAAAAATACACAGTTTTAGAGGCATTGTAATTTTCTCCTCCTAACCATGCACACCATTAGACTAACGTAGAATTTAGACGTTAACGGTAGAGGAAAAGCTTATGGCAGTAACTCCAATTATGTCCTTGAGGTGCGCAAGTACGAAGGCTTTACTAACCGGTGGTACAACCCTTCTCGGACACACCGGTTCCAATTTTAATTTGAATGTTCAAATCGTAAATATTCATTATAGGCCTTAATCAGTGTACCAAATTTAAAATATACACTAATAGATTTTCGGTTTTTCGTAATTGTCAGATACCTTTACTTCAAATCTTGTACACTAACGTGAGTTATTATTCTTTATTTACAATCAAAAATTTAGCAAAATTTGATCAAACGAATTTTAAAAATCAAACTGATTTTTATTACATATTCGAGCAAACCTTTTTCAGCAAAATCAGTTTTTAAGCGTTTCTTGATCAAAAAAGAGCTTAGTTCCGTTTCCAGTGATGTGTAAAGATAGACACTTGGACTGATGTCCAATTAAAAAAAACGCTTTTCTATTCAGAAAGAATAAAAACGGATCATTTCCCCAAACATTTTCCCGAAAATTTGAAATCTTAAAAAATCTTTAATGTTTTATTTTTACACCTATTTTTAAAACCCTAATTTAAACATTCTAATCAGAATAAAACTGTATGAAATAGTGTTTGAAATTCTTAAAATCCGTTGAAAAAAGAAAATAATTGTGACACGCAAATGTCTGACTGACGTGATAGAAGCGAATTTCCCAAAGTGTTTTTCTTTATCTTACTGTTTTTGTTTTTTGTTGTTTTTTTTTTTTGAAATTCTGATTTCACCGTCGTAATTAGCATTAAAATCTGCATTTATTAACATTTTAACTTTCAAATTACGTTGAAAATACGAAATGGAGCCTGACCGCTGTCAAAAGTTTTTTTTTATTTTAAAGAATTAAAAATTCAAAATGCGAATTTATACCGTTTTAACGCTAATTGCCACTGTTAAATAAGATTTTCCAAGAAAATTGAAAACAAAAAAATTATACATTTTTATAAAGATGCGAAATGGCCATTGAACGATTTTTGCTGGATAACGAACTTGTCCGACCTGTTGCAGTAATTGTGCTGAATTTAAAATTACACACACACACACACACACACACACACACACACACACACACACACCGAACAGATACACAGTTCTGTTTGACAGTTTTACACGGTGCATCGGTGTCAGTTCCAATACACCTTCAACGTGTAACAACAATTCCCCCACTGGTTCTATCTTATTTTGGTATGTACTGAACTAAATACCAAACATGTATAGAATTTATTATTTATAAGTTTAAATAAGGTGTTAATTTCCTAAAGCAATTGATAAAGTATTGTTAACCTCGTGTTTTTCACTGTATAAAACAAAAGAAATAAAAATGAAGCTTCTAGTCACTGCCCAAAATATATTTAATTTATCTGTATTTAATTACTTCAATACCTGTGACTACTCGCCTGCTATCAGTCACTTTTTTCTAGACTTTTGGTTCAGCTGTTTCAGGACAACCGAACATGAAACCTGGTGTTAAATATTCAACTACACCGATTGCAGAAATTATACAATAGTTGAAAACTCTCCAAATATTGTGTGTACCTATTTCGGATTCAGTAGGTTCTAATTTGGAAATAGTAGATGAAACAAACTTATTTAGTTAATTTACACAATATATTTTAAAAATTAAAATTTCATAGATCGTCAAAAATTTTCTTCTGTAATTGTTTTAATTAAAATTAAAATTTAATAAATAACTACAACTTTAAGCCAATTATATAGTTAAATATAATTAAAAATGACTGATTTTATTAAATATTATTATAAAGAAATTTAATTATAAAACAATTTAATTGAATTCTGGTTTATGTATTATTGATATTGTTGCATGTAGAAATAAATTGAAATATATACAAAATTCTATCAAACTATCACTTCACGAACAATTTCTTAAATGGGCAATCATAATTAATAGTTATTGATATGAGTTTAGTTATGGTATGTTTTGAATAAGTTTAATAGATTTTATTTAAAAAATATTGTCTGAATTTCGTGGACTGTCCGTAGAGTTAAAATTTTTTTTTGACGCCAAGACTTTTTTCTATTTATTTTGATACTATTTTGGTACTACGATTTTCTTTGGCTGTTTTCCACTTTTCGAAGAGTTTATTAATTTTTCTAATTCTTTCATTTTTGACGATTTATTTTTTACTTATAGATTTTGATTCTTGCAATTTTGAGATTCTGTAATGGAATCGTTACCAGTGCACTTCCTGTCCTCTTCGGCAGTTGCATCCATTTTGTCGCTTAAGGGTGAATCGTAGATTTTTCTCCGGCGCGTCCTCGTGGGACCGAGACTACTTAGAGTATTGTCTCAAAAGTCGGTGGACAATTTTTTTTCGAAACTCCTTCCAACTTGTGTATTGATATTCGATTTTCCTCCTGTCATCTTTGGTAGCCGCGTCCATTTTGTTCTTGACAGTTTTGTCATGGTTGTTCTCCGACGTATCCTCTTGGGATCGAGGCTGTTGTCTCGGATGTTAGTGGACAACTTTTATGTTCAAAACTTCTCCCACCTTTTTCAAAATTCCTTCCAACTTGATGTTCCTACGTTTCGAAGGATAATCTTTCACTCTTATCTCCTCTTTTATTTTGAATTTTTTGAATATTTCCATATTCATTCTTGCCCCATATTCATATTAGGTGCTGCAGCCTATTATCACTTTATTCTTTAATTTCGAAATACAAACAAATTTTAATAACCCCTTAGAAAGTGATCCAAAGATCAGGATCAGTGCTCATATCAAGGTCCCGGATCTGGGTCTTCCCATGATGGCCGTTTCAATAGCTCATTTTCCTAATGGAAATTCTCTAATAATCTGAGAACAAACAAATCTTTTTCCGACAGCTGTTTTTTTTTTTTTTTTAGGTTATGTTTATTATTATTACATAAATCTGCAGCATGGCAGCATGAGCTCAACGAATAATTGTGGACTTAATAACGTTGATTCTGTACAATAAATATTTGTCAAATAGTGAAGTTTTAATTTTAAACCAGTTAGAAACGCTTAAATACTATTGCGTAATTAATCTACCAAATTGTTAATTATAAAAGTGGTCCAGCTGCAACCAGTTAAGGTTTTTTAGCAATAAATACAGTTTAGCGTGGTCAGAATCAATTGCAAACAATGAATCTACGATGCCCCAGAGATTACAGAAAAATAATTGACCATCCGAGTATTCAATAAAAGCAACTGACATTGTCATTTCAAAACTGCCTGCATTCATTGTACTCAATGATATGGCGATGGTGGATCTAAATTACAGTGCTAGGACAATTAAATATTTAATGACAATGAAAGCTGAATGTACAGTACACGGTGTTGACAAAACGGTTTTAAAACAAAGGTCTATAGATCAATCACCTTGTTATCTTTTTATACGTCAAAACAAAAAAGGCTTGAAACTTGGGACAAGTTTAGGATCTTGCAAACTGCCCAGCCTCAAAGGCTCTAATTAATTGGGCGATTTTTTAAATTTTAATTCAAATTGACTCCTCCATATATGTTCATCCGGCACCAAAATGTGGAGCAGAGCCGATAGCGAGGAAACACTAAACAGCCTTCTGATACACTGAAATTGGATTGATCAGATGGTCAAACGACACATGGTCTTTAGACTCTTTGATGTCAAGTTGACGTTTTAGTGTGGAGACCGGGTATTAGGAAAATTTGAGAAATAGTATGGTATACATATGGCTCCAAGACAAAGACCAGGCACTGGTGCTGAGGTGTACGCCCTGAGACCGGGGTTAAAGAAAGTTATTACCCTGGGACAGCATCCAACAGTATTCCAGGCTGCAGTGATGGCCATTAATGACAGTGTTTGGGAGAACTTGAATCGGGGCTTCAAGAAGACTCAGATTCATATTCATACCGGTAGTCAGGCAGCAATAAAAGCAAATGCGGTTCTTACAATTCAGTTCAAGCGGGTCTGGAAGTGTCGGGAGGACTTTAACGCTGTGTCCTTGGATAACCGGATAACAACTCTTTACCGGGTTCAGGGGCATAAGGGAGTTGAGGGTAATGAGGAGGCAGACCGACTAGCTGAACTGGAATCTGCATCTAAGTTCATCGGACCTGAGCCCACCGGCTTTAGGAATCTTTCTGTCGTTGGCCAGGTCTGCTATTAATAGGTGGATTAGTAACAACACCAGGCAAGATGGAATAACATCTTTGGGCATTCCCACAGTAAGCGCTTCTTAAGCAATGTTCCATTTGGAGGGCTTAAAGGGGCAGCAGACGTCTTGGGCAGAGCACAACTCAGGAAAATCATGGCGCTTATGGACACTGTGGTCTGAAGGTGCAAATGAACAAGATATGTGTGTACCGTGAAGAAACCGTGTGTAGGTTTTGCAGGAAAGAGGAGGAGACTGCAGGACACATAATCCTTCATTGTGAAGTTCTTGCTGGTAGGAGGCTAAGGGATTTTGGTTTTCAGGACCCTAGAGATCTTTATCTAGTCTCTGTATTGTTGGAACTTACTAAGGGCATCAATCTGCTAAACTAGTACTCAAGAGGTTTAGTTGCACAATAGGTCTGTTGATCGCTGTGCCTGGGGTTGTATTATCCCTTCCACTAGTTTGAATGTAATCTAAACTGAAATGGACTCATCTGTGAACCGGTATCACTTGTTGACAGTAAACCTTTTCAGCAGCATTCATAAATACAATATGATTGAGGCTATACAGTAATGTTCTGAGGAGATTTATGATGTTGTGTAGAAAGCATACCAATACGAGTAAAATAACGCTCTTCTCAGGAACTGTCCGTTAGCAGTTGCTCGAAAATTGCAGACTCAAACTGAAATGGGATAATGTATAGTTAAAAAAACACAGTAATAAATGAGACCAAAATATTACACACATTTTCTCACGTTCAATTCTTTTCCTAAAATGTCCGACAAAAAACACCAGGAAAATCGACCCTATTTTAAACGGAGTTTTTTTTGCTACAATGGAATATGAGTTGTAAAGCTTTAGATTGATCAGAGTTTAAGCAAAAGCTGATGAAACGATTTTAAAAAATTAAACCCCGATTACAAGGTTTTTTGAACAGCTGCAGAACCGAATTCTTTGAATTTAAAATGACATTTAAGCAACATTTTATCAAAAAAGTTTATTGAAGTGAAGCTTTTAATGTTTGGCGAGAGAAGTGAATAGAAAAAAGTATGCTCAACGGAAGAATGTAACGGAAATATGAAACGAACGAGCAAACGAGTTTGTCTCCTTATTTCTGTCTCTTTCTTTTTCTTCCTCGTTTTTCGATAACAATACGCACGATAACAATAAGAAAACGTTGTGTTGCTTTTGTTTCGGTATGTTTCCTTAGTTGAAGAACACGGGCACGTTGTAACCGTTTATAATACATTCGAAATTAATATAAACGTTTATAACAATAATTATTAATATTGCTAGTTTTTAACAACACAACCTAAAACTTATTATACCTATAACCTGTTCAATGATATCAGCTGATCGCTAAGAAATAAAATATAAAACAACTGATCTTTTACTATAACTACAATTAATAATATCTGAGCTAGGTACGTGTATTTATTTATTTAAGCAAAACAAGATATTTGTAAACATGTCTTCAATGTGATTATATATTCAGCAAAGATATTAACAAGAGCTTCGCTTTTGTCGGTAACTTTCCGAGTTCTACCTTTTTTTCGTGAGAATTGACGATTTTTAACTGTTTTTTGACTGCACAAAGCTTTTGAAGAACCTTTTTTAATAAAAAAAATTAACTCATAAAAAACCGACTCATTTCAAAGTTCACCACGAGCTAGAGATACTTTTTTATTATTATTTGTTTAAGTGATAAGAAAATATTGGTAAAAATTCGCTACTATCACGACAGCGAGAAAGTTGAGTACCGGGATTGTTAACATTGTAGTAGAGGCTCAAAAGTATTGCTCCAGAATGGACCCTGCACAAGCGTAGTTCAAGTCAGAATATAAAGGATAAGGGCTGCATTATATCACTGCAGTATTTTAAATCATTAGCCTTGAAACCTGCGCTCATAAATCATATCCGATTTTTTAGTTTAACGTATTTGGTCTAAACTGTAAGTTGTTACAAAACCTTCAGTCTCATACTACACAAGATATTTTTTGTCAATATTTATTTTATTTTCTCCCTGTAGGATGTATGTAAAAAATATTGTGCATAAATACTTATTTAAAAAATTGTAATTATATTTTTTATGTTTTTTTGTTCGTTTGTGTATGTACACGCTAACAGAATTGAGGGATAAGCGAATGGACCGAAGATGAAATTCTGTTTGGAAAGAATATTTATACCTTTAAACCAGTTTCTAATTTTCTAGAGTCTTTGTTTAAATGCCATTCCCCCCAAACAATTAAAATAATCTAAAATCTAATTTTCTCAAAAAATATGTTTTTATACTTATGTATTAGGCTTACAATTGAGCAAACTTCTATTTTAGCAAATAAAAATGATTCAATAATTTTTTTTATTAAAAATTATAGACTTAGAGGGAGAAACGGACAGATATACAACTAAAAATAACTTTTTTAGACTCAAAGAACCTAAAAACAATTAATTTGTAATATCAAAATGTATTTTTTCCACAAGTTTTTTAATTTTTTTAATGAAAGGGTCTGTGACCATGTCATGGTTTTAGGTCTGATTGATCCAACAAAAAAATAAAAAAACCAAAAATAAATAATCAGACAAAATTGAATTGAACAATTTGGTCATTTTCTAATAGGAATTCGATATTAACATAACTATAACATTGGTGTTTTTACGCGTAGCTCTTGGTTACCCATTTAATGTCTATACACGATATACCGTGGAAGGGGCAAGGTAGGCAATTTAAGTACACGTACCTATTGCATAAGTACTTCTTTTTCTGGTTCCTCTTTACGTAGAAAGTGATGGAAAATTTTTATCCTAGTAAAAGATTGTTTTAATAATTTCGTTAAAAAGAATTATCCTTATAAATAGGTAAACTATAGCAGTATCCAAAATTTCTTCAAAGTTATGAACATATACTCATTCGTAACGTCTAAGAAGCATCCAAACGAAACCCACTATTTAGGGAATTTCCATTGGAAAATGAATTATTTGAACGGTCCTCATTGAAAGACCTAGATCTGAGACCTTGAAATGAACACATATTGTGACCTCGAGATCACGCTTTGAGAGGTATTAGGAATTTGGAATCTCTCCTAACCAGGGTAGTTTGAAAAATCAACTGTCGGTGATTTAAAAGTATTTTAATACATATAACTATATTGCAATCTTCTTATATTGTTGCGACTACTTCTACACATGACCCAAAAGGTTTCCTCGAAATAATGTTCCAAAATCCTTACCAGAAACACATGCCCAAATTTGTTTAACCCTAAAAAAAGGGGAGAAATAAGTGTACACAAAACTGTCTACTTACCCCGTAGACTGCTGATCCGTTTCTCCTCAGCACCACCTGGCTGGAATGACTTCCTGGAGCACCAGTCACTTCCCCATTTACAGTTGGTCTTCAAACGGCCCTACAGTCCCCCCAGAATCGACTGACCACGACGTACTTCTTCCCCAAGTTCGTTACATACTGCTGTTCTACATACCTTGTTGTTTATATCATCAGGCAGTATGTCAATAGTTTCATAATTTGTCTACGACTTTGTCAGTAGTGTTTTTATTCTTTGGTTGAACCCTCTTTACAATTTTTAAAACTACTAAAATTATAATTTCAATTCCTAATAGGGGATGTAATAACATTATTGTAATTATGTAACATGTGTTTACATTTTGTGTAACACAAAAAACGATTTTGTTAATAGTTGGTCCAGTTTGTTACCCGGAAAAAACCTTTCAATAGTTTTTAAATGACGCTATTTAAAAATCTTTTAAAAAATCTTAATTTTTTTACAATTTAATTTCTTTATCTGAATGAGCATTAAAATCCGCTTAAATTACCATTTAAAATTTTCAGTTTAATGTTACAACTTTAAGTGCTAATTAATTGAGATCTTAAAATCGATTGTAATGATGAAATCATTTTTTTTTTTTTAATATAAGTATAATAAAATAGACATATCCATCAAAATATCAAGATTTTTCATGATCTTGAAAACTTTTTGTGCACCTTACTTCGAATTGAGTGAAATTTTAATTGCAATTTTGTTTGCAGATGTTGATCGGCTATGAATCAGGGCAACTAGTACTGTGGGATTTGAGGACACGTTGCGCTGAGCTGCGTTGGCAATGCACAGATCCACTTAAATCAGTAACATGGCATCATGAAGGGAAACAGTTCATGTGTTCACACACAGATGGCTCCCTAACAACATGGAATGTGAGACAAGCTCCAAAACCTATCAACGTATCACAACCTCATGGTAAATATTTTAATACTTACATGACATTCTTATTTGGTATTTTTAAATTATTTACAATATTTAACAAAAAAAAATAGTTCATACACTAATTTTTTAAAAGTTAGATATAAAATTAATCTTATTGTAAATTATTTATACTTACGACCATTGGTACTTGGTGCACATATTTATAATAATGCAATAATAACACGTTTGTATATTTCCACACATTTTTATTTGAGTCTTTCCAACCAAGGTTTCACTTGTTAGAACATTGGCAAAGACACTTTACAGACTGAAGTTAAAACAGCTAGTACAACATTATATTTTTTGGTTTTCCCTAACAAAAATATTAGCTGTATTAACTTCAGTATGTTAAATGGCCTTAACAGTGCTGTAACGAGTAAAACTGTGGTTGGCAAGATCCAAATAAAAACTTTGTGGAAATATACAAACGTATTATTATTTCACTAATCATATTTTATTTTGAAACATTCCGCAAATAGGTCAGGCAAGTGTGAACGAGTCGCTTCACAATTTCTGCTGACTGATAATGCTTTCAAAGAATTTGCATTTCCGTGATGCTGTCACTCATAAAGTCATTATATACTGCCGATGATTTTCGGTTCGCAGTGAAATTCAATTTTAGTCAGCATATTTTACACTTTCTGCTTGACATGTGCGAAAAAAAGAATTACAAGCACTTGTGGAGAACCAGATAACAGAACATTTTGACGAGTGCATTTTAAGTAGGCTTTATTATAATTCAGTTTTATGCAATTACATAAGCTAATATTTTTTAATGTAAGTCTGATTTGAATATAATTATTGTTTTGGACAAATCTGAAAGCAGCAGTTTTAGTAGTCACTCTGTATTGTTGAACAGTGCTAACAGTATAATAAAATCGGCTCAAAAATAACTAAAGTTATAAAATTTTTCGTATTTCTTGCAGCAAAAACAAACAAAGATGGAAAACCAGAAACTTGTAAACCTATCCAAAAAGTAGAATGGAAATCATCGAGATCGGGGTAAATATTGATAATCTGTCTTGTTTATTACTTAGTTCATAGTATTAAGTAAGTTTAGCTAAAAACATTGTGATTATTAGACTATGTAAATTTCTTTAGGAACACATTTTAAAAAAAACATCCATAGTCTATTATTTTTCTGATTTACAATTTTAGGTATGCCTACTAATACCTAATAAAGAATATTGTTTTAAAAGTTATTTTACAATAAAATCAAAATAATAAAATTTTGTACTGCATATAATTTATTGATTTTTAAAATATAAGTATACTTTTATAATTGCAGAGAAGCCTATGTAATATTTTCTGGAGGCCTAACTTATGACAAAGCAGGCAGGACACCTAGCATAACAGTGATACACGGGAAGACGACCACAGTGCTGGAGATGGAACACAATGTTGTAGATTTTATTACGCTATGTGAAAGTCCATGGACTAGTGGTAAGCTTGTAAAGTATATTTGAGTTCAGTTTCATAAATTGTGTTTCAGTCAATTTTTTAGTGTAACAATGAAAACTTTTTTGCCATTCATACATTTAATTTTATTGACTAATTTAGGAAACTATTTAAACTTTAATTGTATAGTTCAAGATTTCCACATTAAAAGAATAGAATTCTTTGAAAAATGTTACACCAGATAAATTTTACATTTATTTTGAGTGATACTTAAAATGTAAATGTTATTTATTTTTAACTTATTACAGTAATTTAAGTTTAACTATTGTTATTGTTATTTTGAACCTTTAGAAGTTAGATAAAAATATTGTTAATCTCTTTAAAATGTTTGTAGAGCCAGTAATCTATTTATTACTATAAGTAATATTAAATTTAATAATATTGTATTTTGTAAGTTCAACAAATGTGTTAATAACTGACAACTTTTATACTGTTTACGTATTTTTTTCTATTCCAGATTTACAAGAACCTTATGCAATAGTCGTTTTATTACACAATGATTTAGTAGTTATTGACCTTCTTAGCCAAGGGTTCCCATGTTTTGAGAACCCATACCCGATGGACCTCCACGAATCTGCAGTAACATGCTGTACCTACCTCGCTGATTGCCCTTCTGATCTTATACCAGCTTTTTACTCCGTTGGCTCTAGAGCACAAAAAAGGACAGGATTCAGTGAAAGAGAGTGGCCACTATGTGGAGGCGAGTGGAGCCCTACCTCGTGCAGTTATAATGAAATTATCCTAACAGGGTATGTCAATTTGATTATCGCAAAATTGAAAACTCAAAGAATTCGTAATAAAAACTAGTGAAAGGAAATAACAAAAACAACTAAAATGTATGTACAGTGTGTTTGCTTAGATTTTTAATTTTCTTTCAAAATGCTTGATAATCAATAACTTTCAAATTTTAAATTCATGTCTGAAAAAAATTTACTTACCTGTGTTCAAAGCTTTACGCCCAACATTTTTTCGAAATTCAAACAATATCAGTCAAACTGTAAGTTTGGCTTAATTTATCAGTTTTTCAGATTTTGCTCAGATTGGTCATGCATAAAGATTTGAAATAAAGGAAATTTATAGTTTACATGAAATAAACATATCGAGGTTTGATTTGGCTTAACAAATCAGGATTTGATTAGGTTTACTACCATTTACTATTGATCTATAAATTTCTATTTTTCAAATTTGTTATTTTTGACTTAAATTGTATATTTCCTTTAATTACCAATTTATTAATGAATAAATTTTGAGATATTAGTCAGTTTTATAGCTTTATAGGTTTTGCCAGTAGGTTCTGAATCTGGATTTTCCAGAGAAGAACGCATGTTTTGTTTACATGTTAAACTGTTTTGCCTTTTAATATTTTTATTGAAGTTTAGGAAGTTTTCGCAATGCTTATATGTCTTTTATTTAAGCTTTTTATTTCTTACTTTGCCATATTATGCTTTCAGGCATGCAGATGGCAGTGTCAAATTTTGGGACGCATCGGCAGGAACTCTTCAAGTGCTTTACAAGCTCAAGACGAGTAAAGTTTTTGAAAAACCTCGGACACGCTCTGTTGATGGGTCATCAGAAGAAGATCCATTTGCCATCCAACTTATATCATTATGCCCTGAAAGTCGGAAGCTCTGTGTCGCTGGAGCGAGTAGTTATGTTGTACTTTTCAAATTTAGGAAACTCGAATCTGTTTCTGATACATGTGTAAGTTTTGTGCACATATTCATTATTTTATTGTTCTGGTGTTGGCCAACGTTTAAAATAAATACAGTTAATTTTTGAATGTTTTTATCTTAATATTTTGTAAATTTAATGTTTCAACAACTCTTTTAATGTTAACATATCATCAGTAATTTGTGTAATTCAGTCATAATTTTTTTTTATTTATTTCTAATTTTTGTGATTACTTCAAAAAGGTTTAAATAAAAAAATCATTTATTTAATCTCAAGTAAAATCTTTACACTATATTAAAATAAACATACAGGGAATAAGGTTGACACTATCGTTTTGTTTCCTAAACTGTTGATAAGGTAGCATCAAAATGCTGTTCATCCTTTTTTTTCACAAATTTCTAGGAGTGAACTCCCCAGCTCCTTTGTATAGTATTCATATTTTTCTCTTTCTGTATCATCATGAAAATCTTAGATCATCTTAGAACATTTTATTATTTTAGATTAATATCCTACAAAATGTTGGAAAAAAACATGATTGAGTGTTTAACTCACACTCTTATATGAGATTATTATGCGTAAACAGAATTGCAATATTGAACTTTAACTTCAAACTAGATATCTTTTAAAAAAATGTTTTTTTATACATCAAATATTAAAATAAAAGAAAGTCTAAAATGTTTTAATTTTTTATAACTTACTTTTTTTTAAGAATAAATATTGTTTGTTTGTCTTAATATACTTTAAGTTAATAAAGAGTTTAATGAATGATATTTTTAGTAAAATATTTGGTGTTATAAAAAACACTCAAATATTAATATCAAATAATAAAAGGGTGATTCAGTAAGAACAACAGTTTTAAATTAAGCTGCTTTTGCATTGTTTCCATGGCAATGTTTTCATATATATTCATTAATCAGTATTTGTGAGGTTAATTATTATGGCAGATTTTATAATGGAACTATGAATATTACTTATGAAAACACATTACAAATATAGTGAGTGTTATGTAAAAACTGTGGTGAATCTTTTTATAACTCATAATGTACCTAATGTTTCAACTAGTCCTAGGCTAGTGATACAGTTTAAGACAACAGGTTTGATTGGAGATATAAAAACAGTAGAGCGCTCTCCTTCCAGCCATTCTGCTCAGAACATCACAATTGCGCACTGCAGTGTTGCTGTGAGTCCACCAAAGTCAATTCACCTTTGTTCACAACATTTGAGCATCTCAAAAAATTCCAAAAAATTCTCACAAAGAATCAAATATTCAGTTAACAACTGAAGCTAACTGACCATTTGCAATAGAGACAGTTTATTAAATGGGTTTTGGAGAGACAACATTTAGATAATTATTTTTACAGACATAACTTTTCTGATGAGGCACATTTTCATTTAAATGGCTACATTAAAAATATAAGTGTCACATTTGGGGGGGGAAGAAATCCTTATGTAACCCATCCCAAGATAATATATCCACAAAAAGTAACTGTGTGGTGTGGATTTTGGGCTAGTGGGGTCATCGGGTCTTACATTTTTGAATATGAGGATGGAAATGCTACAACAGTGAATGGACAAAGCTATGGAAATATAATTGAAACATTTTTATGGATTTACTTTAATAATGTGAATATTGAGCAATTATGGTTCCAACAGGATGGTGCTACCTGCCACATCTCACATGATACAATAACTTTGGTGAGGAATAAATTTCCAAACTGAATCCTTTCACACAAGAGCAATCAGCAAGATCATATCACCTAACACCTTGTGACTTCTTGCTTTGGGGATACTTAAAATCACAAGTTTATCAAAACAATCACCAAATAGTAGCACATCTAAAGGAGGAGATTTGCAGTATCATCGCTCAAATCAAGAAGAACACTTGTCTGAAAGTTATAACAAATTTATTTGATCAAGTTACAACTCGCAGAGCTAGTCATGGAGGACATATGACAGATGTATTTTTCATACATAATATTTTCATATGTACTGGCAACATTTATTCTTTGTGTTCATTTTGAAATATGTTACATTTCTTAAATATATTTTACTTATTTCAATCAACACTTATAACAGGCGCTCTTATTGAATCACCCTTTATATTTTTTTTATTTTATGATTACGATAATATACTTTTTATGTACAGACCTTAGAGATTCCAGTAGTCTATGAAATTAACGAAGAACCAGAATGTTCACCTGAATGCGAATATCCTCCTAAACCCAGCCTTCTAAAAGGAGAATCAGCTGATATGGATAATAAAAAGGTAATACTTTGACAACTATGTTGTACATCAGTTACCTGATATCATAGAGTTCATAATAATACATATTATTTTATTCACAGTCATCGTTTGAGTACAGCCTCCCAGTGAAAGTTAGAACAGGACCTCAGAAGAAGCCTCCCGGGTTCCAAGCACATCTAGTCTGCGTTACGCCTAGTGTCAATAATGAACAACCCAGTCCCATAACTGCTTTGAGCATTAATTCATCTTATGGCTTGTAAGTGTTATTTGTTAATAGAATTATTGTTTAAACTTATTTATTACTTTTTTAGTACATAAATATTTTATTTTTAAATAATTAAGTTTGGTCAGCTTGAAAACTTTTATTGTTTACTGCGAACCCATTGGATATACTGCAGGTGAATGCACTTTACAATCCCAAGGTCGTTGTGTAGAATTATGAACAATTTCAACAACACATTAGAATAATTTTCATCATGCTACTGCAGAAAGAGAATTATTGGTCTCTACTTTTCAAAGATAATAATGGGACTGTAATTATGATATTCTCACAACCTTCTTCCTTCCCAAGTTGAAACATAATAAGTGGAATATTGGTCTGATTTAACTTTTGGTTCCAAAAAGATGGAGCTACAGGACACACAACAAATATTTTAATGACAATAATGTGATGCTTTCCGCTGAACGACTTCTCTTTAGGTTTTGGTGACATTCATCGCCAGACCTTACTGCACCAGATTATTTTTAAGGGGCTTTTGAAAGATTTGATTATGATATGTCCTCTCTGATGTCAACAATTTTGAAAGTACAATTATCAAGAAATCGCTGAAATTATGCCACACATCCTATACCGTGCAATAACCAGTATAAGGACCACTTGCAAAAACAATGCACTAACACCTATGAAGGATACTACACTGACTTTATATTCCAAAGTTAAGGTGGTTTCTATAAGTAATACAAAAAATATTTCATTTTTTGTAAATACTTTGGAAATAAATATACTGCACTATTATGAATGTGAATAGCATTATTTTATTATTGCTCTCTGTGTATTATGTAAACTTATTTATAGCTCACTTATAATCACAGAGGTAAACATGAAAGGGGCTTAGACTAGATTTATACTTGAATCATCTCCAATTGCAGTTAAAAAGTGACATATAAGTAAATAAAGGAACATATACATGGTACAGCCCCACACACTTAATTGACATAAACTGGTGGTATGGATTTTGTTTTTTTCTTTTTTTTTTTTCCCGGCGAAAAACCGTTCAGGTTATCTTCGCCGTCATGCTAAATGAAAGTATATATAAAAAAAAAGGAATTAACAAAATATACTTATATATATATAAATAAATAAAACTACAACAAACTATATTTGTAAAATTAAATTTAACAAAATTTATCTTCGCCGTCATGCTAAATGAAAGTATATATAAAAAAAAAGGAATTAACAAAATATACTTATATATATATAAATAAATAAAACTACAACAAACTATATTTGTAAAATTAAATTTAACAAAATTTAAGTAGCAGGTATAACTATATTAATAATAAATACTTAAGAACTAAATAACAATTAATAATGAATAAGATTTAATAACAATTCGTAAAGGTATATAAAAACATAACAGAAATAAATTTATATAGATAAAATAAATAAATAATATAACACAAGAAATAACAACTATATAAATTAAATTTTATTTAGAACATTTAGACGATGAAGGAATTCAAGAACCCGGTCAACGGCCGAGGCACTATCTCCCAACATCGTCTGCAAACAGTTGCTCAGACCACACATAACACGCACATTTTGAAAACCATCACAATCGAGCAGTATATGTTTAATTGTGATGGTTTCCCTACAGAATTCACATTCAGGTGGGTCCCCGCGTCCCATCAGAAATCCATGCGTTAACATGGAGTGGCCAATGCGAAGGCTGGTGATCACCACCTCTTCTCTGCGACTTGCACGTATTGACGACCCCCAAGGACGAACTGTACTTTTGATTACCCTCAATTTATTATTGCTTGTAGCTGCCCATTCATTTTCCCACTGTAGATGAATTAAATGTTTTCTGGTGGTATGGATGTCAGATAATAGAGACGTATAAGTAAAACTATTTTAAAGATGATTAAGTACATATTTGTTAACACACATATCTTTTAAATGTCAATATCACTTACAATTTACATGTACAGTGTATACGAAGTCACAGTAAAACTGATATAAAATGATGAATGATATAAATTTATGTACTGTACAACAATATAATTAAATTAAAAAATACAGTGTACTTAATTTAAAATCTAGGAAATGTAATACAACTGAACAAGTTGTATTTCAGTGTGTTGTCTATATCATTGCCTTCATTATTTACTAGTTCTATAATGATTTATTACACTTACTTGATCATAAGAGTTCATCCTGTTGTTTATGTATTCAACAGAATTTCTTGGGTAAAGTTTCTTTAGTGACTGTAATACACCCTGATCTACAAGTTGACAAATTTCCATAATATTTGATGGGAAAACATCACTTTGATGCCCACTTCTAAAAACTTCATCATCAGGATGAGTGGGAACGTTATCTAACATTTTCTTGGAATATGTTTTTTTCAACAAAAAAAATTCTGTAGTTGGCACAAATTCATTAAAAATATATTTTTTTTTAATTCACTGCTCATTCATGCACTTTTTTGGTTGAAGTATCTCATTGGCAGTGTAGTTTTAGTGATGGTTTTAAAGATCATGGGATTTTTTAACTTGCAAATCATGATAAATTTCATTTTGTGATTTTCTGTAGCACCTCTGCAGAGTAGCATAGTTTTTTTTTAATTCTTTTGTGGCCAGACACTGCTTTCTCTACTTCAGCTGCCAGTTTTTGCTTGGAAGCAATTTTATAATTGAGCCCAGATTCATCACAGTTAAATATATGATCTCTGATTAAGTTTTATTTTAGAATTAACTCATCAGATATCTTTTTAAATTCATTTCTTGTACATCTGAAGATAGCTTTTTACCACAGATATTGAGCTGCCAGATTCCATATTGTTTTTTATTCAACAACCAATCCAACCTGTGCTAGCAGAAAATTTGTGGTCACCTTCAAATTCTCCATATAATTATATTGATTTTTCATGCAGTATTGGCTTGGAAATTGGAATATCTTTATCTCTGTTGTATAATTGTTATCTCTGCATTTAATCTTGTGAGTTGTATGTGAAAAAAATGTTATGTGCAGTGCCTCACTCACTTTCTCTTATTCACATTTAATCATTGTTTTCCGTTGTTTTAAAACACCTTCTGTAACTCTTGATGAACACCATTTCCCTAATTGTGGTCTATTTGTTTTCCTAGTTACCAACCATAATACGACTGATACCATAATCAAGTGCCAATTTTTGCCTGTTTTCACTTTTATCTAGGCTCTTTGTAGCCTGTAATTTAACCTCTGTAAAGCCTTTACAAAGTTAAAATTTAAAAAATAAAAATATAGTTTAGGGTTATACAACTAAAAGCAGAAATAAACTAAAGTAAAAAACAGTTGATAAAAAATTTTTCATGTACAACTCACAAGATTAAACGCAGAGATAACAATTATACAACCGAACTATTTTCTGTCATTTACCAACTAACAGTGAACAATGAAATGTGTTTACCAATGACATTGGAGTGAAAGCAACAATGCAGGTGTAGAATAATGCACAGTATATTAACGGCAAAGAGTATAGTATCAATATGGTAGAAAAATTTTATTGTCTTTAATTTTTTTTCAGTGGAATGTCAGATACATGAAGGTCTATTAAATGAAACTTCACTATATATGAAATTGAAAGACAGTGAATTAACACTAGCCAGACAAATTTTAATATAAAAAAATGTTAATAGTATTTTATTTGAAATAATTAGCCTATGTACTGTACAGGGTATTTTTCTAATATTATTATTTTGGAAAATTAATAAAACTTATTTTTCTTAAAAATTATTTCAGCATTTCCTCATTTCATTAATATGTTTAATGCTTTCAGAATGGCTTATGGCAATGAAAGTGGTATCATAATAGTTGACATTGTCCAAAAATGTTGTCTGCTCAATGTTGGAACCCCTGACCTTTATGGTGCTGCTGATCCTTACCAGAGAGTGCCAAAATCTCCAAAAAAGAACACAGCCTGTGAAGGAGGTGACGGAGAAAGATGTCGCTCCCCTAGTATCGACCAGGTAAACCAAACTACTGAAACTAACTTAATCATTGCCGCACTAGTCTGTAGTCACTCAGCTAGGCAAACATTGCCACCACATATTAAAGCGAAAATTCACTAAAAATTAAACCTATAAAATTTATTGTTGTGTTTTGCTTTTAGATGATGAAATCATTGTGCTTTAATAGAATTTGGTTGATGCATATGTGTTGGTGATGTAAAATGCAAAGCAAGCTTTAGACTGTATTAATATTCCTGGATGGTCTGTAACTAAAAATTAAAAAAAACCGTTTGTATATCGTCATCAAATTATTATTACTTTATCAATGATTTAAACAAAAAGGTGAAGAAATAAATGAATACGGCCTGTATTCAATTTTCTTTAGAACAGTTTTAAGTTTTAACATACCAAACAATATATAAACACCAAATTATTTTATTTAGAAAACCTTAAAGTTAACTTTATTTGACTTATTTGAGTCATTATACCTAAAAAAAATCAAGCCTAGACAAAAAACACATATGTAAATTAGTAAAAAAAATTAATAATAAATGTAGAGTAAGCAACTATTATTCATTATAGTATCTTATTTAGAAGTTGAATGGCTTGTGATTCAGTAAATTTATCAAAAATGTATTAAAATCTTTTATTTGAGCTAACAGGATCCTTTCTTGTTATACTTGTATTAGATAATTTTTGTTCATAAATATTCATTATTTTTTATCATTAAAGACCAGGTTAATGAGTTTTTAGAAATTTAAAGTCTTAAAATACGGTTTATGTTATTTTGTTTTTCATATTGGATTATTATTGATCTGCCTAGCAAAATACTTAAATAATCATGGTACACAGCTGTTTCAACAAAGGAAACTAATTTCAAAAATTAACATTGATCATGGAACATTGATATTAAATTTAAGTGAACATTTTAGTATACAAAATTCTAACGATGCAAAATTAATTTTTAGTAATATATGAAAAAAATATGAAAATTAGACATTTTAAAACATGCAGATTTTGACTAGTTAAAAGTTAAAAAGATTTCATCAAATTTTCATGAAAGCTTAAAAAGTTATGATTTTTTTTTATTGATATAATTGAACCAATTTTGCTACGTAACATTTCTTCAAACTATCGCCAAAATTAATTTTAATATTGCAAACACTTATGTGTTAATATATATTAATATATACGATGGTTGTCCGTAAAATATGGTTCCCAATAATTTTTCACTGTGAAAAACATGTTTATTTGCATTGAATAACACATTTTTGGAAAGCTTACACTTTTTTCTATTTTTCGACATAATCGCTGTTGAGATTGTTGCATTTTTGCATATGGTGAACCATCTTCTTTATGCCTGAGTCGACAAACTCTCCCGCTGCGCCGCGAAGGTAGCTTAAAACTTTTTCTTTCAGCTCCCTTCTGGTACTGAAATGGATTCTTTCAGCTCCCTTCTGGTACAAATGGGACGCCACCTATATGTTTCTTCAAATTAGGGAAGAGATTGTAGTCACTTGGGGCTAAGTCCTGGCTGTACGGCATATGTGTGACAGTATCCCATCCAAATTGGTTGACGAGATCGGTTGTTACATGGGTGGTGTGCAGACGAGCATTGTCTTGATGGAAACAAACTCCCTTCATGAGCATACCTCTCCTCTTGTTTTGAATCGCGCAACGAAGGTTCCTTAATGTCTCACAGTAACGATAAGCATTGATTGTTGTGCCAGTATCCATGCATTTTCACAATAATAAGCCCTTCCTGTCCTAAAACACGCTCGCCACGACAGTGTTTGTTTGAACTCCGTGGCTTCAGAGGCTCTGGATGTTTCCACTGATGTGATTGTTCTTTCGTTTCCAGTGTCTTATAGTGTACCCAAGTCTCATCCCCAGTGACAATGGAGTCCAAGAATTTCTTGCCATCGGTTTCATAGGCCTGAAGAAATTCACGGGCTGCATCAATCCGTTGCCGTTTGCGGTCTGCTTGAAACCCATTTTGCTATACCCTGAAAGGTGTGTCAAAATTTTGTCAATGCAGGTTTTGCTAACATCAGGGATCATCTTGGAGAGCTTCCAAACAGTCACTATTCTATCGTTCAGCATTGCTTCTTCCATTTTTACAATCGTTTCATCCGAAACAGATGTCAGTCCGGAACGCTGTTCATCATGAACATGCGTCTTTGAATTCTCTGCTCATACATTTTTCTCTGTAGACTTTACACAGTTGGAGATGATTGTCCACCAGCGCAGTGTTTTTTGCACATGAAAAACGAATCACAGAGGGTAATTCGTACCTGGCGGGAGACAGAAGGGGCAACTCCATTATTAATGGCTACCAAGGGAAGACTGAGCTTCGCAGACCACTCTCAGAGTGGAGATTGGGAGTGGTGGAACCAAGCTTTAAGCCAAGGTCACCGGATCCCATGTAACAACGTTCGCAACGACTATAGCGCCTTGGGAACCTTGCTTTATGGACAACCCTAGTACATAATAAAAACATATGCTTTTAAAACACTTTCAAGGGACCATGGACACCTTGTTGTTGTTCTTGTAAATTAGTATGAACCATTGAAATATACATTTAGTGTTTTACATTTAAAATACAGTACTGAAATGTACTTTGGTTTTAATCCTTTCAATGACTTACATATCAATTAACATATCATTAACTATTAACATATCAACTGACCTATATCATCTGTACAACTGTATCTCCAATTAGACCATGGCCAGTTACTCACTGTGGCATATCATCTTTTGAAACTTAGTTAAATCACAGATATAAAAATGATTTTTGAATTTTATTCCACTTACTTTTACACACACTTCAAAAGGTAGAAGCAACTTAAAAACTTTTAAAGTTGTTGGCAGATTTTTCAAACATGCTTTTGTTTATGTCCATGAGTACAAAAATATATAAAATATAAAAAAAATGTTGAAATTTTAAAAAGATTTAAACTAGGTTTATTAATTTTTCAAGATTTTATGAACTTAAATATCAAAGTTAAAAGGGGGAATGAAAACTTGATCTTTTGGAGTAATCTGGTGGTTCTATTCTCTATAAAATCTGTATGTGAAAAATTATATAGCCTACTGTATATTCAGAATCAGTATTACATCTAGTTCCAAGTAACACAAATAAGAAAAAAATACTCAAAAAGTGTTGTGAAGGTTGCGATGGATGTTACTTAATGGTCTTGATTGTAAAACCCATAAAGACCACTCCAGCAGTTCATTTTCTAGTGAAAATTCATTAAAAACGCTAATTAAATTGTTATTTTATGGTACTGCAAAAGGTGTACCATAAAAAGCAAAGAATAAAATTCTAAACCATAAAGTATAAAAATACATAAAATCCTACTTTAATCAAGAATTTATTGTATAATTGTATTAATAAATTATTTCTCTTTATTACAATGTAACTTATACTTTTGATTATCAAGGAATTATTTGTGTTACACCTCTTCAATATTAGTGTATTTTGTAAGTGTTATCTTTTTCCATAGGTACAGTTAATTATTTTTGTAAAAAAAATTACTCATGGACAGAAAAATAACCACTTTTGAACACATATTTACAGCTTTCCTTTTTTCAACTCAATTATTATCACCTCATCTTTTAAACAATATTATTCCAAACAGTAAATTCTATATATAAAAACGTAAATTATGAAACAAATTACAAATAAAACTGTAGTTTAACATCTTCACTTAATGCCAGTTAGGCTAATTAAGACAGGGAATCAATGTCGTAATGGAAAAGCTAACTGTAATAACCAGGCTTGAGTTTGTTAGGTCAGAGTTGTAGTGAATAGCTCATTATCTCATTGTTGTGAATAGCTGTTATTCTCCTCTACTTTATTTGTATTACCTGATCTAGCTTTTCCCACTTATTGAAAGCATTTAAGAAAAATTAGTTTAAGAAAATTAGTTTTAAATACTAGTCTGTATTGAAAATAAACTTAAAATGGTTAGTTACAAGTCAATTCAGTATTGTTTTACTTCTTAAATAGCATTAAATTACAATAAAAATTTACTTTAGAATAAATATTATTATATTTTTTATGTTTAAGCTAATGTTTTTTAAAAGCAAGTATAATCTGTAATGATAAAAAAATCAAAACACTGACCATCCAGTAATATTTCAAAACACAACACACTGCTTTTAAAATATTTTATAGAATTAACAATTTTACTATAAAGCCTGATATTAGAAAAGAGGCTAAGTTAAAAATGAAGAGTTTCTTTTTTTTCTTTTTTAAATTTAAATTAAATATTTCAAAATTAAAGTATAATAATGATAATAAGAATAATGTCTTTAATGAAATTTTATTATTGTTTAGTATTTGATGTTTGTGACCTTAGTAGATTCATTATTACCATTTTTATTAGATAATAGTTTCTTAAATTTTAATTGTGAAAAAATATTTAAAATACAATATTTCGGTTACAGTACAATTAATTTTGTATGTACATTATTTATAAAAAAAATTAATTTAATATTTTTTTACCAATTTGTGTTACAAAAAAACAATTATTTATTTGAGTTTTTTTCAGAAAAATAACTTTTTTTGTTTGCTGTTATATTTTACTTTGACATTTTCCTTCTTTGTCTTTCCTTATCTTCATTCTTCTGTTCTCCTCCCCCATTTCATTTTACCTATTTACTTTACAGATTTTAGTTACATGTTAACAATTTCAAATGCAATAAAATGTGTGTTACATATTAGGTTATTTTGTATTGCACATTTTGATTTTTGTACACTCTATCAAATAATTAGTTAATGTCTAAATGTGATGCACTGAAAATTTGCTAATATAAACTTCTTCATTATCTGTCACCCATTCCCAAAATTTTTGAAATATTTGTTTTATTAATTTTTCCATATTGTTTTTTATGCTTTATGAAATTTCTTGTGTAGAAAAAATTGTATTGTCATTTCAATTTCACTTTTAATTGCTTAATTATATTCCTACCCATTTCATTTCAAGTGGATTCCATACAAAATTTGTTTTTAAATTTTCTAGGAACAACATTTTACACATACAAGACAGTTTATTGACAACCTAGATTATTAAAAATAATATCTTCCATTAAATTTAGGTTAGGATTTTAAAAAAATGAAAATTCTTGAAATAATTTTAGTCAAGTTTATACCTTTTTTTTGCTTAACATCCACCTTTATGCCCTTTAGACTAATGAGGGTGAGTCATCAGTGTTGATTGTAAGGATAAAGTAACAGTAGTCACTACAGGTAAAAATGTAGTAGTAACTGCAGCCATAAGGTCTGCAGTTCAGAGATGCATCAGATTGCCTGATGCCTTAGCCATATCAACCACTGAGCCCTTTATGTTTATACTGTTGCGAAAAATAATTTTGTTTATTTCATTTAACCATATCAGTAGTAAAAAATTATTTTTACTTTAAAGACACATTTCATTTATTATTTAAAATGCTCTCTCTCTCTCTCTCTCTCTCTATATATATATATATATATATATATATATATATATATTTATTTATTTATATATATATATTTGTATATATATATATATATATATATATATATATATATATATATATATATATATTCAATTTTGAATATTTATTATAACAAAATTATATTGCTTTGACCCTTTGTCTTTTCCACATCTATGTAAAAGTTATTCAGGTAAAAATAAATGGCATAAATATTGTACAAACTTCTTTATCATATTTAATTAAGTTAAGTAAACCACTTCAGCATTCGAACAAAACATTTATGTTGCTCTTTTCCCAAAAAATCCAATTTGGACGCTACAGGAAAAAAATTTGAAAATTTGCCTAGTTTCTCAAAGTTGGTTTATCTGGTTTTATTCAAATTTTGGACACATCTAAAGATACATACCAGTAACTAAAGTCAGTGTGAAAAATTTGATAAGAAGTTTACAGTTTGATAGTAAATCAAATTTGATAGTAAAGCAAGTTTGCTATAAGGTTTTGTGTTACAAATCTTCTTATAACCAACTTTTAGCCATATGTAATTAACTGATTTTGGAGTTGAACTAATTTTCTGGACTTTTGACTTAAATTACTAACTGAGACAATTTAAGGGAGACAAATTCCTCTTCCGTGGGCGAGATAAGTAACCTGTATCTTTTCTTTGGGCACTTGCAGACTATATTTAAGCAAAATTCATCAAAGACCGTTTGATCCAATAGTGAAAAATCTGAATTTTGTTAATTTATGTTTTTATACCAAAAATAACAATTTTTAGTTATTAAATGGTCCTGAAATACATGAAAACTCAAACTTACTTCTTAAATTGCATCAAAATTGTCAATTTATCAAAACCTTAAAATGAATATACAGTATTCTTTCTAAAAAGTTAAAATTGATCTTTTATATCTATGAGATATTCTATGTACTTGTATAGTAAGAATTAAAATTTATTAATCCATACCAGTACTTAAAACTGTATTACAACTTTGAATTGAGTTATTAAAGATTTACATTTGAAAATTTAAATTTTTTTAAGAACAATGTGATACTTTCAGGCTTGCCAAATATTCATTTTTTTTTCTTAACTATAAACTATCACAAAAATATTTAAAGCAAACAGGTGACCTGACTTTATATTCACCCAGTATATTATGATTAACATTTTAAATAAGGATGTCTCTACTTTTATATTTTTGTTTTCCCCTGACTGCCACTTACTTTTGTAGTTCCTTTTTACCTTTTGTTTTCTCCATTGCACTTTAAACCATTAGCAAATTCAGAATTCAATGGTGTTTTCAGTTTTTTGTAGTTCAGTGTAGTTTCCTGTTCCATTAAAATTGAATTATCATTTATTCAGATTTTTTTTAGGTTATATCAATAACTATTTAGTATTAAAAAGAATGCATGTTATCTAGTTATGTATTTTTTTTGCATTTCTTTATTTTGATGGACTGATGTATTTCACGAAGATCTACAATTTTTATGTTATTTGTCTTTATCGTGTGTTGTTTGTTATATCTTTGTACAAGTTTCCTATTGTTCTTTTGGCTTCCTGGAATTATAGTTTTACTAATGTCAGAAGCATTTAAAAAATAAATGGTGTACGAACATTGCATAAACACTCTGTATAGATAAATGTAAAAAAAGTTAAAATGCCTAATTTCTAAAATCGGTCCACCAGACTTTTTTCAAGTTTTAATCATAGGAAAAGCTTTATAACTAAAATCAATGAACCAAATTTAAAAAAAAAAGAAATTTTAGAGTTGAGAGTAAATGAAAAAAACTTTCTGGAAGGTATTTGACCTAAATTCAACCATAGCTTTTTATTTAAATTTGTTACACTGATTAGTAATTAGTCCTCATATATGGTCAAAAATTGTATAAAAACAGATGAATCAATTTTGAAAATTTTCAGTGATACCTTCCAAACCAGAATGTTGGGGGAGATATTAGCCTGTGTCCATATTGGAAATATTGATCATTTTCTAAATTTAAATTACTTTTTACTTTCTTAATAAATGAAATCTTATATATATATATATATATATATATATATATATATATATATTAATGATTTTTCTGTCCATGTATGATCCTGTCTATGTTTCTGTAGAAAACAAAACTTCTAAATTTCCAAAACTAAATTTTTTCATTTAAAATTTGTAATGAGTGATTTAAACAATCGCTGTTATTTACTTTATTAAGTAATTAATAGGAATAATTGAAAAGTTATAACTTTTCATAACAACTTACGTTTCAGTAGGTTTTTATGTGAAATACATAGTCATAATCATAAACCCTTTTCTATTCCATATAAGTTGTTTTAATTAATTTACCTTTTAATTTAAAGTTCATATAAAACTTTGAACACTTGGTTTTAGCAAAAGTTTAATTTCAGTTCCATTATTTTAATTAATTATTTACAATTTACAATTCATATGTTTTGTTTTATAAACCCTCCTAATGTCCTCTATAAGCATGTGCATTGAAGTAGACGTTGTCCATATCCATATTGCCAAGGTATTAGACTATGACGGAGAGGACTCGGAAGACTTGAGCAAACTGGTGGTGAGTCCGGCTGGAATCTATTCATCGCAGGTCTCGCCAATTCCTCTGGATGATGTAGAACCAGCAGAAGAAGCTTTTACGTTGATGGGAAGTGGTCCAGAAGAGAACAAATTAGATGAAGCGAAGAGCGATGACATTTTGCCGAAAAGTGAAGAACCGATTCCTAAAGCTGAAAGGCGAAGCAGTAGTACTTGGAAAGGTTTTAATCTCAAAAAACAGCTAAGTCGTGTGGATATGAAATTAAAGCAGACATTTTCAGCGCCCACTGAAAGATCTGGTAAAAGATCCTCTGTATTTTATGCTAGTAGTTCTGGTTTTGTTTCCCCAAATGAAAAAGAATCTGGTGAAAATTCTGATGCATCAAATAGTCCAGACAGCGATGACAATTTAGTAATTCCTAAAATTAAAGAACCAGATTTGGAAGGTAACAATGAAGTGGGGATTGGGGGTTTATCTAGGCCTACGGACTTACAGTTGTTTGATAGCCAGGGCAAACCTGTTCGCCCACCAAGAGGCAAAGAACGTAAGAGAGTGTCTTTAGATCAAAAAGCACATACGGTTACTGGAAGTCGAGCGGATGGGAGGTTGCTGTCTGTTCCAAACATCAAATATCATCCACAAGGAATGAGAGATCTACGACGCAAAGATAATTCAAGGCAACCCGTCAACAATAACCAAGCGTTTGGCAATCTCATGCGAAAACTCAGTAAGTGTAAAATAAACCCATTCACTTTTATTTTTCTCTCTTTCACTAAAATGTAGTTTTAAAGTAATATTTCATGACTACTTTTATAAATATTATCTCACAATTAATATTATGTACATTTTGTAAAAAAATCATCTTTTAGCACTTCAGATGTAGTGAGTTTGTTTTAGATATAAAACTAACTTTTTATTTTTTCTTTGTTTTTTTGGTGATTTTCATTTTAAACTTGATTTTTTTTGTTACAACTAAAACACTAAGGAAACCAAATATACATATTTTACACTATTTTATACTTAAGTAGAGGCATTGCATAAGTACTACTTTATTTTATTTCTTATTTAGACTTTTTCTTCACTTCTCAATTCTATAATTATTATCTTTAACTTTTTAATGGCTTATAAATAAAACCATAAAAATACGTATGTAGTTAAATCTACTTACCAATTTTTAAATAAACGTTTATTAGTGTGTTACACTAAATTAAAAGTAAAATGTGAAATTGACTTAAACCATAAGCTTCAATTTTTAAAAGCACCATTGTTTATTCTTTTATTCTAGTTTTGGATATTTTTGGGAATCGTGGGCACAGTTTCTTTTGCACTTTTATTTAAAATAATAAAATAATGAAGTTTGGTAGAATTTATTGTGTAATAATTCTGAAATTAACATAAATAAAATATTGTTATAAAATAAAAAAGCATGTTTTATTTTTAACTTTAAGTATGTCTAGCAAAGCATACTCTGACAAATTAACTGTGTCATAAATTAACTTGTATATTAATTGTGTTATTAACATAAATTAACATTATTGTTTATAATATTAAACAATAAACAGTAAATTTCTTTTAAAATTTTAAGAATTTTTCGAATTAAGTAAATTATGTAATATAAAATGCACTTATCAAAATTTGTAAAACTATCATAATAGTATACAAAATTATTAACAGTATTTTTTTAAATATTATAATTCTCTGTCCAGTATTTCATTTTCTTATGCATTTTTATCAGATCTCCATAAACATTTTATAATATTTGGATATACCCTGTCTGATGTACAACCTAGGTTATTGATTGGAACAGTTGGACTGTTGAGAACTACTAAACATTTTTGAATTCATTCATTCAGGAATAAAAGTGTATGGTAGTAATTTAATGAAAAGTAGATTACCTACTTTATGTACTAATAAAGTAGGCGTACTTACTTTAAAAATAGTTTTAAACTTATCCAAAATCATTTTATTTTTTCAACACTTTCTTCAGTTACTTCAGTATAATTATTTTAATAAAATAGTGTACAAAGATGTATAATAACATGTTATTTTTTTAAATGAATTTATAGTAAATATTTGGAAAAATTTGAAAAAAATGTCTTGAAATTTAATTTTTTCTTGTAAGGAACTCAACCTAAGTATTAACAAAGATTAACTTATGATGAAATTATTTATTAATTCTTCTCTTGCAAGTCTAAAATGTTAGGTTTTTTTTAATTGTACAAGGTGGGGCAGTCAAACTGCACGATTCTAAGTATTAAAAAAACACACACAGAAACAGTTTTTTAGTCATATATTGCAACAAATCTTAAGAACATAAATGGAAAATTTAATTCAAACAGAAAAAAATGTTTATTTTTTTAATGATTCCAGTAAGGTGGTGACCACCATTTTGAACACAATGTCTAAGTCTCATACTGAAATTCTCACTGACTCGTCTTAGCATCGCCGGTGTTATCGCACTAACTTCTTGTTCAATCCAAACTTTCAAATCCTGTACCGTTGTTGGACAAGTCTCAAAAACCTTCGACTTGAGATGTCCCCATAGAAAGTAATCGCGATCGTGGGGGCCATTGAATATCTCCATGCCTACTAATCAAGCGGTTCAGAAAAATGTTTCTCAGAAGATCCATTGACGCTCTGGCTGTACGACTGGTTACTTCATCTTGTTGGAAATAAGTGTTTTCATTCACAGGAAATCGTCAAAGTTCTGGAATGAGAAAGTTTTCCAGTATTTGAACATAGCAAGCAGATGTTATCATTATCCTCGAAAAAATATGGGCCAATTATTCTGTTCGAAGAGATTGCACACCAGACAGTCACTTTGGCTGAATGGAGAGGCCATTCATGAAGTTCTTGAGGATTGACAGCAGCCCAATAGCAAAAGTTTTGTCTATTAACATATCCGCTGAGGTGAAAATGAGCCTCATCGCTGATCAATAGATTATGGGCGACCAGTGGGTCGTCTTCAAACAGGTTTAACATGTGCTCACAAAAGCCTGCACTATTTGAATTTTATACGGGTGTAAATGTAAGTCATAATGTAAAATTCGTCTTACGGTTTGAGTTAAAAGCCCAAGAGCAATGCTGTGGTGCGTGGCAGATCTTTGAGGCCGTATGACCGATAATCGTACTGCCTCCACATTCTCGGGTGTTCGCACTGATCTTATACTACCACCTCTTTTTGTTGTTTCACCCGTTGTTTTTAAGTTGTCAGTCCAAACAGCAATGACTTTCCTGCTTGGAACAGGAGCACGAGGCGCCAGATGAAAATGTCGGCGGAATTCGCGTTGTGCACGTATGTAACTTCAGCCATTTTCTAAATACGCTGTAACAGCGAAACATCGCTGTTCACCAGTCCAATGTTGCGTGGTTACTAATTTCCAAATGTGTAGAACGGTTGGGTCACCGCCTACTTCCCTCACTGCACACCCCCTCCACTCTACCAGCTTTGTTAATCGTGCGCTTTGACTACCCCACCCAGTATAAGTTCATCTCATTCGTTAACATAAATATATAATGGGAATTCTTTATAATAACTTATTTGTGTTTATTATGTTTTCGTCAATCAGTATACCACATTCTGGCTTGCAATATTGTTACATTTTTATTTAATAAATGCTTTTTAGGTACAGTATGCATCACTTGTCATATAAGTTGTGTACATTCATATTATATATGTATATAACATATTTAATTATGTATCCTCTTTCGCTAAGTTTAGTGTTTTTATCGTAAAGTTTGCCTTTATACTTGCTGGTTCATTTTAGTATTAGAAATTTTATACAATATATTGTAAATTTATGTAATTAAACATACATTAGTCTGCATGTCTTGACAATAACTAAAAATCATTATGACTGTGATTTTTGCATGCATAGCTAATGTTAAGCTCTATTATTACTTTTTGCTAATTGAATATTTACATAAAGTAATAAACAAAAGAATAGTTTTATGATTATTACATCAGATATTAATCTTTCAGTTTTAACCATATTTTTAAAGATTTTTGTATAGAATGTAGAACTTTTTAGTTTCCTCATGATCTAAATTAATTCAAAAAAGTTAAATATCCAAAGACCAAAATACAATTTTTTTTCCGGCAAAAAACCGTTAAGGTTATCATCATCGAAATACAAATTAAGTGCATGCCATTGGAAGGGGGTGGGTATTTAAAAAATTACTAAATATTTCTCATTTTCCATTAAATGCAAAACATCAGTTTGTACATTATTTACTAAAGTTACTCTTAGTTTAATAGTTGAAAGTTTATTGTTTTTCAAGTTATAATTTTTAGTTTTTCATTTATACAGGATTTTATATTTTCAACTAAACACAATTGTTGTTCTTTTTTCATTTATGTAACTAGCATATTTTTGTAATATTATAATAAACATACCATATACATTGAGTTTAAAATGTATATAGGTACACTTTTTTATATTTAAATTATTTAATTAATATATATTTTATCTTATTGTAATTTTAGCTAATTAATTAATTTCAATGTAAATTGCTTTAACAAACCACTACTAAATCTTTTTTTACTAAGCCCATTATTTTTATTATTAATTGCATACATTTACTACTATTTATGTTAAATGAAACTTTATTATACATTTAAACTTTTTAAAATACACAAATTTATTTGGTTATGAAAAGTTGAAAATTTTAACTCTATTTACTGAACATTTTTTAATGTTCTGATTCTTTTTGGAGGGTGTCTGCCAAGCATGTTCCAACAGAATGGCCCTCCTGAATCCCCTGTACATAACCCGAGGACTTGAACATTTGTATTATTTCAGAATGAAATGTCTGTCTGTTCTTAATATTTTTTCCTTTTTTCCTGTGCCAGTTAGTAGTATATCTCTCCTTGTAATCTTCATCTGCTTTTAAATTAAATACTCCTGAATAACTTGACTTTGTCTCTTTCCTGTCCTGCACCTTGCTACAGACAATGTACTTTCTGCAGTGTACAATGAACACAATATGGCTTCTTATATTTTTAAATGGTGTATGTGTATAATAATCGACTTTTTAAATTTTTTTAATTATCTACGTTCTGTTTCTCTAATGCAATTTCTCTAAATAATTTCTGGTCTTACCCTTCTAGTCTGTGCAATGTTTTTATCCTCTACCCATCATTGTTCAGAGTATCCTTGTACAGATTTTATCTCAGAGCATACTCTAGTAGTGTAATCTTAGTTCTTTCACTAGTAACGCCCGCACCAAGATAATTAACATCGGTAGTCATAGAACTGTAAGCATTAATTATTCTCAATGCCATTCTTCATTGGAATCTTGACAGCATATTTTTATAATTCCGGAATCTTAAAGCGTTTTTCCAGACTGGTCAGTATTGAAAAATAATCTACAGTGCTGAATTCATCAGCACTCTTCTCTTGCTCATTCTAAAACTTCTTACCTTGAACATTCTACATTCCACTGCCTGAACCACTATTTAAACCTTCATATGTTGTCTTCACTTTATGCCTTCTGGATGTTGTTGTCATTATTACATTCCTATTAAACACTACTCTAAGGTACTTATAAATTTATAATTTTATTTACAGTTCTCTCACGACAAATATATATCATCTCTTTATACTCAGCAACTTGACAATAAAGAACATACTTTACATAATATGATAATGTTGTTACCGCATTTATTATTTTCGTACTTACACTTTTTTAATTTATGTTTCTTTTTCCCATAAATATTTAACTTTAATCCAAATCAATTGCTGTAAAGTTCTAATAGAATGAATGTGGGTTTGTTTAGTAATAAAAGAACTTTTTTCTTTTATTATCGTATTTGGCTGTGGTTCTTAAAAATACTGTATTCAGAGAAAGTTGAGAGTGAAGTATCCCTTATTACTTAAGTGACAGTAGTATCACAGTATTTTACTCAACAGCATACAGTTGCTGACTAATTTGTGCAATTTAGCTGTAAATTGCTAGTAATAGGTGGAACATTTTAAATTAATAAATATCTGATGAAATATTAGTCCCTATCACCAAATCAAGTGTCATTCTTCTTTTTTAGAGAAAAGATATTAAAACCACATTGCTAAATTTATGTAGAAAAATCATGGTTGAAAATACCAAGTCTTCTGAACTGTAATTTTCTTCTTATTGCACATTTGAAAAGTTATTTTAAAAAAACAATATATTTTGGTTTTCTCAACACCAAAATTACTTTAAATTTTGTACTTTTCATACATTGTTGTAAAGTACTATACCAATATAAAATTTTATATACCAGAATGAAATGGTAGACTATTCCATTCCATTTTACTTATCTTTTCAAATTAAAAGCGAACAGTTTGTTTTAGTTGGTTCTTTAAACGCCTGTTGCCTTTTAAGAATCCTTGGTTTTCACTTGTAATATTTTTATAAATTTGTAGTGAATTTTTTGTCACTGTAGTTCATCTGCCTGTATTTATTTTTTTACACCTTGAAGAAAAAAATACTTGTTTAATAAAATATATATACTAAATATAAATCCAATGTTATGTACACTAATAAACAAAACTGTAGTGTGGGCAAATCATTTCGTTTATTATCACTGTGTAATAAATATTTGTTAAATGAATATTGTTTCTTATTATACATAACATAATATTCTTTAAACAACTACATACTACACAATAATAATAAATGAAATAGTATGTCCACACTCTTTTTTCTCATTTGACCGGGCTGATTTATACCAAGTGACAGTTCAGTAACCGCTAAAAACTAAACACAGATCATGTGTTCATCCATTTTTTCATTAACCGCAACCATGAGCCGAGAGCACTTTGCTTTCAACACTATGAGTAAAGTATATTATTGTAAGCAGGGGCCTAATTATTTCCAATATTCTAAGTAGGTGTAGGTATAGTGTAGAGCATTGCATTAAAGAGTTACTTTTCTGTAGTAAATGTAAGTATTGTACAGTTTGTACATATTGTATGTAGGTCAATATATTTTTAACAGTAGTTGTAAAGTAATGTCATTTACTCAATACCTTGTATATACTTCCATCTCTTTCTCCTCAAGTCCTATTTGTTATTAATATTTAAATTATTTCATTGTTGTTCAGTTTTACCTTTAAATTACTTTTTATTATAATTTTTTTTAATGAGAATCACTTTTTTTAAATGAAAAAAATTTTTTTTTTTTAATTATAAATACAGAGGATTAATACAGTGATGCTACCAAGAAAGTTGAAGTATAGTTTTACTTAACATATGCAATGCACTGTGTGTTGTGTTTTGTGAAGTATATAAGTTATACTAACAATACCCTTGTTTTCAGGTGACTTGGTGATTTCAGATGAGCTTTTGTGACTAACAAAATGTCAAGCGGGTACACCCAAACTATTTTGTCATTTTTAATTTTAGTACAGTACCAGAAAGGTTTCCAATGTGTTGTTTTAAAAAATTTATAAATTATTTTCAACATTTAAAAACTAGTGTAAATGAATGTGATGGTTTGTATTGGTACGGAAATATTTCTTACAGTTATGTTTTAAAGAAACGAAGTACTTTAAACATTTAAAATCTCAACTTTGACTACTAATAAAAAAATAATTTAACTATTGTTCTTAAAATTCTATCTTTATTAAATGGCTAAACCAGAGATTAATTTTTATCTTCATTATTTAAAAAAATCATACTTAATAAATTCTTAACGTATTTTGTAACAATTACAATTCTTTCACCAAAAAGAAGTGACAAAAGAAGTGACTTCCAGTTGAAAGTCATACAACTTAACAAACAGCAATCATCTAAAAATATCAAAGGTCTTTGGAGGGCAATTAGTTACATATACTTCGGTAGGGTGCAATGGATCGAAAGGCACCTTGAGTTAACGGTGATTGGCATGGGTGAAAGTTTTTTTTTTAATACAATGAATTTTAAAATGTATCATATTTTAAATGTATTTAAAATATTTTAAATATATCATATTTGATACTGTATAAATGTATCATATGTCCATAATTTGTACTGTATATGTACTATCTTTCCACTATTATTGAATACTTTGATCATATATTAGATCAATAAATTGCAGTGATGCACTATGGATATAATTACGTTTAAAATTGTTTTATTTTTTTTACAATTAAACGATTGTTGAATCATATCTCCATTAACTTTTAATTATACACTTACTTTAAATAGAACTTTACAGAGAAAATTCTAAATAATTTTTATTTCAATTTCTAATAACCAATCAGGCTTATTTCCATTTAGTAGTTTTTTTCAATAAATGAACTTTAGATTTAACTTGTAACAAATATATTTGTGCTGTGAAATTTTGCACTGTAAATATTGTAATATTCATAATGTACAACAAATTTTAATTTAAATTATCTTTGAATTTTTAAAAAGACGACAGAAATAATGGTAAAACCTTTCTGGGACAGTATTAATTATTATTAAATGATTAACTTTAGTAAAAATTATACACTTAAAAAAATATTAATAAACATTTATAAATGCAAATATTTTTAAACTAGTTGATATTTTTTTGTATTAACTCAGGACATTGTGTTTATTTAACTGTATTATTTTTGATTTTTCAAGGATTCCGATGGTGACCAAAGCTGCCTTAAATATTTGTTCGGTATAGATATTTATATTTATTATATTTATTGTTTTAGTTGGGTGGCTTCTAGACCATGATAGTTGGCTGTGCCCTCTAACATTGAGCTTGTAGCCCCGTGTGACTACAACTAGCATTTACCATACCTAACCAATTTGCCAATTATCTTTATTCAGTTTTTAAATTAACTTTAGATTAAATAAATAGGGCACATTAGAAACTTAATGTAAAAAATACATAACATTATTTACATAAAATTGTATGATATTTATACTTTGCATTAGATAAAATAATATGAAACATTTGTTTCAGTTTAAATATTGTTTATCTAAATTTAAATATTGGATAAAGATTGGCCATTTGTGCTTTGTATTCTAACCTCCATTGCTGGTGATGGTTGTTGTTTTAAGAAATGTTCTTTTCTCTTGTTGGAATATTATTATATAACTTAAATTGTAAATATTTTTGTATAGTCCTAGTTATGCTTAACCAATTCATTTAACAGTTAAACTAACAAAGACTAAGTTTTTAATTAACCTAGTTAGTTAAATTCTCCTAGGTAGCAACTGCTTTTAACTAACTTCTGGAGTCTTTTATCTAACAGCCAGTCTTTACTGTTCATGATTGTTTATTATCTGAGTACCAAATGTAACTTTAAAATGTTGGGAAAAAATTAACAATTAGTTGTTCCAAAATTGTTGCAAACTTTTTTTAACAATTTTGTGTTTACAAAATTAATAAAAATGTAAATTTATTTTTGAGAATGAAGAACATAAAATGTACAATAAATCATGTATTCTGTAGAACAACAACCATTGCCCTATTGTACTGTATAAATGGTATCGATATGGTGACGGATGTATGTGGGATGGTGGGGACAGATAAACGGAGTGTGCGTGTCACCTACGGGGAAACAGAGTGGATCCCCAGCCCGCCGGGCTGCCCCGGAACCAGTACGCAGATCAAAATCCCAAGGTACACACAGCCGCAAACTTCAGAAATGCTTGAGCACCGTGTCCTACTCTGATGATGGCTTGATCCCCCCGCGCATACCCTACATCGCAGCTGCTGACCGTGCCAATCTCCTGGTCTCACGACAGTATTGCAGTTTTGGTAGTACAGTCACCTTTTTTTCAAAAAAATTCGTGTAGTAATTTTTATGTTTTATGTGGTCACACAATATTATTTTTCCTTAAGTACAAGGTTTTCTTCAGTTTATCATTTTAGTTTGATTTTTATTTTGCTATGACACTTACAAATTATGTTTCAATTTTGCTTCCAAACAAATTGGCATGAAAATTAAAATTAAAAGAAAATATAGTTTGCATGGAAAAATGTTCATCTTATGTTAAATCATTAGTGTTTAGAAATGTTAACTACACACTTATGGAAAAACTTTTAATTTAAAAAGATACTTAATGATAGACTTAGTCCATTTTTAAATTGTTATTTTGCAAACATACATTTTGAATTTAGTAATGATTTAAAAGGTCTTTAATTTGCATACTGATGAGAAATGCATTATGCTTAGTTTACAGCAGATAGCAGATAGTTTTCATGATCCAAAAAGTAGATTTTACTAATTTTATGTTGTTAATTAAAAAAATTTGGAAGGTGGTTTTCTCGGAAAAAAGATTTATAGATTTTGCTTAATACTTTAATTATGAAATGCAGTTGATTATAATTTGTTTGGTTGTTTTCAGTTCTCTAGCAAAAACTTTCTTTTACTTAAAATCCAGTAAATTTATTTCATTTTGTAAATATTTTTAAATATGACCAATTTTGGACAGATTGTATATCATTGTTGTGAAATAAGACACTTATTATAGATAATCAGTTTTAACATTTTTTTTCTACTTGTTGTCCTTAGCTTCCAATTAATATGTTTTAACCTTTTTGTAAATTATAGTGGCAGACATATTTTTCAATGAACACGCGAGACAAATTCTATTTATTAAAATTGTCAAGCCATTTTTATTAGTTATATTTTATGTTTTTTAATTACAGCTACTTATTTTGAGGATAGATAAAAGAAATGTTCGTGTCAAAATAACTTTTACATAATATGTAATTTTCAACTCATTTTATGCAGAACTTTGAATATCTTTTTATTCTTTGGGCCATTATAAACAATTTCTCCATACTATTAGGCCTGCTAGTTGAAGTTAGAAATGAAAATGAAATATTATTTTGAAAAATACCTTAAATTATTATTATTATTATTTGTATGTAAAAGAAACATACAATATCACAATATTGTGATAAGCTATAAAAAACATAGCTTAAGAAGCTATATCACAATATACACACGAATTTTATTTGTACTGTATTTATTCATCATATCTACGTTTTTGAAATATGTTTAAATAAATTCTACCAAAGATTGTGGTTCCTAATATATTATCACAAAAATATTTTACTTTAAAACCTATATACCGAAATTAAATAAACATTTCTATTTCTAATTGGTGACAGTTTTTTTCTGTATTAATTTTTTTGTGTATTCTTTTTGTTCAGAAACAAAAAAAAAATTAAATTGTTTTGACAATTAATTAAAAATACTGTAAAGCTAAATTAAAGGAAAAATTAATTGTGTAATGTAATATTTAGTACACTAATTGCACTATACCTGCACTTGTAGTTGTGAATTTTTTTATGGTCAATTTCAAAATTTTTGTTTGAGATTTAATAAAATTCTATTACTATACTTTTAAAGAAAAACAAATTTCAAATATGAAGAGAAAATTGTTTAAGATTAGAAATTGTAAAAATGTATTACTTTGGAATGTTCCAAATTTTATTTGATGTTTTTGAGTTTAGAACCAATCTGGTTTTTTTTTTGGTTTTTTTAATTTTGGCTTTTTTAGACATGATTAACGTGATTAAAATATGAAAGTTTTAATAAAACAATTAAAATGCAAAGTCATTATAAATATAATATTTATATACTGTATTCTGTTCTACACAGCATAGGAATTAAGATTATTAAAAAATGATTTTGATCGATATATCCATTTTCAGGTACCCTGAACCCAATGTTAATTTATGTTAGGCCTGTATTTGCCTTTGTGGATGTGTGTCCATGCATATCACAGAAAATAAACAAACTATTCATGTATGTAATATAATTTGCCAGTATCTTCAAACCAGTTTTTTATATTTTACAAAAATTTTGTACTCAAACGGTTTTTTTGTTAACAAAACATTAAAAAATTAACAAAAAATTGAGTTTTCTTAAAATTTGTTTTAGTGATTTAATAATTAAATTGTGGTCAGATATAATCCTCAAGTACAGATTTAAAATATTTTGGTCTTTATCCCTTCAAAAATTTAGTTTAATTGTAGAAAAAATCCAAAAAACTGGACTTCTATATACCTAATTTCTCAAAATAAATTAATTATATTTTCCTGTCATTTTAGTTCTTTGAACTAAAAGTCCTGAACAGAAAAGTCAGGGTTATAAATATAAAATAGAAAAAACTACAGTTCAAGAGTAAATAAAAAAAAATTAATCTTTTGGGTTTTATTTTGTAGCATTTTTTAAGTTTAACCTGAAATTGTATTTTTTTATTTCAAATTTGCAATACTGGCTTGAATTAAAAATCTGTAGTATGACCAAAATTTGAGCAAAATTTCATGAATCATTTTTGAGAAATTAAATTTTGTTTTCTTTAATATTAACAATAAAAGTTGTTTTCATATTTATTAATAAAATTTCTTTTTTGAACTTGCTAATATAAAACAAATCTATTTTTTTTAAGTAAAAGCTGCTTATTTCATTAAATACTTTGCTTTAATTTTATTATAGGGCCTAATGAATATCTAGTAACAATTAATGTTAAAATATTCACCTTTTTTATAGTTTTTAACCAATTAACTATTTTATACTTTTTAACTAGTTTACATTATCACAAACCTACTAAACCACAATTTGTAAGTGTCATATATATTTATTGTAGTAGTATATTTAATTTTTCTTTTTTGTTTGATACTGTTCAGTAGATTTGTGTTTTTGTTCAAACGTTCGCGCAGCAGCAGTTGAAGGCCACTGTGTAACTTAATGTTAATTTAAACAAAATATTAAATTAAATTTTTTTAAATGTATTTTCAACTAAAATTTAAATAAAAATTTAACTAAACTGCAACTAAATTTAATCTGTAAAAGTGTCTTGCTTTGTTCAAACTGTCTAGTTGTTCAATTGTAGAAAATGTGGGCCAATCTTTCTTCTGTTTTTCCTTTTGTAGTAAAAACTTATACTTTGTTTACTATGTATTCTTCCACGTTGCAGCATGGAGCTGAATACACCAGCGTCTTTATACCTATGGGTGACGTACTATCCAAAACTTGTCGTCTCTTCTTCAAATTCCTTAATCTCTTTCCAGCCTATTTTATTCTTGCTATTGCAATGTTGTACTTGTAGTTCTTGAGCTATGCTGTTTGTTATTGGTTCAGAATCTAATGCCAGCTACGTTATTTTTAAACACTTTGAAACTATATTTACAGTATGTACTAAGTAACAACTATAGGTTCTTACTAAAAGTAAATTAGATCAACATATTGTAGGAAAGAGTATATTTTACAGTCATTTTAATATTTACATAAAATGTATTTGAATTAAACCCAATTAAAGTAATACTTCTGTTATCACAGGTATCTGTCATTATATTTTTTTATTCTATAATATTTGTTATAGTTTTGGGTAATATTTTAAAGTTTATGTGGTTTATTGCAAATTTAAATCCTAATTTGTAAATTGTATAGCACATAAAAGATGTTTTTATTAATAACATTAACAGGATTGCTTTAAATAAACAATTCATTCCAATAAGAAGGTGTGAACTTTGCATTAAGAACCACTTTGCATATAGAACTTTAATATAGTAATTAAAGCTATATAATTTCAAATAATATAAATGACTCATCACTTTTAACACATATTAACTTGCATATATTTCAACATAAAACAGAAATTTCATATAATTTTTATACTACAATTTTTCATATTATTTTTATAAGGCCAATATTTAAGCATCCACTAACCAGTTACATTCAGAGCTGACATTGTGGTCACCAGTGTCCTACAATCAGTATTAGGTAGCTTGCATAACAGTAAAAGATTTGTCATTATTTTTATGAGGGTTTTATAATTACATTATTTTTTCTTCTCTGCTACTTTGTAATTAATTTTATTTTTATTTTTTTGTTAAAACTAATTAAAAAATAATGAAAACATTTTATTAAATTTTTTTTTACTTTTATTTATTGCATATTTATTACAATTCATTAAATAATTACAATTTACAACATGTTGAACATTGATTTCCAACAATAAAATATGCAGGCTTTGAAATCTTGTGTGTGTATTTTTAATTTTGAAATATTGTTATTTTAGGCCTTCAGTAATGTGATATTATTTGTTATATGTAAAATAAATAAGTATAAATATATATATATATATGTGTGTGTGTAGATAATTTTGGATTTTTTTTATATTTGTTAAATATTCTCATTCTATACAAGTTTTTGAAATCATATAAAGTAATACTTATGGTGTTTAATGCAGTATAATATAAATGAGCAGAAGTAAATATTAAAAAAAAGAAATTACTTCAAAAATGTTTTGTTAAGAAAAATAAGTAATATCGTATATTAAATAAATTCATAAAACATTTATAAAACAGAAATTGTTTTGTGCATTAGGATACATTTATATCAATCTATGTCATTTAATTGAGAATATAAACTTATCATGTTGACAATAAAAACAGCATGCAATAAGCTCATACTAATCCATCCTTTGATTATAAGTTCCATAAATTTTGAATCTTGAAAAGAATGCAATAAGAAATTGATAGTATTTTTACTGCACTGCCATATTTCAGTGCTTGTATATTATTTTTTAATTTGTAATTTTATTGATTAGCGACACAAATGAATTATTATACAGTTTCTTCTTGAGCTTATCTGTAGAGTCTATCTTTAAATCTGGTTTGCCTGACTGCCACGATAGACCAAATTACCACTAACCAGTGATAAAAATTATTTAATTAATACACCTCAACAGCATTTTATATTTAGATCTAAAATTCTTGTTGTATTATGTAAATAGAGACAAAAATATTTTATATAACATGTGTATATTACTAATCTAATATCTTAGATATAATACCTTGGAAGTTTCATTAAAATTAGCCCTATTAATTAGTTTTAAACCAATTGTACCGCTATTAATTACTTATCTGATACGAGGGTCCTAAAATATTCTTTTACAAAGTGTTTTATTTTTGCTCATTTATACTCAAAATAAAATACTTATTATACAAATTCTTTTAACCCTTATAATTCTGAAGAGAATAGTCTGCAATTTCTAAAAGAATGTGAGACTGCACGAGCATAAATACGAAAAATACAATGAAATCTATAACTGAGTTTAATGCTTTAAATATAACTAAATTTATTGTTTTTTTTATTCTAAAGTAAAAGTATAAAAGATATGGTTTCTAATACTTATATTATACATTTTCTATTAATATATTTCATGTAAATTTGTTATTCCTCATATTAGATTCTGAATCACACTAAATGCTTTTGCATTCTATTTCATAGCACTCTACTCTCCACAAGGAATTCACTACCAAATAATCTTAAGTTGTTTTACTTGTTAATTTTTTTTATTTCAGTGTTTCAACTAGTTTTGTAAAACTTTCAATTTATAATACACCCTATAATTTTTTTCATAAACAATAAGTTTATTATTCCTCTCCTATCCAACTCACCACTGCTTGCTTTACTGTTTGAGAATGGAAGCATACTTGTTTTGCATGATTTGTTTCATGTTCTTCTTTTTCAATTTCTTCTTGTTTTTCAGCTGGTTTTCTGAACAGAATAGACTTGTAAATAATGTGTTTACAAATTTAGCTACACAGCTTGACCCTTGACTGCTCCTGCTAAGCTTACGCATTGTTATGATGTACTTTAATTTTTCGTGCTCATAAAAATTGTATGCTTAGTCTTCAATTTACATACTTTATATAATTAAGTTTTGACTTCAGTGTTTTTATAATCTAAACACTATGATTCTATATTTTTATTCTCAATCAGACCATTTACTGTACATTTATTATCAGATAAAATGTTTGCAAACACTTACTTATTTTCTTCTTTTTTTGCTTAGGTAATGTCTTTGCATTCTTCGTATACCATTTTGCATACAATACAAGCTTTTTAACAGTATTTTGCATACAGTCAAAATGAAGGTAATGAAAAACATTTAAAGCTAATGAAAAGCATGAAAAAGCTAATGAAATCATTTGAAAGGAATAAATACAATTCCTTGTATTGTCGTACTTGAACCTGCTGGTATACTTTTTTTTGTTGCAGTTGTATCATTTGGATATTTTTTATGAAAACCTAACTTCTGATGTTTTAAAGAAAATTGTGACTTTTCATTTTTCTGTACCTATTTTTCTTTTAATAAATGGTTATTTCCAAAAAAAAAAAGTTCAATTTATTCAATTATAGATATCTTTGATATAATGTGTCAAAAATATGCGTTTTCATTTTAAAAAACTACAAGAAGGCAAATTTAATAATCAAAATATCATTTATTTTCCTATTAAAAGTGCTCAGTACTTTATTGTATTGAGCTAAATAAATAAATATTAATATTTTCCATACTGGGCATACTTCTTGTGATACATGACAGTGTAAAAGAGCATAAATTATACTACATTTATTAATTTTTTTAAAGATTATCTCAATATACAGAATAATTATGTAAGGTTACAGGTAGAGACAGTATCATATTACTACTATAAACGGTATATAATACATAATCAGTGTTCATATGTACTTCGTCATCGGAAATTCAAGTTTTCGTGAGAGATGCTGGGGAGGCACCCATTAGGCTTAGTCCTAGAGGTTGGCACATAAATTTGAATGGTCCTATTCTGCTGTTTCAGGCAAATTCACTTATACAGATAATTTGTGAATCTGTTTAGCAGACACTTTTTTATTTTAACAGTTATAATATTACATTGTTCTAATAAAAAATACCTTTAAAGTAGATCTAATTTTATATTTAAAGCCCAAAAATAACCAGCCAACTAATGGCATGCAGCTTTTGTAATTTTTAATCATATGTGTATCTTTCTATTTCAGCATTAATATTTTTTGAAAATGTAATTGAAATTGTATTACAAATAAATAACAAAAATACTATTTGGAATATTATAAAACATGATTAAATATAAAATAATCTTCAATAAACTGTTTTTTATAGAATGATATTTAAAAACGTTATATATATTTAATTATTTTTGTTAATTATATATTTTAAACTTTTGCTACTTTATTCTTATTAACAAAACAATTAAGTAGCTTTATTATAAACTTAAAATAAACACAAAATACTCCATTACACAATATATATATAAAGTCCACTCAATAAATAATTAAAAACACAAATAAATTGGGCTGAAATCTAGGACGTTTTCAACACTGTTGATTCCACTTCTTTAATAATCTCTAAGAAACAGTCTGTGCAAATTCCAAACACAAAAGACAAAACTTCTATTGGACATCCAGCACAGTAACAGTACTCGCTCTCATTAAGTATTACCATCTTTGATTCTGTCTACTTACTTTTAAACATTTCAACAATTTATACAACTTTGTCCATATTGTTGGCTTATATGAGATTAAATTTTAAGTTTTTCATTTTAATAGCCAAAAATTAAGGTGGATACTTTCACTACAACACCAAAAATTGTCCACTCCGTGTTTTTCAACTAATTTTCAAAAGGACTTGTCATCATAAAATGAGATTTTTTAGGTTGTAAGCAAAACAATAAATTCTCTGTAACGGCAGGCATTCTGTGTTTTAACATTAAATTACCCTAGTTAAACAACACACAGACAAGCTCAGGAAGATAAACCAGATCACAGCTTTCAGTTTTGATTTTGTAATTTTTTACAAAGATATCGGTGATCACAAAAACAGTTCTTGAACTAGCTATGAGAGATTTTTGCAAAAATACATCATATTATGTTCAAAATCAGCCACACAAATGAATACCTTAAATAATATTCACTTTTTTCTACTTGAGTAGATGCTAAAAAAATGTATTGTATTACTTTCTTCTAATAGAAGAGTTTGTAGTAATCATTTTTTTTATTTTATTAAATTGAAACTGAACATTAGTCCATCTATCAATATATCTATGAAATGAAAGCGTTAGTTGGTTGCACATCCTATCACGCACTCCAAAATCACTTGATCTTGTGACAGTTGTATCAATCTTGTCTTAGTACAAATCAAACCGTTTTATCCTGTCCAACCACCGAACTTGAACCAAATTGTTGAGAACTTGTAGCATCTCAATGTTATGGTGCTTATGCAGTCTTTCTTCATGCTTCCTAGCAAATCGCCGAATCTCTTCATGAACTGTAGCAATTAGTAAATCCTTATGAAGATCATCATTGCGTATGTACAATGGGGCATTAACAATCCCTCTCAGTACTTTATTTTGAAACGTTTGAATAATTTTAATATTGCTTCTTTTCGTGCAGTCCCAAAGCTGCACACCATATGTCCAGATGGGTTTTAGGACTTGTTTTTAAAGTAATAGTTTATTGTGCACTGACAACTCAGAATGTCGCCCAAGAAGCCAATGCATTTTCCTTAGTTTCAGATTCAGTTCATTACATTTCTTTTTGACATGTACCTTCCAGCGCAGTCTTGCGTCCAGTGTCATGCCCAAGTATTTTGCATTATTATCTTGTGGGATCACTTGTTGATTAATAACCACAGGAAGATAATTGAATTTTCTGTTAGTAAAAGTAACATGAACAGATTTTGTCTCATTCAACTTTATTCGCCATTTTTTAGTCCAGTCACAAATTCCATTCACAGCTGTCTGCAGCCTTCGAGTAGACTCCTCAATGCTATTTCCTTTTGAGATAACAGTAGTATCATCCACGAATGTAGCAACGATGGTCTCATTACAGACTGGAATATCACTTGTATAAAGACTATCTTCATACTTGATTCGAAAATGCCTTCCTGAAATATAGGACTTCAGCAGTTGACTATGTTGTTTTGACAAGTATTTTTCCATTTTGTATTCCAATCCTCGATGCCACACCTTAACGAAAGAGTGGGAAACATCCAAAAACACAGCAGAACAAATTTGTTTTTCCTTAAGTGCATTTTCAAAAACGCTAGCAATTCTATGAACCTGGTCAATCGTTGAATGCTTGTCTCTGAATCCAAATTGATGGTTTGGAATCAGATTCTTCCTTTCAGTAACTAGCTTAAGTTGATTTAATAACTTTTCAAAGATCTTAGAAATTATGGGTAACAATGATATTGGCTGATATGATGTTTTATCATTAGGTGCCTTACCAGGCTTGGGTATCATTATAACTTCAGCAATTTTTCGTTGCATTGGTACATATCACAATCGAAATGCAGCATTGATAAGATGAGTAAGTTTAACTATTCCTTTCTGTGGCATCTCCTTTACAGATCGTCCATTTATCAGGTTATAGCCTGGAACTTTTTTCAAGCTTAAATTGGAAATCTCTTTTGCTACCTCTTTAAGAGTAACAGGCTTCAACTTTGTCATATCTCTATTCTGTATTCTTGGTAAGTACTCGTTTGCTGTTTGTCTGGTGTGCGGCTTAAAAGTGTCAGCCAAATATTCTGCAAACAACTCTGTTTTATTTGATTACTAGTTGCCCATTTCCCATCTTCTTTACGGATTGGAGGTACATGATATTTTGGCCTGTTTAGATATTTAGTTGCATTCCATAAGGAGTAATCGGTATCCTTATCATCAGTCAGATTGGACAGGTAACTTGTCAAACTTTCATTTTTTATATTTTGAATAACTTGCTTCAGCTCTTTGCAGAGTTTATTCAAGAGTCGTTTATCATATGGTGATCTTGTAACTTGCCACCTTTTCCTTGCTTTCCTCTTTTCTATAATCATTTCTCTAACCTCTTTAACAAAGTTAATGCGTAGTGCTATTGGTTTCAGCATTGGGGTGTTATTCCATGCTGCTTGTTGTATATCTATTGCAAACTGTTCTGTTTCTTCATCAAGCTGCTTTCTAGTTTTTAATGGTACCTTCAGTTTGATTCTGCATTCCAACCCTGTTCTGTATCCTTCCCAATCTATAAGTCAGTTTGATAATAAAGGAGGCTGTTGGGTTTTAATTACTGTTCCACTTGTGGTTAGGACAATGCACATGTGGTCAGATTCTAAATCATGGTTTTCCTCCATGCATGTATATTTAGTTGATGTTCCTTTCATCACAAAGAAATCAATTAAATCAGGTATCTTCTTTTTATCATTAGGCCAATAAGTAGGTTTTCCTGTTGGCAATACTTCACAATTCAAATCTTTGATTGCTCCATATAGTTCCTTACCTTTAGTAGTATCTAGCTTCGAGCCCCAAAACATATTTTTTGCATTTAGTCTCCTCCAACTTTAAAGCATTCTCCAAGGTTTTTAAAAAGGTGAATAAAGTCTAACTTTTCCAGTTTAAATCTTGGCGGACAGTATATTGCAGCTACTTTAATATTTTTTGGTTTAGATTGAATACAGATAGTAGTTACTTGCATCTCCTTAGTTTCTAAACTTTCCTCTTGCCAGTGCTTTGTATTATTCTTCACCAATACAGCTGATCCTCCTTTTCCTATTTTATCTGGCCTAAGTGTATGATAGATGTATCCTTTAATTTTGGATGTGCTTCTCTTGTTAGGTGGGATTCGGAAATCAAACAAACGTCAATATTCTGATTCCAAAGAAATACTTCTACTTCACTGATCCTTTGTAATAACCCATTGGCATTCCATGCTGCTATTCTTAGAGCCAGGATTGTAGTTATTTATTTCTCTTGGGGACATTTACTTTTCTATTTTCTAGATTACTGATTCTTTCAAGAATCATATTATTGGTTTTTTTTTTTTTTTGCTCTAACTCAGATAAAATTTGTTACAGTGTCTGGTTTATTGAATCAAAGTTTTCTGGTTTATTGTTTTCCCTTGTCTTTTTATCTTTTTCCACATTAGCATAAGATTCTGTCAATGTAACCTGTGTAAACAGATTTTTTTGCCTGTAAGTGAGTTTGTCCTATGACAGTTCTTTCCACTTGCAAATTAGAATTGCTGCATTCACATTCCTAGACCCAGTTTTTTGTCTGCCATATGAATCATTTCTCATCTTTTGAAGTTTTTTTTGCGACCAAACAACCTCGATAACTTGCTGGATGAGCATCTCCGCAGTTGGTACATTTAGGTTTCTCTTCTCTTTTCTTCATACAATTTCTTGTGAAATGAGATTCAGCACATTTAACGCACCTCTCCTGCCTATTGCAATATTTTTGAGTGTGCCCATGCATCTGACACTTTTTACACTGAGGAATAAGAGTAGATGTTCTCAGCGGTTCAATTCTCACCCTTAGTCCCAGAATGTTATCAATCTTGTAAATATCACTTATGCTTTGCCTTCTATCAAAGATTCCTGGCCAGGGCTTGGCATTTTCATACGCTTTAAATCATCCCCATCATCCGCATTAGCCCAAGTGTGCACATAAGTCAAACGTTAAACACAAAAAAAAAATCAAAGATTAGCATGAACCAGGGAAGATTACGTTTTATTATCTTATCTCCATCCCTTTCTTTTTTTTTGTATGTTAATTACACTCTGAATTGCAAAATTCTTCACCTTCAGAAACGTAACTATCTCTTCAAGTTCACATTCAGGATAAATTCCTCTTGCCATTACTTTGGTAGGTCATACATTCATGTCTTCGTAAGTGAAATATTCCCATCCATCTTTAGTAACTTGTTCTCTAAGCCGTCTATACTCTTCTCCATTTTCTACATTGATTTTGTAGATGCCCCCAGCTAGTAATGTTACTTTAGATTGTACATTCACCTTATTTAGAGTTTTGGCTACATCATTATATGTACGTTGACCTTTACCTGTTATAGCATACTAGGCTTTCACCCCGAGGACCCGGGTTCGATTCCCGGCCAGGGCTTGGCATTTTCATACGCTATAAATCATCCCATCGTCTGCATTAGCCAAGTGTGCACAATAATCGGACGTTAAACACCAAAAAAAAAATATAAATATATTGGTGGAGGAGGTAAAGTTTTTTTTCTTCAACCTTGTTTGTTTGAATACTATTAGGATTAGGAGTACGCTGATTCTCTAATATTAACCCCGGTGACACTTCAGGGGAACCAATGGCTTTACGTTTCTTCCCTTTTCTTCTCCTATCCTGCTCTACAATCCACATGGTTTCCTTTGCTAACTCCTCCTCATCTGTACAATACTCCTCTTGTTGTCTATGAGTTTGAGCTTGAGGCTCCGATTCCTTATTTGAGCTACTAATTAAAAGATCAACCTTTGTTTGCAAGTCAGATATTATAGCTTTAAGGTTATTACATTTCTCAATGCTCTTCTTCCATTCATTCCAGATGTATATCTCATTTGTTGTTTGAGGCTGGAATTGAATCTCTGCAATGATACCATCTTTCTTTACCTTCTGTTTATTTGAATATCTTGCAATTTTCTTACTTCTCCCAAAAGGGTTTACGCTCTCTCTTATGCTCATATTAGTTTTATTGTGGTTGCTTGCTGACGACGCCTCGGAGCCCGCTTCCTCACTCCTGACAGACGGCGGTACTGGGGATCCGACTCCCTGCACCGTAAACTCCTCTTCTTTATTTTAACTCATCATCTTTTTTTTTATCTGTTCCGCTAACTACGCATCTCCCATGTGTCATTCACCCCCTTGGCGCAGTTCTTAACCATGAGGTTGGGTTGCGACTTCGCCGTAACCCTGGCAAGGGGCCCTCACAAGGTACTATCAGCCGGGCCAGCTGAACCAAGGTTTTTTAGAGAAGTGTTACTCCTCTATCACTCCACTCTTCCTCTACGAGGTCCCGGGCATAGCGGTGTTTATACTAATCATGAATTTGTTTTCCTATTTGTCTTTAAACTGGGAACTCTGCATCTATCTTCCGAACATTATTTAACTGAAGTAACTGATTAATAAGTGTCAAGACATGTAAAATGTTAACTATAAACAAGCTTTTGCACACTATTTATTCATAAATGCTTTTCTGCAGTTCATCATCTGAACTGCAGGACATATCTACTCATTTTATTGTAAGTAGGTAAGTACTTTTTCAGTGCTATACAGATAGTAATTAATTACAAGACAGTATTGTTGTAATTTCAAATTAATTTGCACAGTTAACTGAATTATTCTACTCTCGTTCAAGTTTTGTTTGGTGCTCATAATTGAAGCAGTCAAATAGCTTTCTATTGGATAAAGCCTTAATTATGTTTAAACAGTGATTATGATTTCAAGTAAATCATTTACTTCAGCAACTAATCAGCAATCATCATAAAGTTAACTAGTTACTGTTCTCAAAGTATCGTAACTTTTGTACCAGTTGTTTTTCTCCGGTTTGTGCTATTAGTTACTAGAATATCTGTTATTCCTCTGTTTTTATGACATTGATTTCCATATTTCTTATCCACAAAGGTCTTGTTTCATCTTGTATTTGGAAGTGGTTATTTTTGAAAAACCTATAATACATAATGTTACTTTTAATCAAAATATTAAACCATTTATTTTTGGGGTAGATCATTTTAATGATTATTTTAATGTTAGTTTTTTAATACATTTTTTATTATTTACAGTGAATTAAAAATATTAAAACAAATTTGTTGAGTTTAAGAATATGAATAATCCTTATATGAATAATTCTTATAATTGAAATTATATCCTGAAAAGGTTCCTGAAACTCATTTTCCGTCTAAGATGTTTTCCTGATGCCTTAAAGCTTTCCTTAAACTAAGATATTGTTATTTCAGACTTTATTAATATTTATTTACCGCTGTAGCTTAAGGTAAGTAATATGTTTTCTTTTTCATGGTGGTTATCAAGAAATTAATAATTGGTGATGTTTTCATATAAATAAAACATAATTTCTTAGTGTATTAAATAGAAAAACTTTAGTGCAAACATGAAAAACTTTATGTCTGCTGAGGCATAAAACTTTTTAAACTTAAATTAAAAATAATGAATACAATTGTATTGATATTGATATATATATATATATATATATATATATATATATATATATATATATATATATATATATATATATATATATAAACCTGTGCATTGGTACTGGTTACTTACTTTTTTTAATTAAAAATAATTTGATTAATCAAGAAGTAACCTCTGGTAATTTTTCCTTGTATTTTTTTAATAAAAAGTTTAATTATGTTTATTAGGTAGCTCACTACAAATAAAACGTTAGTCTACATAAAAATATGAAGAAAAATGTAAATGCATTTAACAAATTTAAATTATTTGTTTTGTTTTTCATTTTAATGTGAGATGTAAATCTTACTCAATAATAGCATAAGTGAAATATTAAATAAATATACAAATACAGTATAACCCTCTTTAACCAAAATAAGAGGGGTGAAGACGTTTTGGATAATGAAATTTGTGGATAATCAATGGAAGCTACATTTTCATGTTAAAAAGGTATGAAAAACATGAAATGTTTTTGGAAAAAAACATACTTAATTGAAACAATCTTGGGTACAATACTGCAAATTAATTGATTTATTACAAATATTAAAGAGTTTAGATGTTAACTTAATATACTGCACTTAAGCATTTTTCATGTGCAGTTCACAATAATTAATAAATTGTTTGTAATTGTTGTAATAAATTGGTTGTAGCATTTATTAAATATATCCTTATACTGTACATTAGTTTCATGAATTTCCTATATCATGCTTTTGTACCATATCATTACAAATACAATATCAGCTCAGAATCAATGGATCTTCTTAGGCCTTTGTGTCACATTCTGGACACATTGTGTTGAGACACTGAACTAAAAAAAATCTGCTTCATTTGTATTCATTATCAGCAATTGCTGGAGAAACTTGAACACATACAGTTCACATGTAAATCTCAGGGGTTGTCCAGTGTTGATTGCATAATTGTACTATGTAGGCTTTGAACTTATAGATAACATTTGAAGTTGGTTAACTGATCATAGTGTATACATTTTATAGCCTGTTAAATATTACTGTATTTTAGTTCATAACAATGTACATAGTACATCTATGTACTAAAAATACAGTAAATATTTTGTGAATCAGTCTGCATTTACTTGTGGTTTTTACGGCTCTCTATATTTGTCTCTCAACTAGGTGGATGCACTTTTTATGATTACAGTTACAGTACTGTACTGTAATGACAAAACAAAAGAATGAGGAGATGAGCCACTTTGTGCTACAAAACAAATTTTGATGTCCTTGCTAATTTTTGTAGGCAAATAATTTACCCGTTAGGTCATTAACACTCACGGCCTTGATAGCCTAGTTGATAGCGTACTGGGCTTTCACCCCGAGGACCCGGGTTCAATTCCCTGCCAGGGCTTGACATTTTCATATGCTATAAATCATCCCATCGTCTGCATTAGCCCAAGTATGCACAATAGTCGGACTTTAAACACAACAACAAAAAAACTCACATGACAACATTAGGTCTATATGAACCAGTTACTGTATTCTGTTTTTTTCTGATTTCCGATATCATTTCACTGAACCTGTTTTCGGATTCCTTGATTTCGATTAAACATTCGAACTCAGTAAACCTCAAATACAAGATAGGTTAAAATAAACCTTGAATAAAAAGTTCAGGTTTTATTATATTTTGCAAGTAAAAAAACAAGTTTAATAACTACATGTTCTGCATCTGTTACATAAAAAAATTTACATTTAAAAACATTATGATAAATTTTAGCTTATGTAACAAATTTTGCTTAAATTTGGTCTGGTAGCCTAAAACACGAATGCTGGTTTTGCATGAAATTTTTTATTGTAATGGGTTGTGCATCTGGTCTGATTTAGAAATATTTGTTTATTGAAACAGCTGCTTACAATTTGGTGCTCGCATACAATAATTTTGTTGCATTAAATTTACAACTTTAAATCGATTTTAACATTTTTAACTAATAACTTATTTTTAATAAATTAGTTCTGAAATAAACTTTTGCTTATAATTATAAAATATTGTTCAGTCAATCCTTTCAGTACTTTATCATAGTATTTTAATTACATTTTATGTTTCTATATGTATTTTTACCTAAATTTAATTAAAAGTGTTTTAAATAATTAAAATTTCATTAAGTTAATTATTTTTTTATATTCTAATTATACTGACACTGTTTTTCATTTTTTTCAAGTTACATTGTTTTCTTTGAAATTATTCTGTTGGACATTTTTTTTATAGAGTTTGTTATTATGTATTCCTCCTTATTATATATTATGTATTCCTGCTTTGTTTTATTTATTTTGAAAATTAATATTATCATAAGTTTATAGCCCACACACAATATTAGTTCAAATATTGTTAACTTGAAATCCTGGTTAGTTCAAAGTTTTGAAGCTGCCCCTAGATTTTAATGTAACACAATTTAAAAATATTATAAAAAATAAAATTTTATTTTGATACATTTTAATTCAAATTGAAATGTATAAAAATTGTCTAGCTATTTAACAATTTAAAAGAATGCGAGAAATGTTTTCTCTAAGGATTTTTTTAAATCTTTGAAGATGAAAAGAGTGAGTATGTCAGCTAAGTGTCTGTCATGTTCTTGCTGTTTTTCTCTTTATGTGAATAATTATCTCTTTAAGGGGAATATTTTTGTCTGTGTTTTATCTAATATTTCTGTTATTTCTTCTATGAAACGTATGGTGAGTCGCTATCACATGTTTCTTCCTATCCAACTTCAACATGGCTCTATACTGAGTTTGTAGTAAAACACAAAATTTTTGAAGGGATTTGTAAACGTAATAGTACACCAAAGAAGCTTTTCCAGAAATGTTAACCTTCTGCCAGACCATTAATCTTGTATCAGTTTCTCTTATTAAGATCTGTTATTGGGAAGTTAAAAGTCTCAGGAAATGCATTACTGAAGTTAAGGAAATATTTTTGTAACTGCTTTTTAAAATTTGTATTTTCAGATTATTTCTTAACCTTTAAATTATCCATTTTTTAAATAAATTGTTTTATGCTAACTAAAAATATAAATTTTATTTATTCTACTTGTAATGTTCTCATAAATTATTACTACATTTTTTGTTTTATCAACATCATTGCTAATGAAATTCCTAAATCTTCTTAATGAAAGTTTTGACTGAGCAAATTAATTTGTGTTTCTCGTACATAACAGAAATTAAACAGACATGTGAAATTCTCATAAAATAATCATATAACTATTAAAATATTTTTATACATCAGCCTTTTAAATTTATGTAAATGAGACAAAGTACTGTGACAATTTTAAAAAATGAAATATAGCTGTTTGATAATTTGAAATATTTGTTCAGTGTTTCTTCTAAATGATTAAAAAACTTTATCAAGCTTTATGTTATATTCCATTATAAACAAAGTTTTTGCTCTTATTTAAATCAATGTACGTTTAACAATTTTTTTTAACTAATTACATTCTGCATTTAATTATTTTATTGAATAGAATAATGGCATTACTGTATTTAAATTATATTTTTAATTTTATTCAAATTAATGTTATCAAATGTTTATAAGTTGGTTTTTTACTACCAACTATGTATTCTGAACATAGGATATATTCTTCTTTATATATATATATATATATATATATATATATATATATATACATAGTATATATATTCTGTACTTTCCTTAAATGCAGTTGCATTTATATTCTACAAGAGTTAGCTAAAATAGTGTGTATACATTTTATATTTCAGCTTATTGTGCTTTCTTTGAATAAATACAGTATCAGTTTAAACTTTTGCTTATTAGAAAAACAAATATAATTATCTGTGGATAAAACTTTTACTAAATTAGTTACATAGTTTATTTACAAAATTCTTCAAAATTTCATTTACCTACATTTATACCAAAACATATCAAATAAATTACCAACTGTTTTTTTTGATAAATTTACAAATTCCACTTTAAAATTGAAATTTTCTCAAATGTTCCACTTAAAATTTTGTCAGGCATTTCATTTCATTGTGTGTATTTAAACTGAATACGTTTATGTTCTAATCTCTGTCTTGTGTTGTAACAGATAAGTTGGATAGTTCGTTCTCTCGTTCCCGTAGCTCTAGTATGTCCAGTTTAGAAAATATCAGCTCAGAAGCTATTCAGTGCCTCGCCTTTGCAGACTCATACACAAAGAAGTCAGGTAAGCCTCACTACCTATACAAAATTTACAGCAAGGCTTTCACTGTGATACTGCATTAAATTCTACACTTTAGAAACATTCATTGCAACAAGTAGAAGTAAGCAGGCGGTAAGTGCAAACAGTACACAAAATAAATCAAAGGCTAGAATGAATGCTGTGGGTCCTACTTTTTTGAAGACCTGCACATGATTAACAAGTAGTAGCTGGCGAAAGTAACGGCTAAGAAATCTTAATTTGCAAAAGGTGACGCTCCAGGACATTTTGCTTGGATTATTTGATTGGACCACAATCTCCAAATTGTCCTGTGCCACTACTTTGGCCTACAAGAAGGTCATTTGACAAAGTCTGACAATGCACTAAGAGGTTTTGTCATAGAAGAGGTACAAACAACGAATTAAGAAATTTATTTCAACTATCGTTTTTATTAGTGATCCCTGAAGAAGATAAGATAAGATAAGAGGTGTCAAATCCATCTCTGCTGTGAAAATAGAAGTGGTGGATATAGATATTTTATATTACCAATAATAAAAACTTTTATTTTACTGTGTGATAATATAAATTCGTCATAGAAAGTTTTATTACTTTATTAATACCAACAAAAAATTAAAGGAACTTTTCACCCACTCTGTGTAGAAAGTAGGTGATTGTGAAAAAGCAATCACCAATTCAGTGACCAATTGAAAGTGGTTTTTAACTGGATATCTCTTGATAACTTATACAACTAATTAAACAGCATGAAATGTTTTGTTTCAGAAGCGTCTACTTTCCCAACACTGTGGGTGGGCACGAGTCTTGGATCTATTTTGACTGTAATGATCAGTGTGCCTCCGCTCGGTGAATCCAGATTGACACAACCAGTTGCAGTCTCACCTTGTGGTTGGTCTTGTTTAATTATTTATTTCAATAAACTGTTATCCCTCTCTGCTAAAGTAATGCTTACTGTATTTTTTATCTTATAGGAACTATATTCCGCTTGAAAGGCTGCATCCTCACAATGTCCTTCTTAGACTGCAATGGTGCTTTGATTCCGTATTCATTCGAAAGTTGGAAAGATGAAGGCAGAGAAAGACAAAGTAAGGCGTAGGAACACACATATCATTTCATATTTCACTTTTTAATTATTATTTAATTATTTTTATTTTTTATTTTAAAATTTGTTTTTTTGGACTTTAAATTTGTTATCTGTTATTGCTTTCTATAATAATTTAATTTTTGTTATGTTTTAATGATTGTAATATTTACTTTATTACTTGTTATTCTTTATTACAAAAATAACCTTAACTTAGATGAAACATTAATAACAGGACTTTCTTTTTTAATTTATAAAATGACATAATTGTATATCATGAACTTGTCACTGTTATGGTGTAATTTTTATAAGTTGTCACTAAATTACACAGCTAAATTTTATTTTTGTTTATGTTCAATAATATGTATATTACTCGTTGTATGCAAGCTGTAAAGGATGTAAATAATAGTTGTTTATAACTTTATAAATTGTTGTATTTTATCACAACTACTGGCAAGCAATCTAGCAAACTGCCTGATAGTAGATGCAGAAGTTTTTTGTGTACATTGTAGAAGTTTATTTTAGTTTCAAATGTTTGAGTCAGAAAAATAAGAATTTATTTATACAGTATATAATGTTCACACCAATTATATTTTTCTATGTACATTCAATTACAGGTTTTTAAGTGCTAAATTATTTTTTTTTTAATAAATAAAAGTACAAAATAAAATATAAAAATGTTGAACACTTTGGCTTACTAATTGTTTTTATTATTTTACTTGCACATAAATAAATTCTAAAATTGGTTTGTCAATCTTAAAAAATAACAGATTAAATGTAGAACATATGCATGTGCATTTAAATGAGGTTACAACAAATTTTCTTTTAAAATTATTTCCATAAATCTTGCGGTCTGTAAGACCTCTGATAGTATAAGTGAAACTTATCTAAACGATACTACTTAAGGGTTAAGTACTGTACTGTGTAGTTACTCTGTTAAATAGTAACATTTATGTCATATATATATATATATATATATATATATATATATATATATATATATATAGTGTGTGTGTGTGTGAATTGTAGCATTATATTTTCATAATTGTAGTCTTATTATATTATATTATATTTTCATTATATTTATATTTTCATTATTTTCAATTTAAAATATTTTCAATTCATATTTTCAAATTAAAATTATATTTTCATAAAAAAATTGATTTTGTTAAAAATTTGGACAAATACTGTTACCCAGCAAAATCCATTCAACAGTTTAAAAATGGCAGCTATCCCGAATCTTTAAAAATTCATAAGTTTTTATTTTAAACATTTTAGGAAATTTGATTCACCAGTGTAATGACGTTAAAACTGCATAAATTAGGTTTCAGTTTTTCAACTTTAACAATAAGGTTAAAGCAACTGCAGTAACTGCTAGGCTAAGAACTTTGAGGTGCACAGTTAAGAGGAGCAGCAGACTAACCAGTGCTTTAGCCACTTTGACCACCAAACTTTAATAATATGAAGATGAATCTGATGGTGATCAGGGTTTACTTTCATATATTCAACATTATTAAAAATTGTAAATGCTAATTTAGACCCTGATTATGGTAATGAAATCAGATTTTCAAATAGTGCAAGACAAAAGTTGTTATATTATTGTCAACAACAATAACCTTAATGATTTTTCACCCAAAAAAAAAATTGTTTTTTTAAAATTTTTTCTGTCATATTTAGTACTTAATATAATTTAATTAATGCATAATTTATACTTTTTGTTGTATTTATTAAAAAACATATTTCAAGTAGTCAATGATCATTAATTTATTGAATATATTAGTAAAATAAGTTTATCTTATGAATTTGACAGATTAGTACACCTATATAATATGTAGTTTCACACATTCATCATTTTATAATAATTTTTTTTTTTCAGAAACACCTACTAGATGTAGTTCAAGTAATAGTCGCATGTCACCGCCACTTGGATCATCAGCAGGGTCAGAAGTAACTTGTGATCGTCAGTTTGTAGTACTTGTATCAGAGAAACAAGCCAGAGTCGTAGCTCTTCCTTCACAAAATTGTGTATATAGGCAACAATTGGTTGATACCGATTTTGTTGTTAAAGCTGAAATTATCTCCCTTAAAGGTAAAACTTGTCAATAATGTAAAAACATTTAAACTTTCATAAAGAAATAATTAAAATATAAATTTATTATGTCATTTAAATTTAGTTTGGTAGACCGTTTTATACTCAGTTGTTTCGCTGGCCACTATAAAACAAAATGTTTAATCAATAATTTCAATTATAATTGTATAGTTTGAATATATTTCGATACAACTATTGAATAATGGTCATTGCACAAATTGCAAAACAAAGAATATGAATTTTGAAATAGGAGTAAAATATTTGTGCCAAACACAAATTTATTGCTTTATTTTAATTTTCACTCATGATGTTATGATAATTATCACCATCTTTTTTTTGATAAACCATCAGAATATAAACTTGTTCGTTTATGTATAGTATATTAAAACTTTAAAAAATGCTTTGCATGTAAACAGTTTATAACATCCAACAACAACGAAATAGGAGCAGTACTGACACAAAATTCTATCCTTTTTCTTAAAAACAACTCTAAGATAGAAGCTCATGTTTTTAATTGAGTTATTTTAATTTAAATTACTTTGTCAAAAACAATCGCTCATTTTGGTATGATACTTACACACACCCAGCATTGATTATAACTGGAAAATCATTAACCAAATCTAAAACTTATTGCAAGGAGTTAAATTCCTCTGATTAACTTAAGCTAACTTGCACTGATGTGAGGAATAAACATTGCTATAGCAGCCATTGTATTGATATTTATGACCTAGACCACTGTTGGTTGCAAAGACAAGCAACAACTAGCCTGCTGTATTTTAAGTATTGTATAACACAAAATACAGTTCTATAGGTCTTTCCCTTTATAGAATTGTTGCATGTGAGCCTGTGTTGCAATTGTTTTGTAACAATCTTCGTTTACCACCAAACTGTTATTCTCCATTTCTATTATTTTAATTTTCTTTTCACTGTTATTAATATGTAACTTTTTATAAATAATTGTAATTAAAGAGTTATTTTAATGAAAAAAATAGTTGTTGAACAACACTGCAACAGTTACACCAGCATTTTCTGAACTACAGTGTTACTACATTAGGCTGAATATGTAAGTATAACTGTAGGTACTGTATTTAAACCAATTCTAAGTTATACACTTTAAAATTGTTACAGATAGTGTATGTCTAGTCTGTTATATATCCACTGGCCATATTACAGCATACAGTTTACCTAGTCTGCGACCTTTAATTGACATTGATTTCTTACCTTTGGCAGATTTAAGGTAGGTTTAGTAAATAAATATAAAATTACTTTCATTTTCATAAAATTGGTTACAGTGCATTAAATAGTGCTATTTTTATTTCAAAATAATGCTTTATTTAATTAGAATAAAGAAACTATTAACTATTATAAAGCAAAATAATGTCATTTTCATTTGCATCTAAATAGTAATTATGAGTGGTATAAAAATATAACAGTAATTTCTCATGAACCTTTTAAACTTTGTAAACTATAAAATTATTACCTGATTAAATGTTGTGTACAACCAAATATAAGTTGTTTTTTGTAATATTGCTAATCTAGTGTCTTTTTATTTGTTTTTTCATATGTTCTTAATACAGCAGACCTTTATAATCAATTTTATACACCATAACTTCCATTATTGATTTTGATAGTATACAACATTATAATGTTGATGAACAAACATTATTTTGTTTAATATTATGAATTTTCCATTTAACTGAGCTATCTGTGCTGTATGATATTACACTTAGTGTATATGTGCACTTCATTTGTCAATTTTTCTATAAAATTGTAGGCAATTACTGAAAATCAATAGGCTATGTTTCTTTGTGAATATGTATTTATTTACTATCTTGTACTTTACCGATTCTGTACGAATTAACTTGAAGCAATTATAGGAAATGTATTTTCACACAAAAAAAGAAAGAAATCAAGTATAAGAAACATATATATATATATATATATATATATATATATATATATATATATATATATATATGTATATAACTTGTTTAATCTTAACTGATTTCAGTTCCAATTGATTCAAACTAAGATAGTTCTATTGTATTATCAACATATTTAACAATTTCTTTCCAGAAACATTTTTTTGCCATTATTGTGAACAGTAGAATATAGTAACATAAATAAATTTAATTTATGTTACATTATATTTCCAATATCTTAAATTGAACAAAGTCTTATAAATCCCCTAAACTATTTTTATAAATTTATACTTTCAAAAATCACTTTCATTTTCACAAAAAATTTTAACACCATTTTTTATTTACTTCAAAACACTAATACAATATTATATTTTGTATTCTTTCACTGCAACATTTCTCTACTCACAGCCTGAGTTGTATATATCTTATTCAGTAAATTAAATTTTTTCTTGCAATGTACATCTTTTCATTAAAATGCAGCCATGTATTAGAATTTTTAATGTTTGTGTATTTTATAAAATATTGAATGACACACAAATATAAATATTTGGTTAGTTTTTTTATTAAATAAAACAAAAGTTTTAAGATATCTCTTTAAGCACCAAATAACTGTAATAAATGTTTGTGTTGTAATATGAATTGAATGCAGTTTGCGATGGTTTCCACCCTCACAGACAAGAGCACATGCGTGATTGGTTGGTACCTGATTTGATGAATGCGTTTGCTGTCAAACTCACTATCCTTTGCATAGAAAACATTTTAATCTTTGACCTTCTTTTCTCTTATCTTCTAGTTTCTTAACTAACTTGTCAAAATGTTTTATTGTATTTATTTCTTCATTTATTTTATCGTACATGTTTACACATACACCACTTCACAGAAAAGCATGTGATGCAATTTTAAGAGTCAAAAAGTTTTCTTCTAGCCAGGCAGATTCAGTGTACACTAAAGTTATGTATACACTAAAGTCAATTAAAAGAAAGAATTTTCATATTTTTTTAAAACATATATAAGACAAATGAATTCATTTATTTCTGTTTTAAACAATTGTAATAAAGTTAACAATGATCTTTTACTATATTTAAATGTTCAATTGCATTAAATAATGCAACATATTTCATACAAAGAATCAGAGTATCACAAATCTTTTGAGTGGTCCACAATCACAATATTTCCTAAAAAATATAACTCTAATATCTCTTGTGTTAAATTTGGATAGACACATGTAACAAAGAGCATTTTGTTGACATTGACCTCCTTACATGTACAAAGTGAGATGAAAATAACCTTTAAAATATAGACAATTTTGAAAGTTATAAAATTTTGTCATATGGAATCAATTATTTTCTCTTTTTAAATAGAGTAAAATATCTCATTTTATGATTTTTCGGAACTCAAATATATGGTACCCGATTTTCGTAAAACTGTATGTGCTATAAAGGTAAATTTCTACAAAATGTTTTTTGTTTCATATTTTTATTAACAAAATCTTGGTATTAAGCCATTGTGTTATTTCTTTAACTTGCTTAATATAGATCTCCAAAGCATAACTTTAACTGTAAAACTGAAATTAACATTACAATTTATAAACAGGTTCTGGTCTAGTTATCCTATCTATTTTGCCTTTTAAATACTTTGACAAGATATTCTGATAATTATCATAATAGTATAATAATAATATTACTACATCCAAATATTTTTTTAAAGTTTTAAGTTATCCACCAAAGGATAATTCATAAAATTAAAACAAATAATTTGTAACAGTTTTATTGCATTAAATTATACACAGATTTTTATTAATAGGCTGTTGGAGTCAAGCAATTATATTCACAATTGTGCACATCAATAATTTCAGTTATTTGCAAGAGTCATAATGCTACTTCAAAAAGGTTAAATCTGCCTGTCTAGTAAAAATTATAAAAACTTAATTGTGTCACATGTTCTTTTTAAATCGTACACATAATAGCACTTTTGCATAATGAATGTCATACTCAGTTTTCAGACTCGCAAACAGGGAATTGTAGACCCCATGTTGTCTATTTGGGGCCAACAGATGTTTGTGAATGAGGATACTGATCAGTAAGTGGGCCATACACACAACCTGTACATACATCAAACATACAACACATAACTACAAGCCGCTTGCATGTTTCAGCTTGTTACGGCATTTTTGCTACACAAGTTTAGTTTTTGCAGTTTTTATAAAAGCTTTAAATGGTTTGTAGAAAATTCTATGAATGAATAGATGGTGAAACATTAGATTCTGCTTTTATGCTTTAATTTTTATTACAAAACAATACAAGTTTGTGTCTGCTGCCATTCTTAGCTTTGGCTAATGGTTTTGACCACATCTTTAGAACAAGATGTACTATATTGTTTTGAAGTACGTACTGTGGCTCTCTCTCTCTCTCTCTCTCTCTCTCTCTCTCTCTCTCTCTCTCTCTCTCTCTCTCTCTCTCTCTCTCTCTCTCTCTCTCTCTCTCTCTCTCTCTCTCTCTCTCTCTCTCTCTCTCTCTCTCTCTCTCTCTCTCTCTCTCTCTCTCTCTCTCTCTCTCTCTCTCGCTCTGTTAACAACAAGACTGTTAAAGTGGCTGATGTATTAAGGGTGGGAAGAGTGGTAAGAGATGCGCTTAGCCTGCATATGATGTGCAGGAATATGATGGACCGCTAATGTGTCATTTAATTTTAGAAGCAGATGTTTACACCGATTGCTAGTGAGGTTAAAGTCACAAGTATAAAGTTACTTAAATATGCAATAAATTTACCAACCCCCCTTCACTGTATATTAATCATATTTATTTAATTATATACAGTTACGTAAAGTTGCATGAATATCAGTGCTCTGTATGTTATTATACAAGATTGATTACAAGGTAAAAATATTTTCAAAATTTATTTTACCATTAGATTTATTTATTCAAATCATTCAAACGGACAGGACACCCAAATAGTGACATGAAAATATAACTGTCCTGTTCAAACAGAATGTATGACCACTCTAGAAAAAGGGAGCCTAGTTAAAAATTCCCCAACAAAAAATAGAAATTATGAATAGCAGCAGGCAATGGTCATCTTAAATAATTCTTTTCAATAAATATTAATCATTATTAGAAATGATTGAAAATAGTTCCTAGTAGAAATGTGTACCTTATTAATATCCGAGCTATATTTTTTAGGTGAATTAAGTAATAGTATTTATTGGTAACCATTTTGATAATTGAGCCAAAAAGTTTTTTTGATTTTTAATCAAAATATTTATATTATATTAACACAGTCAAAATTCTTCATGTTAGTAATATTTTGTTATCTTTTTATAAGAATTAATAATCAGCATTTTTTTATTAATCCTGATCATTTAAGGCAGAACAAATTTATGGCATATGGCAACATCTTTGTTAACTCAGATACAATGCCTTGAGTGCCTTACTTTGGTGTCTGCTTATATTTTACTACCATTGACTTTGTTTATTGGGCTTGAAATTTAAAGCATCAACTGTCAATAATGAGCTTTTAGCTCAGGTAAATCTCAAAATTCGTTTTGCAACCAACTAAAAGACATTTTTTCAATTTCTTCTTCATATGAATTATTCATGCAATTGTCTTTGATGCTATTGTCAATGCAGTTGTTTCAATGTACTAAGTTTTAGTCTTACACTACTTTAAAAAAATCTACAAATTAAATGTATTATGTCAATATGCTACTGAACACAGAGAACAACTGAACCATATTTAAAATGACCTGATGTGCAGAATCCCATTGAACAACAATTATCTGCAAATTTATAAGATGTTTTAAAATGAACAGTTCATAAGCAAACTTATTTAAAAGACATTTTTTTTAATGACATATTTTAATAACCAATATGTTTGGCTGTATTTAATCACAAAATGTTCAAATTTGTAAAATGTGTGTCATGAAATAAATCATATGTCATTATAACTGGTATGTTTGACAAAACAATTTAGATTTTTGTAAATTTGTGCACATCTAAGATTGGAATGTTTCACTCTATTGGCATGTTTTGTTGTTTTTCACACTTATGTTGTGTGTTGTGCTTGTTTGTTGTTTGTTTAGTGTTTATATAAAATAAAACAAAAATAAAAGGAATGATAGATTGTATTTTATATCATGAAACCTTGTAAAACCATGAATTTGATATCCATGTTCAAATGCCTGTAATTTATGCCTGTTCACTTTTTGGTAAACACAATATAAAAATGGTTATTTTATTATTTTAGTAGTATATATGCATCGACACAAGTATAAATACATAAATACTTAAATACATAATTATTTATTTAATAAGATAATTATAAATTATAATTATAAATACTTAATTAAAATTTTGATATTGTTTTTATAATTATCAATATGTACATTTTCTATAATGTTTTCTTTTGCTTTTAAACAGATTTATCTTTTTACTTAAACTAGTGAGGATTTACACTATTATGATTAAATAGTATGACCTCACCTTTATTGACCGAGCAAAGTGAGGTACAAAGTCAAAACGATATATGTTTAAAAATTTTCCTATTCACTTCCATTTCAAGATGGCGGCCTCTGATTTAGTTCTGGCCATTCCCTGTATTACTGGCTGAACAGCAAGACCTATCATAATTTTGACCACTTCTTGGGGAAAGAGGATAAAATTTCCAATAAAGTTGGTCCAGTATCATTTTTACAACATATTACAATTATCAGTTAAATTGGGAGATAATTTTATGAGCACGTCAGAGCCCTGTTGTAGAGTAGTGGCCAACAAAATTTATTAAGAATATACTGCAAGGTCTACTGTTCTTTGAACTACTAGTGGTAATGATATCAATGTATAATGCAAGTAGAAATGGAAGATGCTTATATTAGACACAAAGTGCAACGTTTCCTTCAGTTTAAGTAATATGTAATTCATATATTACTTCCTTTTAGTAATACCCAAATAAGTGAGTTTTTTTATCAAAAACTCTTAAATAATTAATAAAAATACAGTTATTTTTTGTAAAATCTGATCTCACAATTTTGATTTTTTTTTTTCAAATGTAGATCTTAAGCAGCCAATAAAATGTAGGTTGCTATTTTCTTAAAAAATCTGATTGAGGTGTTATCAGCCATCAATAAATGGTTCTTACTCCTAAACCACAAATTTCTTTTATTTCAATTTTGCTACACTAACTTTTTATTTACAGAAACCGATTTGGAAAAATTAGACAGATTTTCTGTCTTTTAAATCAACATATACATGTTCTTTTGTGTTACATTTAAACTTTTTTTTATAATATAATTAAATGTGAGAAAGTTAATGCAGTATTTATGCACCATTTATCTTATTTTTGAGAAATTCTTTTAACTAAAATTTGTAACAAACATTGCTTGCCGTTAGTATGTATTTTTTATAATCTGAAATAGATTTTTCTAAGAAAAATTTAACTTAAATAATTTATTTAATAAGTTTCTAATACTCAAGTTTCAGTATTAGTACTCAAAGTCTTATAAAATTTAGTTTAAGTAAGTATAAAATTTAGTTTCCACTTTATTTTAATACAATCCTATTCATTGCTTGCATTTCACTGCTAAATAGGTATGCAACAGTTACATTTTGGTAATTTATTTTCTGCAAGATTAACAGCCACTATCAAGTTGCATGCTATTCACTTCACTGGCACATAGAGCCTGCTTTTAGTAAGAACATCCAACTGAATTTAATGAAAGAATAAAACATTTAAACATTGGACTAAATTGAAAAACTAAAACAATTACCATCATAAATACATTTATCTTCTTCATATATTATTCTTTATTTCTTCTTTAAAAAAAAATATTCTTTAATTCAAAAAAAATGGATTACCATTTAACAGTAACAAATTAATATGTACAGTTTCATGTTAAAAATTGTATTACTGTATAATTATTTTTTTTAACTTCCTACATTATTTTTTTAATATCATAATTGTTATATTTAAATTAAAAAATAAAATCAAAAACATTTTCTTTCTTTTAAGTTCATGTTTTAACATATCTAAGTCTGATATTGTAGGAAATTACGTCTATTTTTTCGTGTCTGTGACTATGAATTACTTAGGTTTTCTAACGTGTTTCAGGATTACAGTGCCATCTTCAGATATCTTGCTCCTACAAGGTCATTATGAAACACTATACAAAATACATAAAATATCGCTACAATAACTACATTAAATAATGCTGAGTGTGCACCACAGGTTCCCTGAATTGACTGGTTCTAAGGAGCCACAAGTAATATTCTGTCATGAAGCTTGTCATCACCCAAAATCTTTATTGCTGTGTCATATATCACATTTGACCTGAAATTCAGTTGGTCATTCACTTTTTGGCAATTGAAAAATTTAAAAACGTACATAAACCGCATTAAAAGGATATCCAATTTGAAACAGAAGTATAAAAGACTTAATATCTTAGATCTGACCATTATTAAAAATAATGATTGTTTTCAATATAAAATGTACTGGGAACCAACTACAAAGGACATTACCAAACATGCTGACTCACACCATCCATATTCTCAAAAAAATTAGTAGTATACAAAAGTTTTTATAATTCTCCATAGAATATTAAATACTTTCCGTATATATTGGTCATTCCAATTGAACAAAACAATTTCCGGAAGTACCTTAAGATTATAAAATACATTGCCATAGCATGGTTATAAAATTTCCATGATAGGTATGTTACTCAGAAAACATCGTAAGAAAAGTAACACAAATCAAGAAAACATTTGTACCAGCAGACTATGAAAACAACCTTCCTGCCACACTTAGACACTTACACACTTAGACTAACACACTTAGACAAATAGTTGTTACAGTGGCTTTTCACAGTACAAACAACATCTAGAAGTTACTGCGGCCAAAAGTCAAGAGATTTCTGATGCTCTCACCATAATATATAGAATTACATGTAATGACTGCGACAATATCTTCATAGGTCAGATGGGTAGAAGCTTTGGGGTGAGATTCAAAGAACATTTGTCAAAAAGAAGTTAACTAACATAATCTCAAATTATGCATGCCATCTTATCAAGATGGATCACACTGGAGGCCCTACACGTATGCAACAAAAGTAGATTCGAGAATGCCGTTCAGGAATTCAGAACTTATGAGGCTTACCTAAAGCATCCACATCGTTTATTAAATGACCAATTTAATTTCAGGTCAAAAGTAATATATGACACAACAACAATAATCTTGGGTAATGTAAGCCTCGTGATAGAACATTACTTGTATCTCCTTAAAACCAGTCAATTTGGGGATCCCACAGTGTGTATCCACTACTATTTAATGTATTTTTTGTAGCGGTGTTTTACGTATGTTGTGTAATGTTTTATATAAATTTTAATGTAATAATAATTTCCTAGGAGCAAGATATCTGAAGATGGCATTGTAATCATGAAACACATCTTAAGATGTAATTAATTAAGTTACAGATAGGAAAAAATAGAATTAATTTTCATAAACATTTCCTTCTTAATGTATTTTTTATTTTTTTTTTAATAAAAACTAACATATTTTTAATGAAAATTATTGCTGCTTTAGAAATCAACTTTTGTTTATTGTTTTTTAGCCGCCTCGGTGGTCTAGTGGATAGCGTACTAGGCTTTCACCCCGAGGATCCGGGTTCGATTCCCGGCGAGGGCTTGGCATTTTCATACGCTATTAATCATCCCTCCATCTGCATTAGCCCAAGTGTGCACAATAGTCGGACGTTAAACACCAAAAAAAAAAAAAAAAAAAAAAAAAAAAAAAAAAAAATGTTTATTGTTTATGTTACATTAATGTTAACAATATGTTTTAAAATAATCAATCCATGGTAAACAAAAAATCTTTTGATTAGTATATTATAATTATTTATGTATTTATTATAATGATTGTTACATTAATTTCTTAATTAAGATCAGTTAACAAGTAGAAAAAAAATCATAATTTAATCTAAACAACACAGCATATGTGCAGAAAATTTTTTAAAATATTTTTATTCTATTAAATAAAACCAATATTTATTTAATTTAATACCAAATTATGACACATAAATGGTAGCTTCAAAATCCTAAAACCTCTGTAATCTTGACAGAGGATTTTTTTTGTAAGTTAATGTTGTGATATTATTGGCAAGTGTTTTCCATTCAACAGGTAATCAGCTATGATTTTAAATAACATTTAGCTTATCAAATCATTTTTCCAAAAATGTATTCAAAACAAAACAAGAATTGAATTCAGTGCTTTAGAAACTGAATATCGAAAATAAACAGCCTAACAAAAACAGTTGATAATCATTCCAATATCAAAATTTTACATTTATGCTTGTTCAAATACCGTGTCTTAGTCATCTGACTTGCAGTTCACATCCTGCAGATAAGCTGTGGAGTGAACGGTTAAATGATATCATAACATTGCCATAAGTTGGTTTTAAGAAGCGTTGCAGCTCACTTGGAATGATAGCAGGCAGTTGGTTGAACTTTATTAGGCAGCTATAATATTAGTTATTACTGTTAGCTTTGTCTGTATGCTACATCAGTCTTCCCCAGATCCCCCATCTTCACTAGTCTAAATGGTGTAAAGTAAAGAATTTAAACCACAAAACAGAACAACTGATTTTAATTTTTCTTCCTTTTAATAAACATTGAAATAGAGTGACAAAACAGCTAAAGAGTATTTTTAAGAATTTATTTGAACAAACTTTTCCAAAAATATTTTGAGTTTTATTAAATTGTGCTCATAAAAATTGTTTTAGAACATTTTAAACCTTTTCAAAAATTATTTTAACAACTTAATAAATAAATTTGAAAGATAAACTAATAGGAAGTATGTCACTTTAAATACCAGTAAAGCTTAAAAGTTATTAAATAATCTAGCATTGAATATAAATCATCTGTAATACTGTTTTGTAAAAAACCAAGAATTTTTTTCCATTTTTGGTATGATTATTGTAAAAATGTTAGATTAGAATAACTTTTTTTACTATTTTCAGTGCACGCACAACACAGCCTATTTTCTTTTAAATCTTTATCATTAGTTTAAAATTTGCCTTGTTTTCAGCAGTTTATTATCTACACCACTCCACTTACAAATAACATTCCACATTCCAACTGAAAACATTTAAAACCTCTTACATTATATACAAAACAAGTATATAATAGAGTGGCCCCGATTCCAACAATGTATATAGTGTATATAGTCACTTGATAGTGAACGTATGCTTGGCATTTAACTGTCTAGTGGGAAAATATAGCATAACAACTGTTGTGAAGTTATTCATTTGAAATTTAGTTTAATTTGCATGATTACCACGTAGTTTAATATTGAAATGAAAAAGTAAAAATATTAATAAGAATTAGTGCAAGACTTAATCCAAAAACAAATGATTGAACTTGAGTATAAACAAATAAGTTTGTACTCGTGCTGATTCAATAGATTCAGTAGGTAGTGATTTAGACTTTCAGAAGTGATCCAGTTTATTAAATTAAACAAGAAGTCTTTATAAACTTTTACAACATAAATAACTAGGAAATGATAATAAAGAGTCAATTTTAGAATCTTTAAATAATAGTAATGAAAGGATTTAATTTGCACAAATCTATATTTTCTACTTATTTTCATTATTGGTGTAGGTAGGTTACATATCTATTGAAATTGGTTGTTTGCTCCTATTTTTCCACCATTTTATATTTTTTATAGAAAGAATAAAATCTTCAGAAGTAAATAAGATATTGAATTCATGTTTGTTATATATTTTTTTCAAATACTTCCCGTTTAAAATTTTAAGAAAATTATCTTGAAAGTGTAAAATTTTTAACCATTAACAATTTAAGATATATATTCATAGTAATAAAATATATAACAACAATCAATGTACAACAAATTGGTCTAGATGTAAATTTGTTTTAAATCTTTACAATGATACAATATCTTTTTAATTGTAAAATGTAATAATTAATTTCTCGTAATTAATTAAAAATATAACTGTCATTGAACAATCACTCCCCCTCCCCTCCCCTTCCCTCTCCGCTTACTTAGTACCCAATCAAAATTATTTTAGTTCAAAACTGAAACAATGCATCAATGATTGTTAAAGTATTTCAATTCCTTCTAAACAATACTTACACTTTATTATCACGTTTTATAAATTAAACAAATTTTCATTTGAATAATCAAATAATACATAAGATGTGTATGTTCATAAAAAAAATTTTTTTTTTATGAGACATAAAACCATGGATTGCAAAAGCAGTACGAATTTCATAAAAATCACATAATTTGAAAAAAGAATAGTCAAATTTGAAGATATTTGTCATACTAAAGGACAAATGGACACAAAATCAAATATGATCCCTTGTAAAAATAAATTATGATAAAACAAATTTTTATTTTTACTTGTACAACAAGTTTTTTAGATACTTAAAAAAAGTAATTATATATCTACGATCATGTTTAGTCTTACTGTAATATTGTTACACTAAATATGTCAGCTTGTTTGTTTCTTTGATTGTGCTGCTATCTTTACATAATCAGACAAAAATATTTAAAGTGTTTTGGTAAAAGAGGAAACTTTTTTTTTACAATCTGCCTTTTACAATCTTTACATTTTCAAGGTAAATTTATTCAGCATTAGAATTTGAAACAATACCTTAAGTTAGGCAATGAAGTAAGTCAGTAACCAATAGGGCAGTAGCTGTTACAAGACTTGCATTGTATCCAAAAACTATTCTAGATTTAGTTGTGCTACCCAACAGCTGTCTTGGAACTAGCTTCAAATAAGGCAAATTATAATAATCAATAATTCTACCAAACACAAATTTACAATATCTAACTACACTGGAAAATATTAACACCTTCTTCAAGTTAAACACCAAATAATATTGCATACATAGCCAGTATTCTCAAAACAAAATAGTGAATCTTTTCGGGCCAAGGCATTATGGCTGAATACTTCCACGAGGTTAACTTAATGAAACATATATAGATCTGTTTTTCATATGATACACATTTTCAACAATTATACAAAATACATAACTACTTAACATTCTAAGTAAAAACAACATACTAAAGAAGGTGCTTTTGAAATATTCTCAGTTGCCCATTTCAGACTGCAGTGTGTTATCACCAGTGGTGGTGTATGACATTTGCCGTTGTGGAGCCTATTTTGTTATTAAAATCACACGTCAAGACATGATCAAAATTAACAATAAAAAAAACTTTGTTTTTCTAAACAATGATAATCGATGATTTTTTGGTCTGTAAGATACGAGGGCTATTCAGAAAGTAGATTATGTTTTTGGATAAAAAAAAAACTAAGTACAGGAAAAAAATTTTATTATATACATTTGAAAGAGGAACTAAAATACTATTTTTCGACATAATCGCCAAACAAATTTAGACATTTGTCATATCGGTGAACTAGCTTTGAAATTCCCGTGTCCTAGAATTCCGCCGCCTGTGACGCCAGCCAGTCAGTCACGCCCGCGCGGAGATCTGCGTCGTCATCGAAGCGCTGTGTTGCAAGCCAAGTCTTCATCTTCGGGAATAAGTGGAAATCACTAGGTGCCAGGTCCGGACTGTAGAGTGGATGAGGGAAAATCTCCCACTTGAAGGCCGTCAAGACGTCTTTTGTTCGATTTGCCGTGTGAGGGCAGGCATTGTTGTGCAAAAACAACATTTTTGCACTCAGTTTTCCTCTCCGCTTGTTCTGGATAGCTCGTCTTAAGTTTCGTAATGTTTGGCAATACCTTTCTGAGTTTATGGTTGCTCCACGTTCTAGGAAGTCAACCAGAAGAACACCTTTCCTGTCCCTCACGGGAGTGACTGACTGGCTGGCGTCACAGGCGGCGGAATTCTACGACACGGGAATTTCAAAGCTAGTTCACCGATATGACAAATGTCTAAATTTGTTTGGCGATTATGTCGAAAAATAGTATTTTAGTTCCTCTTTCAAATGTATATAATAAAATTTTTTTCCTGTACTTAGTTTTTTTTTTATCCAAAAACGTAATCTACTTTCTGAATAGCCCTCGTATTACATGAGGGTTGTCCGTAAAATAAGGTTTCCAATAATTTTCACAATGAAAAACATGTTTATTTGCATTATAAATACATTTTTGGAAAGCTTACACTTTTTCTATTTTTCAACATAGTCGCCGTTGAGATCGATGCATTTTTGCATACAGTGAACCAATTATATGCCTGAGTCAAAAAACTCTCCCGCCACACCGTGAAGGTAGCTTAAAACTTTTTCTTTCAACTCCTCTGTGGTACTGAAATGCGTCCCACCTACGTGTTTCTTCAGATTACGGAAGAGATGGTAGTCACTTGGGGCTAAGTCCAGGCTGTAGGGTGGATGTGTGATAGTATCCCATCCAAATTGGTTGATGAGATCAGTTGTTACACGGGCAGTGTGCGGACGAGCATTGTCTTGATGGAAACAAACTCCCTTCGTGAGCATGCTTCTCCTCTTGTTTTTAATCGCACTGCAAAGGTTCCTTAATGTCTTGCAGTAACGATCAGTGTTGATTGTTGTGCCAGTATCATGAATTCGCACAACAATAACCCCTTCCTGTCCCAAAACACACTCGCCATGACTATGCCGGCAGACAGTGTTTGTTTGAACTTCCACGGCTTCAGTGACTGGATGTTTCCACTGATGTGATTGAACTTTCATTTCTGGTGTCATATACTGTACCCAGGTCTTGCCCACAGTGACAATGGAGTCCAAGAATTTCTTGCCAACGGTTTCGTAGGCCTGAAGAAATTTGCGGACCGCATTAATCCATTGCCGTTTGTAGTCTGCTTGGGACCCATTTTGCACAAATCTTGCTATACCCTAAATGGTCTGTCAAAATTTTATCAATGCAGTTCTTGCTGACATCAGGGATCATCTGGGAGATCTCCTGAACAGTCACCCTTCGATCTTTCAGCATCGCTTCTTCCACTTTCGCAACTGTTTTGTCCGGAACGTTGTTCATCATGAACATCCGTCTTTGAATTCTCTGCACCATTTGCACACGTGTTCTATGCTGATACATTTTTCTCCGTAGACTTCACATATTTGGATATGAATCCACCGGCGCAGTGTTTTTTGTATACAAAATACGAATCACAGAGCATAATTCACACCTGACGGGAGACAGAAAAGGCAACTACATTATTAACAGCTACCATGCCAAGGCGTCGCAGACTGCTCGCGGAATGGGGATTGGGAGTGGAGGAACCGCCAAGGTCACCGGATCCCACGTAACAACGTTCACAGCGACTATAGCACCTTGGGAACATTACTTTACGAACAACCCTCGTAAAATATCCTTTTTTCTTACCATCAAAGGAAAACCGAAAAACCTCTTTACCTGAAGTTTTTGCTTCTAATGTACATGTAAAATATAGTTTCACACACACACACACACACACACACACACACACACACACACACACACACACACACACACACACACACACACACACACACACACACTCCACTAATCACTGCCTAAAGTGATTTTAAAATATTCTGTATAAAATTAAGACCTGTAATTTCTCTCCTGCAAATCCCATATTTCATGTCAGTAAGACTAATGAGGGCAGATTTCTTCAGTGGTAGAGGTAAAGTTTATAGCAGTTTCTGCAAGTCTTGAACCCAGACTGACTGGTGTCTTGGACATGTGAACCACCAAAACTTATAAACAACTTAATTGGTGCTGCATTGTGAATCTATGAATCAGCCAATCCAGAAACTGATGTCTTATCAACTGGCAAATGAAAGAAAGAGAAATGTTGCAAAGCAAAAAAATGTGATAAGCCTATTTTCTCATTATGTTTGAATAGGCTAGCAGTCTATTCATTATTTCACATTCATCACTAGTTACAGAACAAACAGCTGGAGATAATATGTACAAAATTACTAGTTAGCAGTAAAGCACCTTGTTGTGCTTTCTTTACATTCCTCATCTTGGCTGTTTAATATATACAATCTTATCCTGTTTGCTTACTTCACAGAAATGTAGTAAGTTGCAGCAATTCTATTCAAACATAATTATACACAATATAAAAATAATTTTATCTTGGTGTCAAACAGCTGCATTTAGATAAAATATATAATGATGTTTTGATTACAGTAAGCAGTAAAACTGCCATTTTTATTGTAATAACTGTTATAAAAGTAATAGTGATTTACAATACTTCGTAATTGAGTCCACACTTCGTAATTTAATTAGTATAAGCAGCTGGTAGGATTAACCAGTGAACATAATAACCAGCAACTACAAAATTTTCGCACAAGGAAAAGAGTTGCAGTGACAAAGTTAAATTTACAATAGGACCTAACATGAAAATTACATTTCAAAGTATTACAAACATTACAAATTTTGGAAAATGGCCCACCATAACTAAAACCATGTATCCTGCATAAAACTACTTTGTGGATAGATTTTCAAGATACACTTTGTAGAGTATGTTTGATATTAATGACTGTTTTTACTTTATACCTAATTGTGACCCGGGTTCATGTTTGTATTTTCAATGTAGGCCCTAATTAGAAAATTTCAGATTCTAATTTTCGCAGATTTAAACAGTGATGTAGATAAATCAGATTTTTCAAAAAAATGTAACATAAAAAAGTGAATCTTACGTGATATGAAATTATTGTTACTTTCTTGATATTCTTTACTATATACTAGCGAGACAGCTAGGTGCCATAATTATTTTTATGTTTATATACACAAACCAAAACATCATAAATATAAAGCCCAGTTAATATAAAAATATTTAATTTCTTAAAAACCGGCCTACAGCTTTTCCTCCTACTCAGATAGATCCACAGTTTTTGGATATAATTCTTTTACACTGTTTACAGTTTTAATAGCAGTACAACTTTTTTTTAATAATATGTAGATTTCAATATCTTTGTTTTCTTCTGAAGTTACAAAACTTGTGGATATATTTAAATTCAGATTTTTTAGGCTATAAGTCCCAATGAACTTTGTTTATTTTTGTGCTACCAAATGCCTCTTCCTTTCTTTTTTAAAAGTTGTATTATGTATGTTCTTTAACCCTTTGAGGTGTACTGATGTTCTGGAATGTCACAATACCATGTCTGTTAAAGAGTGAGAATGCATATGACAAGTACAACCTAAAAGTAGTAAAAAAATGTTGTTCATTCAGTTTACAAATTTCATTAATACAAGTACACATAACATCATTGAAGCCATATAATAGGCTCAAATTTCCTTAAAAACAACATTTTTGAATCTCATATATCAATCCATTTTCATTATGAGATAATAATAAACTGCCCTAGTAATATAAATAACAGCAATTTGTTTTATATAAAACTAGCCAGTTTTAATATAATAGTGAAAATTAACACAAAATAATAAAACAAACAAAATCTCTAAAGACAGCAATTTAAGCTTGGAAGTAAACAGAAAATCAGTACTGACTTTAGAGTAAAGAAAAAATGTTTACAGTAATTGAGATTTACTAGAGATTAAAGGGAGTTGTGACCCCTGGTATTTGCTATCAAAGTGCCTGTATTTACAGTGTAGATTATTTATTACCTATCATCATTACTCACTATTCCCTTACCATCTGTCAACTGATAAACCCTCCTCCTGTTCCACAACACACCAGCCAATTAATTCAATAACCCTAATATTCATAATGCCACCCCATGTGTTCTAGAAACACTAAAAAATAAAGTCTTGGTTGAATGACTCTGAGAAAATCGCAACTCCTCATGTAACAGACATTTCAGGACATCAATACCATTTATATGCAAACACCCATACTTGTCGAGGAGTTATTATATCTGTAAATATCATATATTATACTTTAATATGTAGTATATCCATAAGTAACATCTACAAGAGTTTTGTTTTTATCATACAAAATATGATCATTATTTTTATGCTCGTAATGAACTGAATTATGTATTTTAAAAATGTTATTTGAGTACTCTAAAAATGACCGAAATTTGCATGTGATTATTTTAATTTTACTACCATATAATTAAAAATTACTCTTGCAATTGTTTCATATTTTTCTTGCAGAGAATAAAGCACATACTGATACGTAATTGTAAATACAGTACAAATATTGTTAAGAATATCAACAAAAAAAATTATCTAAAAAAAAACTTATCAACAATTTCAAAACAACAAATTCCTGAGATAAGATATCAGTTTTAAGGGGTGATTGTATAAATACATTGTTGAGTTGTAAAAGTTTTGACATTTTAAAATATTTTTCAATTTAGTGTTAACAATTCTAATATAACTTATTGAATCTTTTAATATAGACATACAATTCTGAATCTGAAGGTCGGTACCATTGTTTTAAGAAATATTGTTATATTTGATGTTTTATTACAGGATATATTTCCTTGCTTTATTTTTTATACTTGGTCAATGTGTGTGTGTGTGTGTGTGTGTGTGTGTGTGTGTGTGTGTGTGTGTGTGTGTGTGTGTGTGTGTGTGTGTTTGTTTGTTTTTTTTCAGATGTAAGCTTACCCCAGCGCTTTATATGCTTAATGTTTGTTTCAATTATTTAAATAAATATAAATGTTTTTTTAATGTTTCTTGTTGTCTTATGGTGTTATTTGTTAATGTTATATTTAAAACCTAAGTGTCTTAATATCTATGTTTATCAAAGTTATTAAAATTTTATTTTTATTTATATTACCATTTTATTATTCTTTTCATTACATGGAAATATATGTATTTTATACCTTTAAAAACAGTTTCATTATATTAGAATGTTATTTGGTTATTTCTTAGTAAAAATTGAACTTGAAGCTTCCTAATAAATTACAAAAATCTTCTAAAAATAGTCTGTATTAATAAATGTCAAATATTTAAAAATATTAGAAATGGAAATAATTAATTATAGTTCACAGTTGGTAGTAAGTAATTTAGGAAGAAATATAATATAGTATATTACATAATATTAAACATTTAAGGTTCGCTTTGAGCTGATTTAAAACTATTTAAACACTAATAACAAAATGTGATCATTTTGTTCTGTTCAATCAATCTGATCAAAATCAAAATTATTCAATTTTTGTCTACATTTGATTGTGATTCAACCTGGATTTTAAAATAATGTAAATAAAAACTGAAATGTATAATATTTTGTTTTAATATTAATGAAAAGTAATGAAAAATAAATACATTTAAAATAAATTGTTATATTTAATAGTGTATAATTTCCAAATTGATTGTTTTTCAGGATTGCCCGTACATTCTGCTTCAGTAATCGAGGTCACGGACTGTATCTAAGCTCCCCGACTGAGGTTCAAAAGTTTACAGTGTCTGCTGAGTTTTGGTTTGTATATTTTTACAGCTGCCAAGCCTTTTTGTTTCTTTAATGTTAAGTTCATTTTAAGGCGTAATTAATAATTCTTTTGAAAAATATACAGTCATGCTAGTTCATACTTTTTACTGTGTGAATTGTAGATTTTTTTCATTAAAATTGTTTATTAACCTTTTAAATTTTTAACAGTTCTAAATTTTTAAAAAGAATCTAAAGAGTATTATGTTTAAAATTTAATCTAATTTGAAAATCTTATCAAATCTGAAATTTGCAAATTGCAATTATTTTGACTTATTTTGTCACAGAACTTTAATGTAAAAAAAAAAATTTTTTTTTAACCTGAAGAGTTATTGATGGAAAATAATTACTTTACTATTCATTGTCTTTCCAGTTCTAGTCTAGCAGAAATGGTAGGAGATCTTTTTCTACCACATGACATGCCTGAACCACCAAAAGAGAGCTTTTTTAGAGGATTGTTTGGTGGCGGTGCTCGATCACTCGATAGAGAAGAGCTTTGTAAGTACCATAGAGTTACTTAAAGAAATATAAAGACCTTAGTAAGTAACAGAAAGTTATTTTAACTATGATTTTATTCAAAAAACTAGATGGAAGAACTTAAATGTCATAAATCTTAAATATATGTATGTAACAAATATTACTCACAGAGTCATAATGGTTTCTCCAAAACCACAGAACGGATTAGAAACTTGGCACACAAGTTCCTCTAAGGTCCTAAATTCTAGCTAAGAAATTGATTTGAAAAATTCCACCTTTAAAAATGTTAAAATGGGGTGTAAATGAGATTAAAAAAGGGTTAAAATAGGGTTTACATTATATCTATATATCTTCAAATCAAAAATACATCAAGGGTAGAAATTGTTTATACAGTTAGTCTTAGGCTTTGGATGCACAAAGAAATGGTTTCCAAAATTCTTCCCCTAAAGAATTAAAAACAAATTTTACATTGTTTTTACATGTAAACATAATTTTACATTATCTCTGGGTCTTTATATCCAAAAGTCCCAGAGTTAAAATTTTGTACACAGGCTTATTTTAGGTTTTAAAGATGCACAAAGAAATGTTTTTCCCAAATTTCCACCTCTAAATGGATAAATGGGGTTAAAAATGAATTTATACACTATTTCTATTTCTCCAGACCTAAAAAATGTAGAGAACTTTGTTGAGATGTAGAAAGCTAATTTCATGCACAGATTTATTTATGTTAGCATTTTAGATGAAGAACGTTTTCGAAAATTCTACCCCTAAAGGGTTTAAATAGAGTAAAAAATTCATTAACTTTACATTTTATCTCTGAATCATCACATTTAAAAGATGTAGAGAGTTGAAATTTGTTACACAGGTTTATCTTAGGTTTTAGAGATGCAATAAAAACGTTTTCCAAAATTCTACCTCTAATGGCTTAAAATAGAGTAAAACTAACTTCACATTTTTTTTATTTCTGTATTTCCAAATCTAAATGATATAGAGAACTGAAATTTCTTACACAATAACTTTATCTTAGAGTTTGGAGGTGCACAAAAAAAGGTGTTACAAAATGTCATCCCTAAAGGATTAAAAACTCCTATACATGGCAAAATTTAAACATTATATAGTTTAGGTTGTAATTGTAGTAAATGTGATAATTTTTTTTTAATTTTTAATCACAAATGTTAAAATTCACGTGTGAACAATGCTCTTGGGTCTAGTAATTGATTGTAAAGAAACTGTTTCAAAAAAGAAATCTACACAAAAATTCTATTTTAACTGAGTATTTGCCTGTTACATAAAAATGCCTAATTTGTCTACTTTCAGTTGGACAAAGCTGAAATCTATAGACATTTCAAAATCTATAAAAATCTACAAAATCTTTATATTTGTTGAATACAATAATTGTTAGCCGGCTTTAGGCTACTTTAAACTATTATTCAAAACAAAACTTATTCAAAACAAAATGGTGAGCACTCAAAATGCTTTAAAATTGTGTATTTTTATGAAATGTAGAAGTCAAACAGGTTGTCTGTACACTTCATAAGTTACTTTCCTTGTTTTATGCACTACAAAAGCTAAACTGATGTTAAACAAATTTCTGTCTGATTGACTGACTGTTTGCTACGTTAAAAATATTTCTGTTGTTCACTCCAATACCACTTGACAGATTTCAATGGAAACATTTATGTTCGTTAAATACAATAGTCTGTGGGTTATAGGCTACCTCAAACTGTCATTTGCCTATTTAAAATAAAATAGTAAGCACTCATAATGTCAGATTTATTTTAAAATTAAATATTTTCACAAGCTTTAGTAGTTTATTCATATAGGTCAAACAACCTACAAAACCTACTTTTTATGGTTTCTTCCTATAAAATGTCAGTTGTCTGGTTACAATATCTTAATGTCAGCTGTAGGTATTAGGGTGTTAGGCTTTAGCCTAACCATCTGAGTATAATTTGGCCAGTAATTTGGAAAAAATACTATATTCTACCAATAAAAATAACTTGCTTTTTAATAACCAAAGCTTTTTTCTAAAACATACAAACTTACTGTAGTTTACGTATGTACAAATAGTAACCAAGAATTTAATATCTACAACTGTTATTAATCACTTATTTTAGTTGGAGAGTCAAGTGGCCGAGCATCTCGTAGTGTGGCTAAACACATACCAGGACCTTCAGCCCAAGTAGAAGCGCTCGGTCAAAGAGCATCAATAGCATCAAGTGAAATTGCAAGAGCACATCAGCTGGCCTTAGAACGTGGTGAAAAACTCAGTCAACTTGAGGATAGGGCAGAAAGAATGAAGAATGAAGCAGAAAATTTTTCATCTTCTGCACACAGTTTGATGCTCAAATATAAAGACAAAAAGTGGTACCAGCTGTGAACACATTGTTAATGACTATAGCCTACCTGATTAATGATATAAGTACAGTAACTAAGTAGGTTGATTTTATATAGTTTGCAGCCAAATCACTAACTTTACGGAGGAGAGAGAAAGTGAAATTTTAAGAAAGTAAATTACCCATCAACTATCAATTTGTGATCTACATTCAAGCATTATTAGCAAACTATAACAGTGTACAACTAAACAACTTTTTGTTTCAACACAATAAAAGCATATGTTTATTACCATGTGGACTCATGTATATAATATATATAATTTTGGTTTGAATACTTTCAGGTCTACAAACTTTCTTACAGTTAATATTCTCTTAATTTATTTTAAAATAAAAGATTAAAGTAATAAAATTTACAAAGTTTGACCACCAAACATTTCTTTTCAAAAGTTCAAAACATTTATAGAGGAAACACTAACCTACAATACAAAAATTTTATATATTGAATACTTTAACTTTAGATTGGTTATACCCGCTGGCGGGATGTGGCTTTATAGTAATTTCATTTATACAATTTTATCATTAATAAAAGACAATATCATTAATACTTTTAAGAAGTTCCTCTCTTCCGTTTTTTACAAAATGCTGAGCTGCCTCTACTTAATTACATTGCAAGTATATCAAAATATTACACCTTTTGTTCTAATTTAGTAAATAGAAATTAATTAAAAATTTATTATTCTGTATTATATTAATAAATTTTAAGTTACTTATTTAGGTTAGGTATAAACTTAATTATTCGCCACAGGATATCAACTTATATAAAAAGACTTATAGATTTTATTGTGTTAATATTTAACAACTTCCACTGTAATCTATATTTAATTATATTGTACACAATTAATAATAAAAAATTTAAAAAGTAACCCCTTATGTAAGAAATGCTTATGCCCTTATGTACTTATGTGTAGAGATAATAAAATGTATATAGAAGATATTGGGAAAAAGAAAATTACGTTTATTCTGGCTGTACTTATATACAATGTGATATATATTCCCTTTCTTTGTCATTGTTATGCGACCTTGGTGTTTGTTAAAATGTACATTGTTAGAGTCAGATATATTGTTTGTTGAAACAGCTGTTGTATTTGTTGTATTGTTTTTATTGTTGATAGAGCAGTGTATAGTAACAGTTTTCTTCCCTTTATTATTTTTAGTAGTTTACCAACATTAAAAGTGTTTCATTGTAATGTACATAACAAACTTGTTAATGTTATGCGTATTTGTACTTCTATAGTAGACTATGTGTTATAGAATCAAAGTTCTCTTAGTAAACATTTAGTAGGCTCCTTCTACTTTGATTACTGTATATTATTATCTTTTACTGTAATGTGCTATAACTTTTTTCTGTTACCTTATAAAATTATAGGTAAGAATTCTAGTAAGAACAAAGTACAGTTAACCATAAGGTAATTGTGTTATGGTTTTGAAATAAATCAGTATTTAAAACAAAATAACAAACTCATTTTAAAATTAGAGATGTTTTAATGTTGGTGTGGTTAAAAATTAGAATTAAAAAAGCAGTAAAATGTGTTATAGGTGTACTACTTAACAAATTTTCTTATTGTAACTAAGACTCATTTAAAATTATAGTGCTGGCTGACTTATTCCTTCGATACTTATTTAATGGTAGTCAGGTGTAATATTTATTTCCCAAATAACACTTATAACAAATATTTGTAATTGAAAATCACTAATTATATAAATTTTTATTTATAAAATAACATTAAATATACAGCTTCTGATAGGCTTATTTCTCTGGCATACAGCTGTTTCTCTGATGAGATGTAACAAAAATTTTGTTAACAACCGTCCAAAATATCATGTTATGGCCATGGGACATTGTTATGAGGTCGCATAGCAAAAAACATCTTCGGATTTTATTTTTTATAACTTGTTTTGCTATCAATATATATTTTTAGCATTAACTTTCAGAATATATTTTTTCATTTAATGCTCATGATAAAAGTATAATAATACTTTTATTATTATACTGAGAATAATGATAAATTATTACTATTGCATTAACAAATATGTTAATCTTGCAATATCATCTTCTTGTAAGACTTCATAGCCTCATACTTTTAAAAATTGTGTGAAAAAAGTTATTAACACAAAATTTATTTTGAGAAGTCTCCAGTTGTATTTTAACAACCAAATTTATTTGAATAGACATAATTGCTTATAAGTAAGTGAAATAAATTTTTTAAAGTCAGAAAGTAATGTATAAGTTTCAACAAATACTGGTATTTCCAAGTATATTCCAGAGAAGTTTGGATTGTTTAATTTACCAAAACTGACACCATCAGATTTTCCATCAGTTTCTAGAATATCCATTTATGGAAATTTGATAAAGACGTACAATACCACTAAGTACTACACTAATAATATTTTACTGCTATTTATTAAATGACATCAGTACAATCCAGTAAGTTTTATTTCTTATATCCTTATCACAAGAATTGTAATTAATATGCTAATAATTAATTAATGCTAATTACTTTATTTAAAAATGCTTTTAAACTTCATTTTAATTTTAATTAATTTTTATGATTTTGATTATGATTATTATTATTATTATTATTATTATTATTATTATTATTATATACAAATTGTTATTAGTTTAAAATGTCATGATTTTCCTGTTAACAGTATAAGTGAAATATGTAAAATTCATTACAAGGTGCAAGTAAATTATTGTCAAAAAGTAAACATTCTTAAAAACTATTTTTAACACTAGAAGTCTACTGCACTATGATATATCTGCAATATTTGTGTTAAGAAGTAATTTTTTGTATACCTTGCTATGTAAAATGATGTAATGACAATAAAAATTTGATAATGAAGTTTACAACAAAAGTGGTTGCGTTTAAAGCGAAAAGTAGTTTGATACAATTTTATCTGTGTCTAAGTCACTTTCGTTAATCAAAGACAATTACTAAAGTGTACTATTAGAAGAGGAAACTAATCATATGTTATAATTATTTTAGATTTTGACCCAAAAAACACTGTAAATATAATTTTTTTCTTTGTATTTTTAAGATGTTTGAATTTGTGTCTTCCTTGTAAAGAATGTAAAGTAACCAAAATGTGTGGTCGATCATGTCAGTTACATTTTTTGATGCATGTTTGAGTACGAGCTGTATCTCGTATTTATTTTTGTATATTTTGTTCAACAATGTTGTGAAAAAGTATAATTTGAAAGAGTAGTCAGTAGAAAAACATTTTTTTTCAATCTTTGCGTATATATGATCCATATAATTTGAAGTTTTTAATTGTTGTATATTTATAAAATTGCAATATGAAATGTTTTTGTATTATAATGCTTTTCTAAAAACTCAATAGTCCTTGCCCAAAGCTAATAATCAAAGTTGTAGAAATAGTTTTGTATAGGATACTGTGTGGGAACAAAGTACTTTTGTTTGAATAAAGATATTTTAATACAAGTGTATGTGTGTGCGTGTGTGTGTGAGACGGTCTCACCTCATTACAGCTAATATTGTGATGCCGTGTATAAAACAAGCTCATCGTGAATAGTTGCTTCTCCTGCTTGTATACACATCTTTTACAATATCAACATGCACAAATTCTTTACAAATGACTAGGTTTATAAGTAATAATTTTACTTTTTTCTGTTCTAATGGAGGGAATATTCAGTACTGCAAACAGATTAATTAAACACTCTATTTCGACTGTAAAAAAATAAGGAAATATAAAGCAAATAAAACAATAATGAAATATAGAAATAGAAGTAAAATATTTATATATGCAGCTCTTTGCAGTATTAATTCCAATTTTGTTTCCTCCATTTGTACTGTATTTGTAAATAGTTGTGCCTAAATTACAGATATTTATTTTTTTTTTAACTGAAAAAAGAAAATGAAAAGAACACAAACCAAAAAACCTAATCCATTAAAAATATTCTCAGTAAATTTTCCTTTGTATATAAATGGACAGTATAATGGTACCAACACTATGTAGAAAAAGTTTCATAGCGATATTAGCTAGTCATTTAAAATGTATGACATTTAGATAAATTAGGTAAGGTTATTTACATATAATATAATAAGTATTGAAGCATTGAGGTAATATCAAATCTATCTATGGTTTACAAGATTATACATGCCCTAACTTATGTAACTATTCTATACATTTTTGTGAAAAGTTTCAATATATTTTCTATTGTATCCTGGTGGAAATAAATCGTTGAAATCATTATGCTATTATTGCTATAGATTGTTTGATTGGTTATTTATTTTTTTTTTTTTTTTTTTTTTTTTTTTTTTTTTTTTTTTTGATATATCACTTATCCTTAACACTGAAATATTAAAAAAACATGAACTAGGCCTATCTAATTGTGAGAGTTAAATTATCAGAGAACCTTAAATCACTTAAATATTGAAATAATAGATTAGTCATCTAAAATATTCTGCTTTATTCCATCAACTTTGATTTTAAAACTGCATGCGCATTTAACATAGTGGTCCAACACAAGGGGAGCATTGTAGCTTCGTCTGTAAGAATGCTGATAGATTGCTACAACTCCCTGGACCACCACAAACCCAACCTCAGTAGCATGCTTGCTGAACTGAACTAGCAGGGCTTTCCATTCTAAAAATTGTTTAAAAGTACAATTGTTTCCACAGTTCACCCCCCAGTGTTTTACAAAGAAAATAAATTACTTCAAGGCAATGCACTCACGCAAATTACTTCATCACTCACAGTGGCCATGCAAGCATTCATTTGATTTTTTGTGGACTTCTCCCAGTAACCATGTCATCCTTCTCTCCTTCTCCAATACTTAAAATACTGAGGAAGAACAATAACCACAATTTCTATTCAAGAAACCGTAATGTTTGATTCCTTCTTGTGTTAGTTTTACTTAATAATTATTGTGAGATAAACTTAATTGTTTTTATTTCCTGAATATTACTGTGCTTAAAATGTATCTGTGTTTGTGTAAATTTTGCATATAGGATCTGGTTGATTACAGCTCCAAGAATATGAGAGATGTTTTTTTTTTATTTAGAGATTTGTTGGGGATCATTCAAGAAAGAGTCAGTTAAGTCTGTGTTACAAGTCAAGATTTTGTAACAGATTTTATATAAAACAATTTATGAAATAACTCAAAAATAAAGCTAAACTTCAACCTTCACTTTCAAGAGTTAAATTTCTTTATTTATTAGATAGCGAATTTCCATTGGCAAATTAGCTTTTAGAGCTCATCGTGACAAGACCAGACCTTGAAATAAACACTGATCCTAACTTCTATATAATTCAGTTTTTAAGAGGGCCATCAGCACTTGCTTTTTATGTCATGGAAAAAATAAAAACATAGCATAAGGTATTTTGTTTTTATACTGACCTGGTCAAACTGTCAGTGAAAACTTTTGTTGTAAAGTTTTGATGTGGAAATATGAGAGCATTTGGCGCAAATTTTCAGAACAGTGGGAGAAGAAAAGCTGGGTTTCTACTATGACAATGCACCTGTGAACACATCACTAGTCATTAGGACTTTTTGTCTTCCAAAAACGTGGTAGTGATTCCATCATTCCACCTTATTCACTCACCCCATGAAACTTTTTTCTGTTCCCAAAAATTAAGTTGAAATTGAAAGAGGCCATCATTTTGACACCGTTGAGAAAATCCAGGCAGAATCATAGGACATGCTTTGAACATTTACACTTGCAGTCTTCCAGGGATGCACGGAATCATAGGAAAATACTGGTAAATGCCCAAGGGGACTATTTTTAAGGAAATGGTGGAAACTTGAAGTTATAGTAAACAATTTTATTTTTGTAGGAAAATTCCCCAAATTTTTTGGTTGCACCTTGTAGATACTGGACAGATTAGAAGGTGCGTATGTTAGGTTATTACCTAGGTAGTTTTAGGTTATTTTCTCAATGAAGAGCTAATAAATCATGCAATGACTAGAGAATTATTGATGAGTTGATCTTGGGTTAGTTAAACATTGTTTACAATATCATAGTTATAATTCAGAAAGGTGCATTACTTTATAATATAAATTCTATTTTACAATAAGAGTTTTGAACACTCATGTAATTATAAAATAATTAATTTAAAACCAATCTCTATCTTAATATATAAAAGAAGTCCTGACTGACTGATTGATTCATAATCAAAGCAGAGCCAAAACTGTTTTAGCTAGCGACTTGAAATTTTCAGGGTACATTTATGTTACCATATAGGCGTGCACTAGGAAAGGATTTTGCAAAAATTTGATTTCAACGCTATTAAACTACTTACCCAGTCCAAATTTATTATAAAACAATTATAAAATTCCTGGTGCTAGGGATTTTTCGATAGTGTGAAGTGCAGTTAAGGTTGTGCGATCAAAAAAACAATTATGGATATTTTGGCTTAAAATAACTCACACATGTTTGGAGACATGTTATTTTCACATAGGAATTTTTAAAAAAAATTAAAGCGTTTTGGGGGGTATTAAATGGTCTTTTTTGTGTTTTAGTCAATCCACACCCACTTGTAAACAGAAGAAGCAATTTAAACCAAACTTCGGGGTTATATGCTACTAAACACGCCCAGTACCTCAGTTACCCTCATTTTGTCACATTGGACATTTTTAAAAAAAACTTTTTTTTAAAAAAACTATAAAAAATATATTTTTTATTGAATCAAAATTTAAACTTCATAGCGAGATGCAGATAGGTTTGAAGGTTATTTTCCAAAAAAATTTCTGTTCTAGACAAAATCGTTTAACCTTGGGGGTGTTTTAAAAAAATTGAAAATGAAAAGATGCAACCCGCAATCTTCGTACTCTGTCTAACAGTCGCGCTCTCTCTTGCTCCCTCTCTTCTATCAGCTTGTCAATTCCCCCACTTGGTCACTCACTACATTCGTCAAATCAGTTGTTTTTCTAAAACCTTCTACTGTAACTGTCCGATTGCCTCTTCCGCACTACTATTGGATTTTTCTCATTATAAACTTCTCATATTTCATTCATTGTGTGATAATAACAATAATGTGATAAATTTAGTTACACTATTGCCTTTATTGGTTTTTCCTAAACAATTACACTTTTAATTCTTTAAAAAAAAAGAATTATATACAATTTGTTTGAAAATAATATGTTAAAAAACAAAGTTTTCATAGTCTTTTGTTTTGATAATACCATATCAAGAGTTTTTGAGACAAAATCTCTTTTGCAGTGATTGTTATCCGTGATGTCCTGAATATAACTGAAATTTTTCAAATCTTTATTTTGATTTTACACACAATTATTAAATTTTTCCCAATATACTGTTCATTCCGCTTGTAATAATACTGTATTAATAATAATACCATTAGTTGAAAATATATACGATACATTTCACAAAAGAAAATGTTAAATATTTATTTCAATTGTTATTGAATAATTATTTGTAACTGATGCTCAGTAAAGGTACTTATAAAGAATCAATTTTTGTTTTGAAATTCAAATAAAACAAATGCTTTTCAAATAAACATTAAGATCGAGTAGAAAGAGAGGGAAGGAATAATGTATGAATTGGAATGTATTAATCAGTATCGTAATGCATTTGTGGAAAATAACTCACTTCGGAGAATCGTGTAGTGTACATTGATTTGAGTACTCCATTGAAATCAAAGAATCAAGTACTCGATTCTTACTAGATTATCCTATCACTACGAAAGTGGAAATGATAGGGGGAGGGTGAAAATTATTTTCACATCGCTTAAATGGCAACCATATAATATAATAGGTTTTAATCATTTTTAAGAATCTGTAATAATTAAAATAATTATTTATTTGACTGTGGGCGAATAATGTGAAGCAGGAAGTGGTTTTGATATGTGGTTTTGCTAGGTCCCCTTGTCCTCTGGTGGTTCCATGACTTTGCATTGTTTAGCCACATCAGTACAGCCCAGATGTAAACAAACTTTTGATAAGTGATTATAAGGAACAGAATACTAAGACGAAATATGGGACTTCTTATAAGGAGAGGTATCTTTGAGTTTATGTCAATGTAACAAAACACTACGTTTAAATTAAAGAACAATGAGTGTCTATATTTTTACAGTAATTTAAAACATTGAACTGAACTAATAATAACAAAATTACAGTACCAAACACTATTGCTGAAGGATTCTGAAATATAGTCTACACACAGCAAATAAAAAAAAAAAATCTCACACAGTCTTGGACAACTGATTATCCAGACTAAGATTGACCTCATTATGTTCGAATGTTACATTCGATTCTAACTAACGAATATCTTTAACTTTAAATAAATTTAAAATTTAAATATATTTTTTGTCAAACTGTAAACAATATTTTTTCTGTTATGAATAGCATATATAAATATTTTACAATTCATAGACTTGTGAATTAGGATGCAATTATATTATAACTATAACTTTACCTGTTTGCAATTAATAATGTAACAATATCTACCTAAGTTTTACTTCAAGATATTTACATACAATACCTACATTCTTTATAATATTTACATCCTATACATAGCTTACAATATCTATGTACATCTTACTTTACGATATTTACATATGATACCTACATTCTTTACAATATTTACATCCGATACATAGCTTACGATATCTATGTACACCTTACTTTATGATATTTACATACAATACCTACATTCTTTACAATATTTACATCTGATACATAGCTTACAATATCTATGTACATCTTACTTTACGATATTTACATATGATACCTACATTCTTTACAATATTTACATCCTATACCTACATTCTTTACAATATTTGCATCCGATACATAGCTTACGATATTTATGTACACCCAAATTTACGATATTTACATACGATACCTACATTCTTTACAATATTTACATCCGATACATAGCTTACAATATCTATGTACATCTTACTTTACGATATTTCCATACCATACCTATACATTCTTTACAATATTTACATCCGATATATAGCTTACGATATCTATGTACACTTTACTTTACGATATTTCAATACGATACCTACATTCTTTACAATATTTACATCCGATACATAGCTTACGATATCTATGTACACTTTACTTTACGGTATTTATATACAATATCCACATTCTTTATGATATTTATGTAAGATATATAGCTTATCTTAATATATAAAAGAAGAAGTCCTGACTGACTGACTGATTCATAATCAATGCAGAGCCAAAACTATTTCAACTAACGCCTTGAAATTTTGAGGGTACATTTATGTTACCATATAGGCTTGCACTAAGAAAGGATTTTGCAAAAATTTTATTTTAATGCCATTGAACTACTTACCCATTCCAACTTTAATAATCAACGTACAGCTAAGACTATTATAGCTAGAGACTTGAAATTTTCAGGGTACCTTCTTACAAAATATCAAGGTGCACTAAGAACGGATTTTGAAAAAATTTGATTTTAATACCATTAAACTGCTTACCCAGTCCAACTTTAATAATAAACGTACAGCCGAGGCTATTATAGTTAGAGACTTGAAATTTACAGGTTTACCATCACATGCAGGAGTGCACTGAAAAACGATTTTCCAGTATTCAACCCCTAAAGAGGTAAAAAAGAGGTACAACAATTTTTATTGGAAAAAATATGTTTTTCATATGACCTTAAAACGTAACATAGTCACTCTTAAATATAAGTAATGAAATATATTTTTCACCATTTCCTAAAACTCATCCCCTAAAGAGATTGAAAGAGGGTAGAAAATGTAAAAAACGGTATACAATTTTGCATTAAAAATTTTTTTTTCTTTATCGTATATTCCAGAAATATACTGTGAAACACATATTTCAACATTTTTCCGAATTCATTCCCTAAAAGAATAATAATGTAAAAAAGAGGTTCAATGGAGAAAAAAGAGTGTTTGCATTGGAGAAAAACATTTAATTGGATTTTCTTAAAAATAAAGAAAATATTCTAAAACACAAATTATGATACACGTAATTCAGCATTTTCCCCCGAATTCATTCCCTAAATGGACAAAATTATAAGAGGTATATATGTTTGCATTGGGAAAAAATATTTTTTATCAGATTTTCTTAAATTCTAATAGAACACGTTTGAAAACAATAAAACAATATATTCAGGTTACAATATTTTTTCATATTCACTGTAAAATAATCATGAGTTTAGATGATCACGCTTTTATTAATGTACTTTTTAATGTTTCTAAATTATTACATTACTGTAACAGTTTAAGTTTCGTGGGCGAAACCGCAACGGGTAATGCTAGTAATATCTATATAAGCTTTACTTTAAGATATTTACATCAGACCGGAGGGCCATCAAATACAGAGCAGAGTTTCGTTGAACGAAGCGGACTACGCATACAAAAACGAACCTACTGATTTTTAATGTAGGTACGGCCACGGAAAACATAACGGAGCTAAGCTGAGACAAGTGGCACTGCTGGGCTCCGCTCCACGTAGCTTCGACTCTGTCTACATTCGATTTTAATGCTGACTCCCGCTTCCCCCCCCACTATGCTAACTCAAGCTTTTAAACTTATTATTTCTCGCTACCTAGAATACGGTTTTTAATATATTAGTTTCCGAGATTCCGTTACAGCAGACCTTAATATTTAGATTTAAATGATACAAATGCGTTCTTTAAACTGACTGAATTTCAAGTATTTGGTGACCGCTTGACCTAATACGCTTTACTGTATGACAATTTGTTGTTGAATATTTTCGGGATGCATTAAAAGGCAATTTCAACAATCGTAGACTTTTTTTTTGTAGACTTTTTTTAACTGTAGACTTAGCGAAGAGCTTTTCACCACTTGGTGGTTTTTATTTAGATTTTTACTAGGCTAGGTAAAACTCCTATTAACTGCAATTGTTAAATGGGAAAAAAGTAATTTTAGATTGGACATTAAAAAGTAGCCTTCATTGTTAAACGTTTTAAATGTTTTTCCTTCAGCGTAATCATACACAATTTAATTATTTTGTCGTGCTGATTAATTTGGTTCCTATCACCAAATTGCCCTTTTACTTATACAAACAGTGATCATTCTTATCAGCATACCTGGCAGGTTCTTAAATTTTAGAACGCTTTTATCACATCAATGTTCAAGGTTTACTCCAATCATATTTGTGTGTACATACACACACACAAATCCTGATGTCGTTTTTTTTGCATTTTTGTTTTGCATTTTATTTTCATTTAATGCGATTTTAAAGTTTTAAACGTTAATTTATACAGTTTTTAACAACTATTATGATAGTGAAATCAAATTTTTTAAGCAGTATTGAGTAAAAAACAAATTTCACAGCGTTTCAGTTTTGTATTTTTATTGTAGAACAAAAATGTAATACATTTAAAATGTTTGTATTTTAAACAAAAACAGCATATTTAGGAAATTTGCTTTCATAACGTCAGCGAGTAGCGTGCTATAATTACAAATACAAGTTGGAATAGGCAAAATACAACATAAGTCAAAAAGTGACATTCTGTAAAAACAGAAAAATATAATGCATGAATGTGAAGATCTGTTTCGTAAATCGCATAGATATATATGTCATAGCATATAGCCAGCCTTGAAATAAAAATGCTCAAGTAAGCATAAGGGCTGATAAAGCCCACAGTCACTGAAGGAACCAAGAAAAGTGTGGAACGTGGAGGGTATACCATGAAACACAAAGCAGCTGGAGGGGAAATGTTCCTGTATCAAAAACAGCCCCTAGAGCGAGTGGCTTGTGATCTAGCGACAAAGTTTGTCAGCAGACGTAATCGCAGAAACTTCAGGAAAAATGCTCCAAATGCAGTTGGTGTTTTACACTCAAAATGTATGTACATTTAAGCACACAAAACTATTTTTTTCTTATGTTAACTTGCATGTTTAAATTGTTTTCTGTAATGTGTTTATGATAGCAAACTGTTTAGTTGAATCTTATTATATATTGTTTAGTATAAGAATCTAAAATTTATCCGTTTTTAATGTCTTCTCTATATATCATATTAAATATTATTAACCATAAGCTTTACATTGGGTACAGGGTTTCTAAAATAAGCCCTCTGAAGTAAGATGACCAAATTAAAATTAAAATGATACTGGTCATAGCCATTTCCTTGGCAGGATAGAATGTTTGCGCCAATTATGTTCCCTCTAATATCGGATGGCAATACTGGTTGTTAGAATCCCTGAAACGAGAATGGTCAACAGAACTGGCCAAACAAAATGCCATGCTTTTATATTAATTTAGTTATTTGATTTTGTTTGGATTGTGTTGTAACCTTTTAGAAAACTCTTCAACTAAGTAATTCATGCTTTATCTCCATTCTCTTTATTGTCAGAAGGCAAACTCAACTATATTGTCAACTGCACTCAATTTTCTGGTATCAAACTAGTCATAGTAGGTAATTTCGGTGTCTAGGAGATGTACACAAATTTTCAAGAAATATTATTTTACTCTCACCTTTTTTTATTCATTATAAGTGTTGACACTTCTGTGTCTTTTTTTAAACAAGGTAATCTTTACATGTGATCCATGCTCAGTTGGTTTTTTCGTTCCATATATAGTAATCTAATTCTTAGATTAACTTCATTTTTTAAAGTGCGCACGCGCGCACACACACACACACACACACACACACACACACACACACACACACAATGAACTTTGGTAATTTGTGGGTAGTTTTAAATCTGGCTGTGGGTAATTATTACAATTGAGATTGGCATCATTGCGTTTTTGTTAAATGTCAAAATGTTTACTGTTAGTAAAACTTGTATGGTTTTCATCTTAATAGGAAAAATAATTCGTTAAGAATTAATTCAAGAAACCTTAAAATAGTATAGATAGGCAAGTAAAGTAGCTTTTAAAAATATCCTGTTGATAGGTCATAATGTTTAGTGTAATAGTATTCTGTGGTGTAGCCTAAATTAGAAAAATTTACAAAGTTAAGATTGGGCTCAATAATTGGATAGGTTATTAGAACCTTTATAATTGTAATTTCACCCTCCCTCCCAACAGTCGAGACGAGTTAACACGCAACATTCGTGTAGAGTTAGGTTATCAAGTTCTTTGAAAAACAAATAGGTAAATATGCAGTATTGGTTGTTTTTGATTTTTCCATAATGGTTTTCCTAAAACGCTTTCTTATATCCTCTAAATCAGTAATCCAAAATATAAGTGTTGAAAGTACCAAAAGTATGATAAAAATTGAAAATAAAAGTGACCCACATAACCTAAAAGTTGCTACAGAGTTAAATGTGTTTTTGATCACTAAAATGATAAAAAAACCTTTATTTAAAAAAACTGACATGGTTGTTGGGTGGTGAACCTGACACATTCTGACAGCCATTACAAATGTTAAGGTTTATTGTTTTTTTTTGTTGGTTCGTGTTTGTAATGAAAACATTGTTAAAATGACGTCTGTTATTTGTAGAATTTGCGATTTGCCTCTTTTTGTTAGGTTTACCACCCAACAACCATGTCAGTTAGACTTGAATATTTTTTTTTAATTTACGTTTTTTTATAGTTTTAGCAATCAAAAACATGGTACCTATAGGGTAACTAGTTTAATTAAATAGTTTTTTCATCCAAAAACCACGTGTTAGGTTCACCACCAAACAACCATGTCAGTTAAATTGTATATTTTTTTCTAATAAAAGGTTTTTATCATTTTAGCAACCAAAAACATGTCACCTACTTTCGTGCGGTAGCAATTTTTGGATTACGTGAGTCACTTTTATTTTTGATTTTTATCATACTTCCCGTGCTTTTTGTACTTTTATATCTTGAATTATTGCTTTTGTGAAAGAGTTTTAATAAAAAAATTACTGAAAAATTGAAAACAACCTACAGTACATATTTACCAAAAAAACTAATTTCCGTGGTTAATTATGTGTTAATTAAATAATAAGTTGTAAAATAAAATATAAAACAAAAAAATGTTAAAAAATCATTATTTGAAAAAAAACAACTTACACTGCAAAAATGCCAGATTATATTCTATCCATTATTAATAACACATTTTTAATGATTACGTATTTATGCAATGTAGGTAATTTTTTCAAATAGTTACTTTTTAATATTTTTTGTCATTTTATACCTTATTATCAAATATACACTTATTCACTCATGGAAAATAATCTCTTTAAAGATCACTTATGATTTTATGCTGTTTTATATGGAACTATATTATGACATCATTGCTGTTTATAGTGTATTGAACATACTAAATTTCATCCATAGATTTACCAGTCATGTACATTACACATCCTGACAGCCATTACTAAATGTTATGATTTAATGCTTTGTTCATTCTTGTAATGAAAACATTGTTAAAATGGCTTCCGTTATTTCTGAACTTCACAATTTGCCTCTTTTTATGTCTTTAGGTTGGGATTACAGTCTAGTTGTCGATTTTCTTCTTGGCATTTTTAAATAATCATACTTATGTTCGGAGTACTGCAAAAACATTTCCTGTTTAATTAAATAGGTTTTTCACTCAACAACCATGTTAGTTAGGCTTGAGTATTTTTTTAAAAAAAGATTTTTTATCGTTTTAGCAAGGAAAATCACATTACGTATTTTTGTACAGTAACAATTTTGAGATTATGCGTCATTTTTATTTTCAATTTTGTTCATACTTCCAGTGTTTTCTGCTCTTTTATATTTTAGATTATTGTTTTCGAGCATGTAAGAAAGCATTTTGGTAAAAAAATTACAGAAAAATTTAAAACAACCTACACTGCACACTTACCTAAAAAACATTTTTTTAATTATTACTTTGATTATTGCTTTTTAGCATTAAGGAAGTGTTTTTGCAAAAAAAATTACATAGAAATAAAAAATAGCGTACACTGCTTATAATAACATACATTTAATTTATCATTTTTGTCATTAAGAACACATTTCCAATTTTTCCAGTTTGAGATTATGTGTGTCAATATTTATACATAAGAAATTCTATACTTATTATATACATAAATTCTCATTGTTTCCGCACTTTTATATTTTGAATTATTATTAGTATTGGCATATAATAAAGCATTTTAGTACAAAAATTACTAAAGAAGAATATAAACTAGTGTAGTGAAGGAACATAATTTACAGTACCGTAAATATAATTTCAAAACAAACCTCAAGACCATGATCCTAGATACACAATCAGGCAATTCCAGGCAGTAACTTAAGAAAAGGTCCGAGTTGGCTACCTTGAAGAGATGCAGGATAAGGGTAAGGGCGCCTGCTCCTACATGCCTTTGAGATAGCAAATTCTACATGTTTTAAACCACAAACAGGTAAACTCATAGCCATGTGGACAAATTGTTTGTGTTTCATTCTGAGGACAGTGAGTTTACGTATTTTGCATTGCAGACATGTAAAATTTTTGTGTGTCACACTTAACACATTATACTGGCCAGTATAGCTCCTTAGACCTGTTGGGCATTTGACTGTTTGAAATATTTCCTAACAAGTGTAATAAGCTTTTAACTATTGTATAAGTAGTGTTTTTGTATGTTAAAAAATTTATTTTGTAACGTTTAATATGTTTTTAAATTGATTTAAACAAAAAAAATTGTTACCTTGTTAAAGAATGCTGGTATTACTCTTATTTAGACAGATTTATTTAAAAGCAGACATTGGCACAAGGAAGGTTTGGGCTAAACAACAAAAAAATACTTATTTTTAATGTAACAGTAATAAAATGTAGTCAAGTTTGAACTTTAGAAAAAATAAATTTTTGTATTTCGTAAACTTCATTATTTGTTTTATTATTCATTACTTATTTTACATACCTGATATGCTAGTAATTTAAAAACAAAAGTTATGTATGAAACAAATTCATTTTTTTTATACATAAAATTTTAATATATGAAAACAATCATATTTATATAATATAGTGTCTTATAAACATTAGCTAGTTCATTATAAAAAGTAAAATAGTTCTGGCAACCATTTTTAAACTGTGAAGGAAATAATTTTGTTCAAAATGTGTAGGTTAAATAAACTTTTGAAATTCAACATTTACTTAGTCATTTAGACTAGCGACCATTTGGAATCCAAATTTTGGAAAATAATTTTTTACTGAGTTCTTTGTATGTGAAACTGTGAAGGAATTCTTTAAACCAACTTCCTAAAGCTGCCTAAAAAATATTTTCTGGTTAAAACATCTTTGATCTTCTTATTTATTTAAAAATTTATTTAATCATGTGATTAAACATTTTTATCCCAACATACTTGTAGCATAATATTTTTCCTATGTAAAAAATACATTTATCCTACATGTATAATTTTGTTAAAGTATCATTTTTAAGAAATAATTATAGTTATAACTCTGTCTATAACCCAAGACTGGTTCAACACAATTAATTGAAAAATAAATGTATATGTGTGTGTGTGTGTGTGTATATATATATATATATATATATATATATATATATATATATATATATCCAAGTTATTTTATTTTTAAATTTTAGCTGTGTAGGTATATTATAGTTTGTTAAGCTTCTGATCTAAAAGTTAATTTCTTTTGATGTTAAAATAATATTCAAAATTTATATTTGTAAAAGTAAAGAAATCTGTAATGCAAGGAATATGAAATTCCTTGAAGTTGTCTTGAAAATGATTTTGTGAAAGCTTGCTTTCCTCCTAAATGATGCTTACCAGTCACAATTTGGCTAAAAAATGTATTATGTTTGCCCGCAGCTAAAATGTGGGGTGACTGTGTTGGGTGACGTGTCAATAAAATATTCAGGCTTCAAGAAATAACTGTTAAGATGAATTTTGTATTAAAATTTTAAATGCATTTTTTTAGCACTGTAAAATACAAAGTTTTGGCTTTGCCATGCATTTATAATCATAATATTCTAATGTTTAAAAATCAGAGTAGAATATGTTTTTTTTAAAATTAAAGGAACATTTCTATAGTTCTATATTTTGAACAGGAAAATATTTTATAATATGCAAACAAAATTACATTTATTTAAGACTTATTTCATTTAATATTTCCATAGAGTATTTATTGTGTACAATAGAAGAATACGCTGTGGAATGTATTATAATATTATTATTTATGACTTAGTTGCATATTTTTGTATTGTAATTGTTTTATTTTAAAGTTTAACATATGTGAGTAAGTCATTTGCGTAATAAATATGTTTTAGTAATTGTTGTATAATATATTTATTTGTAAGTAACAAGTAAGTAAATTGAAGTTAGTTCAGAAGGTATTTGGACTGAATATTGAAATAACTGACTGTTGTAACCAAGGTTATTTCTATTCAAGGTTAAGCTTTCTCTACTACAAAACCATTATGATTGTTAATCTGACTTCAGCAAGTCTCTAAACCAGGAGTCCAACTATAATACCTAAAAAGCATAAGTAAGAAATTTAGAATGTTCAGTAGGCTTAATTAAGATTAATTTTGTTTTGTTATTTTATATTTAGCACTAAGTATTCAATTCAGGTGTTCAACTATAAATTTCATTTGACACTTTCTACTTTACTCTAATTAGTAGTTAAATGTTGTTTATAAAATTAGTTCGGATTAAACCTTCACATCATCAAAACAACTTTTGCTATTAAAAATATAACTGTTTTGAACGTTTTAATCATTTCCTGAGAGCATCAATATTAGAAGTATTAATGTAAGGTAAGTTAAATGGGGTAATTCAGATTTATATAATTCAGTCCGATTTTTAGAACTAATCACATTTATTTTAAAATGAAAGGGTTTTCTATTTTATAATCATTGGGAGATAAAGAAAATCTAGTGACCATAAAAAAATCAATTTCGAGATTTTTACAGACCTTCCCATTTTTGAGTTCCAAAAAAAAAAATCATCTCTTATGTCGTTACATTTCAGACTGCAGAGTCTTCATTAGTAGTAGCGCGCCCATCAGTGTTATCAGTTACAGTATAACTCACTATGTCCCCAAATAATTTGGTTCAGGAGCAATAAAAAGAAAAGTAAATCAGTTTATCAAATATGTGAAGATTATGACTCAGTGTAGGAAATTTTATTTAAAATAAATTTACAATTCAGGAGTAAATTAAAAAAGAGTAAAAATATGCCTTAACTGGTGTTGGGTTGGTTTACTTTTTTCAATTTAGCCAGATTTCTTCTATTTCAAATTTGTTGCAGTTACTTATATAAAGACAAGACAAATATATAAAAATTGTATAATTCTTAATGTAAAACTAAAGTAGGATGAAAAATATGATTTTGTGTGTAGCATCCTAACCAAATTTTTGTAGAAAATAATTGAATATCAGGAAGTTTGTGTAATATTTTTGAACCATTCATTTATTTATGTTTTGTAACAAATATTTGAATAGAAACTTAAATTTGGAGGTTAGCAAAATGTTATATTTAGATTTGAATTACTAATTTATTTTTTCTTATTTCATACCAAATATGTAAAAATGTAACACTTTATAAAATCAGTAAACGAAAATCTGTGACAGTCTATTTTCTCAGAGATCCAAAGTAGAGAGCTGACTTTTGACAGTTATAAAAATATCGTTTAAAAGTAACATAGCATAAAATAAAAAAATATAATTTACTATTCAGGGTTAAATTAAAACTCTAAATTTTTTTATGTAGCGGGTATAAAATTAAAACTAATTAGCACCATTTTGAACATTCTACAGGTTAACATTCATCAAATAAAGTAGGTCTTTGTAAAACAGAAATCAATATCATATCTTGTAGCAGTAACAATGTAATTTTGAAAAATTTCTAAAAATTTTATTTTGAAAATGGAAAATATTAGCAAAATTAAAATAAAAGATTAATGACAAAAATGCTGTTACAGCTGATAGTATATAGAGAAATTATGAAAACAGGTGTAATTAAAATTCTTTGAACATTAACCATGGTGCACAAGGTTAGATGCTAATTGATAATTTTATTACTAGATTACCTAGAAGAGTCTTTACTCAAATGTTTTTTTAGTTGACACATGTAAATTTTATGTTAAAAAGATCTATTATATCTAAAGATGTATATCTAAATATTTTTTAATATTTCAGTTACAGTGCATGCAAGAAATAGGGTATATCTATTCAGTTGTTAAAAAGATGTATTATTTCAAAACTCGATAGTTCAACTTTTATTAGACTGTGTTACTCATTTTCGTGTATAGGCCTAGTTTATAGTGTACTAGTGTAGAGATAGACAAAAAAACATTTATCTCAGAGGAGCACCATAGCTCAATCTCTGTGATATTGGCAGTTCGCTACCTACATGCAAGGAGGACCAAATTTAGTTATTATCATTGGCTTTTTCATGCATTAATTTTAATCCTCTTTCTTCATTAATCTAAATCTGGAATAAATTAAAAATTTGCGTAAACCAAGAAAACTTTCCTTTGTAGAGAAAGAGAGAGAGAGAGTGGCAGGAGGGGTAAATATGTAGATTAGAAAGTAGTAAAAGAATGTCATTCCTCCTCTATCTTTGCTACTGGTTGTCTACTCTATCTCGTAGTACAAAGTGGTTTAAAATTTGCCTAAATAAGGAACTTTTTTCAGTGACTTATTTATGAACCTCTACTGCAGAATAATAAACAGCAATTGCTTTCCTATTGCATGGATACTAAGAAGTGATAATATAATATTTTGAATATTTAAAGTTTTTTTTTTATTTGATGCATTGTTTTACATTTCTATATATTGTTTTAATGCCTTCCTTATGACTTCTGTATATGAAAATACACTAAACAGTATAACTATTAAAGGAGGATTTAATGTCATATATTAAGTATTAACTAGTACATAGTATACCAATGTGTGTGTGTGTGTGTGTGTGTGTGTGTGTGTGTGTGTGTGTGTGTGTGTGTGTGTGTGTGTGTGTGTGTGTGTGTGTGTGTGTGTGTGTGTGTGTGTGTGTGTGTGTGTGTGTGTGTGTGTGTGTGTGTGTATGTGTGTGTTTGTTTTATATAAGGCCACATGCACCTATACCATTCCTTTTTAAGTTTAATGTTTAATTCCTGTTTGTCCTAAAACTCCTTGTAATATCCAAAAGTTGTTCAAACATAAATGTTTCTCATAACTACCTGTAGAATGCACATTTATTGTGTCACATCTTTAAATAAACTTAATCTTTAATAGCCCGACCTCTTCATGATTATCTACTGATAAATTTAAATTAAATGTCTAATTACTGTTCCATAATTTACTCAGTTTTATCTATGTTTTTTTTACTTGTCAATTTAAAAAAGTGTAGGTACAAATTTTTAACTTTCTAGGTTGTTGAGGTATAAAGCCTATCTAAATTTCAGATCTCTGGAATCGAGTTTTGGCTACAAAGTAATGATTGACCTTCAATACTACTTTAAATAATTAAATCTTATCTGCCATCAGGCTCAGTGTTCAGTGACTTATTTATGAACCTCTACTCCAGAATAATAAACAGAAGTTGCTTTCCTGTTGCAAGGATACTAAGAAGTGGTAATATAATATTTTGAACATTTTAAGTTTTATTTGATTCAGCTGTGTAATAAGTGATGATGTTGCAGTTATAAGTAAGCCTTTTTGCAATAAACTAATCCTTTTTTCAAAGAATAATTGCATGGCTTACTGTTTAGGCAGTTGAAAAAAGGTATTAAAACAGAAGCTACTCTCGGATGTTTTTTATTACAGACCCCTGACTTTGATTCGTTGTTACATGGTTAAATTGTTTTCTGTATATCCAACCAACATAATATATCTTCACAAAGTTGCTTTCTTTAGCACTCCTAAAGTAAAGTAGAAAATCTGCAGACCATACTTCCCTCCTCATAATTTTAAGAAGTTTTATCAGAATAACTGGTGCAAAGCAAATTGATTATGAATCAAATATTGCTTTTTAAGTTTGTAGTCAAAAATTGCTAAAATCAGTTTGGAAATGCAGAGAGTTATTCAATAAAGTTGTGAAACAGATTAAATAAGTTAAACATATTTCCTTGTGTACTTTTGGATAAATATAGCCATGTGATGTTTTTGTGAAATATGTTTTGATGTTTTAAGAAAGAAAAAAAGGTTCAAATGTTTCCATTAAGAGTTGCAAATGAAATTGTTACCTCTTAAATAAATGTTGTGACGTCATACAGAAAAAAAGTTCATTTGTTTCACTGTGTGATATTAAAAAAGAACAAATCGTAAAAACACTTAGTTACTGCTTATTGAAATAAAATGGCAGTTGAATAGTAAAATACAAAAGCATTGATTTTTTTAGATTCCACATTTTTAGATAATTCAGTTTTTTTGTATAAATAATTTTCTGTTAAATTGCTTGTAAACCGAAGTATTTTTTAAATTTTTTTTAATGGGTTGTTTTAAATGGGTTAGACGTATGTTTCATAATGGTATGCAGTTATGTACTGTCATAAAGCAAAAGTGATAAATTATTTAATTTTTTCCATTTTCCTTTTATAATTAATCTTGTAAATTCTTATTTGTAAACTTAAGAGTAACTTTAGTATTATAATCAATAAACCATCTTGGATTATCCTCAATCTAACCAGTCTATAAAACGCAACAAACTATTGAATGTTAGTACATGTATGTAAATATCATTATTTAACGCTGCTTTGGGCAACTAAAGAAAACACTTTTGTCTAGTTTCACTTTCTAAAATTCCTAAACTGAATACCAGTATTGTAAATAAACTTGTTTGCAAATAAAATAGAGAAATTTTACTAGAGACTCCAAGAAGAAAATTCATATTTATAAGGTTAAGCTTTTTTCTAGTAAAATAAGGATTTGCTTACACTCAAACCACCTATTACTCAGGATGCAGAACCATTTACTTCCTGCGTATGAGCATTTACTCATTTTTATTCAAACTGTTTAGTTGTTTAATATTTTATTAAACATTAAACATATAGTACACAACCCACTTTGCATCTTATAAATCAATTTTGTGAGAAAATAGACTAGTTTTTCTGTAGTAGATTGTTTCAGAACTGGAATTTTGGAGGACGTCACAATTGAGAAAGTTTGTGTAATAATTTCATAACATTTATTTCTGGTGAAAACCTTTTTTTTGTTTATCTTTATCTTTTATAATACTTTATTTGCAAAGTCAAATCGCTTTGTTTTGATAATAATATGAGTTTAGTCCAAGTGAGATGATGCTTCCAAGTTTATAACCTTTGTTAAAGACCCTGAGCACAGTTTATCACAATGCTATTTACAGACTGCAAGTACTTTTTATATCATGCCCTTATTTTTTAACCAAATGTTAATGAACTAAGGCAGAATCCATAAAAAATTAATTGCTATTATTGTCTTGTAGTAACAATCAGATTATAATCATGGAATAATGTATATTGTATTTATTATAAAACTATTATTTATTTATTTAACACAGTCGGTATTTGGTGAAACTCCATGATATCCAGAAAAATTATAACTTTCATATACACTTACAACTTCAACACTTTACTCTCACACTTACATTTAGGGAGACGATAATAGCCTCAATGGGCTTTTCACCTTCAAATAACAATATATGTGTGTGTGTGTGTATTCACAATTTCACAAATTAGTTTTTATTCAGTGACATGTTTTTGTCATGAGGCATCTTCAGACGTTGTCTGATTATATCTGATGTTGCCTCATAGCAAAACAAATAAAAAAGTTTTTTTATATCTATTAGTTTTTAGGGTTCTCAATAAAAAAAAGTGATTATTACTTAAATGTCTGTACACATTGTTTGAGACTTAGTAATTCTCTAATTTTAATTAAATTTTGCATGTAATTTCATGTAGTTTAAATTTACAAATATAATTTCAAAAATAGAGCCCATAATTCTTAAAAATCTAAATTTCTCAAAAACTTAGTTCTAATGACTGACAAACATATATATATATATATTCCCTCCACAAAAAGTTGGGTAAAAAAAAAAGAAAATTAGTTCATCATTGATTTTTCATAAATTTGGATCATATAATGAATATCTATGACTCATTTAGTATAACGAATTTGAAATAAAAGAAATTGACAGTTTGGAAGTAAAACCAAAAAATTAATCATGACCATTGTCAAGTTTACAATCTTTTTTTTCATTTACTCACAGACCATAATTATCAATTCCAGTTTTTCTGTTAATACTTACCAAACCAGATTTTTGGTTTAAGTAAGCTTGTCTGCAAGTTTTTTAACATTTATAGAAGTATTAATATAGAAATGTTAATATTTTCAACTAAATTGTATTACTTGTATGAGTTTAATTATAAATTATCTGTTGTTATACGAAGATATGGCGACAACTTCCAAGGACAATTGCCATGATTGTATTATAACAAGTATACACTCTGATCAGATTCAAGAAGTTCATGATGTGCCAATGGAAGTCATAACAAGGCCTATTATTAGTGAATTGAATGATGAAAAAGTTAAAAGTATAATGGAAACATTAGAGGTAAGTAGTGCAAGCAGTTGTACTCTGCCGTATGCTCCTAGGATAAGTATAATTGCTATTCCTACCTAGCCCTTTCTCAATTATTTGCAACCGCAGGGGGGTGCAGACTCCCTTGCAGTACCCAAGTCTAATACACACACTTACATGTAGGCAGGCAATAATAGCCTCAATGTGCTTTTTGCCTTAAAATAAAAAAAAAATCAATCATTTGCTTTAAACCAAAGATTTTCCTTACAAAACCTTCCTGTTCTCCATTCTCGTCCTTATATTTTTTTCCTCTTATATACTTCACAGCTCTATTAGAATATGAACTACATTTTTTTGTTACCTTCTGACTATACAAAGTTTAAAGAAATCGTGAAATAAATTACTTTATTGGGACAATCAATTTTAAGGTCTCCTGGTTACACACTGGAATAATTGACCCATTTTGTTAAAATTTGGCTTGTAGATCTGATTGCCCATATCTTGAGACCATTTAATTAAAAAAAAAGTTTTTTAAAAATTTCTTAAATCAGAATTTTTCAGAATCAACTTCAAAAATTTTGATAAGATTTTTTTAATCCATATAAGTACTTAAACAAAATGTATGTGTCACTTATCTACAAATATTGGGTTCTGGAACTATTTGAAAAAAGTGAAAAAAAATCAGCTTAGATTTCAAAATCAGTTCATCAGATTTTGCTTAAATTTTGGTCATTGAAGACTCAAGAGTACAGTTAACTTTGAAAAAAAAGAACTTGCAGTTGGAAATACACAATGAGCTCCATTGGTTTTTTTTATTTGATAATGGACCACAAATTTCTTTTATTTCAAATTTGTTACACTGATTACAGATATAAATTTTTATATATGACCATAATTTGATCAAAATCTCAGGAACCAATTTTGAGAAATTAAACAGATTTTTCAATTTTTGTGTGTAGTTTTTTAATTAGATTTTTTTTAATTTACACCTTTTATTATTTTTAGGATCCACAACAGTCTGCAAAAGTACCACCGATTGATGTATTGTGGATTAAAGGCAGAGAAGGAGGGGACTATTACTTTTCTTTTGGTGGTTGCCATCGCTTTGCGGCACACCAGCGACTGAACCGACCAACAATAAAATCTAAATTGGTTGAATCTACTGTCACAGACCTTAGGAGTTATTTAGGTGGTTCAACTCCAGACTTGAAATAAAATCTGGTTAACCCATACTCAAATAAAAGTGCCATCAAACCCTGTCCTAGATTGTTAAAAAGTAAGTTTTCATTTCTTTAGATGTATTAAATAAGTTAATCAAAATCAGAATAAGTCCAAACAAATTGGCAGTGATAGAGCATTAGGCCTGTGTGTTCTAAAATTTCAGTCATTTACCATTTAAAATTTATCTTAAAAAGTAACATGTATAAAGTTGTTATTAAAAAAATATACATAAACAACTTTATATGTAAAACAAACTATAAATAAATGATATGAACATTTATAACAATTATAAATAAATAATTTATAGTTTTTTTAATTGTAAAAAAACTATAAATTACATTTTTTTATAATAATCATAAACAAAATCTCAAGAGGACAATAAAAATATAGTCTATATAATGAACTTAGATTATGTAGTTATATTTTGTTCATCATCTATTATTATAAATTTTAAGAGCATAAGACTGATGAAGACTTTGCTGTCATGTGATAACTAATTAACGAGTTTAAGATTGACTATCATTTTTATTATAGTTATACAATTATAAAATGTGCCATGATTTATTTCCTTAATTTTACTGATTGAAATTTGTACAACTTGATAAATAATTACTATTTTTTAACAATTATTTGGATTTACGAAATAATAGTAATTGAAATTCAGTAATAATAAATATGTCACACATGTTTGTTACCAAAAAGGTAAGCAGTTTTGCAAATCCTTACTTTATTTTATAAAAAATAAAAACAGTTTTCGTTAAAGACTGTTAAATTGTTCATTCATCATATGAACAGAATGATTCATATGGGGAGTGATTTTTAGAATCTAACCTTACAAAGTGTAAAAGCAGTGGCCTTATCTATTCTTGGAATAATATTTTACTATTATCTGTTTACTTATAACTTTCATGACTGAGAAATCTTTTATACATGTAATTATATAGTTTTCTTTTTTTTTTTTTTAACTTGCTTATTTTTAGTATTAAAATTTTTGTATTTCTGCTTTGGCACCAATTTTTGGACTATCATGGGTAAAATTAATGAGGTACAAAATATTTGTTTATTAATATCTTAAGTAGGCATAGCTGACGTATAATTGGGTATTATATGAATGTATTATATAAATCTTCATAATAATATTTCTAGTATTGACTAACCACAGTTTCCCTAATTAATAAATCATTGATTATTTGAAATCATAACAAAATCAGCCCTATTATTGGAATATTTTAGTTGTTAATGTTTTAATGTTCTTAATGTTTTTTGTTTGAAATGTTTAAGGTTTGTTGCTTATTAAATAATTTAGTTTTCATAGTATTCATCTTGTTAATACATTTAAAAATATTTAAGTTTTTTATAATTTTTACAAGGTGATAAAACTATACATTCCATTTTTTAATGCTATAATATTTTATTTAATATATTAGGTGAAAAGAAAATTATGGCATGGATTGTAGAAATATATTTGTATAAAATAAAATTTGTATACATTTGTTATTTTTTTAAATAAAAAAATTCAGCTGTGTTTATTTTGTTTAATTAATGTTATTTACAACAACAATTAATTAGTAGTTAGTAGGAATAAATCAGCTCGTTCAAATTATGAATTGTCCTGCTGACCGTAGATATACAGGAGACATCAAGTCTGGTGCACCTGGTGCTGAGGTTGAATGCATAAAATGTAATAAGACGTTATTATGAAAAGTTTTATATATATATGTATAAAGGCATCAATTATAAATATTACATTCGAGATAAACATTTGGGTAGCTCAGTAGTACGATAACAAGCATTTCACTTGTATTGAGTGTGAGCCTCTATATGGAAAACTAGTTACTAACATTGCATATATGAGTTATGGTGAAAAATTGGTCTATGAAAATTTATTGAGTACATAATAATAATTTAATCTTATTTTGCTTCAAAACACCTCCCTCCTGCATGTACAGAATTCTTCCACCATTCGTACAAATATTGGAAACACTCCTAAAAGCCATTTTTGGAAATTTTGTTTAGCCGCTTTGTCACATTTTCCATCACCTCTTGTTAATCAGCAAATGATGTCTAAGTTAATCCTAAGCTTTTTCCAGGAAGCTTTAAAATGGTATAATTATTGTATAAGTGAAAGGAATGTGTTATGACTAGTGTGTTATCAAATTAAGTGCATCGGCATGCTGTAGCACTTCTTCTTGCATTTCTTCTATATGCGCTATACAGATTTAGCATATGTCCCTATGCAGTATATTTGGTTGTTATTAATAAAATGAAAGTCTGTGTTATGTAGCAAAATAAGTATATTTTGTAAGAAAATTACATAAACTTTCTCACATTACCTTTCTCACGTTAACCTTTCTCACGATAAATTTTAAAAAATTTAATTGTTTTTTTAGAAGGTATTTAAAAACAAAACTAAAAATAAGCTTAATTATTTTTTTAAACAGGTTCGTCAGATTTTGCTAAAATTTTTGCTAAAGAAAATTCATAAATTAAGTCAGGATACTAAATTTGAAATTAAAATAATATGTAGTTAGAAATTAAATTTTAAATAAACTATCAGTGTAGGCAGTCATCATGGTTTCCTTTTTTTCAATTTACTCCTATAACATGAAGTTTTGTTATTTAAAATTTGATACACTGAGTGAGTTTTCATATGTAACCAAAATTTAAACATGTTGGATAACCCTATTTAGAAAATTAATTAGATTAAACATTTTTTGGGAGACAGCAGCCTATTTGGGTGCTGTGGAGTGACAGGACACCTTTTATGGAATTTAGTTGAATGTGAAAAAGATAGTGCAGTGTTTTTCATCATTTATTTGAATTCTAAATATGTGTTGAAAAATTGTATGTACTTATAAAATCAGTAATTAAACTTACCTTAACAAGATCTATTATTTTTAAATTTGGTATACTAGTTATGAAGCTAAACGTGGACAAGTTACATAACCCCACTTTTGATAAATTATACTTTGCTTTTTAACTATTTTCGTGTAGGTTAATTTTAAATTCAGAATTTTCTTAGAGGCAGAAATCATTCATTTTGCTTGGAGGCTTAAGGATCATCTTTTTATAAAGATGACACCCTTAAATTAGGATCATCTTAATTGGCTATAAAATATGTAGTGCATTGTCTTTTTTTATCATTTATTTTAAATCTTAAATGTGTATGCTGGTTATTAGGCATATAATGTTAGACTGAGATCACTTAATTTCCAAATAATGTGGTGCAAGAATTAAAAATAATTTTGCACAGTGTCAAAATATAAAACTAAAACTTGATTCACACAAGCAGCTTTAATCAAAAATATGACCTAGTTTAAAGAAAGGTGACTCAAGTATGATGTAATTATATTCAGTAAATTAGCATGGCGTAGTTAAATGTAGTGACAAACAAACCACTTATAAATGTAAATAGAGGCTATGTAGTATGCATGTTATTAGTAATGGAATAAGTCAAACAGAATCTTGGCAAGACAGGCTGTTTGTCAATAGAATATTAAACAGGTTTAAAGAATGTGAGAAGTACACATGAATTAAACCCATTCGCTAGTAGTTATAAATTAATGTAATAATAAACATAACCTTAAAGTTGACATACAAAGAAACAGCATTTTGAAGTCTGCTATTTCGTGATGGAAAATGTATCAGATGATGTAGGTTATTGAAAACAGTATTTATTTGTAATAGTGTACTCTTTTTTTACATTTTACTGTACAGGGTGTTTTACAGAAACACTGACAAATTTTGAGAAATGGATCCTTAAGTCAGTACAAGAAAAAGTGTTGTATAAATATAGGTGCTAAACTCATTTGTTTCCTATTTACAACTAAAAATTTTATTTTTTTCATTTTGGTGTATTTTTAATTCAATTTCTGAGATAATTTGTTAATCTACAGGGCTAGTTAAGGGACACCATTCTGAAGACTTATCATTTGTTACCCCCATAAACCTGAAGATGATCTGTAGGACAAGTCATTTTGATAACAATGTAAACAAAGATAGGCTCTAAATCTCACAATCTAAACAAAGATATGAGCTAAATCTAACAATGTAAACAAAGATAAGCACTAATTTTTTTTTTTTTTTTAACATCGACTATTGTGCACACTTGGGCTAATGCAGACCATGGGATGATTTATAGCGTATGAAATTGCCAAGCCCTGGCCGGGAATCGAACCCGGGTCCTCGGGGTGAAAGCCTAGTATGCTATCAACTAGGCCACTGAGGCGGCAGCACTAAATTTATGTTAAGTAAACAAAGGTATGTTGTAATTGAATATATAATGCATGCATGGGGTGTATGAGAACTGGAGTTGGGGATATTTTGGTATATGTGTGTGGATGTTTGAAAAAAAGTTAAGAGATGAACAAAGATGGTCACTAAATCTATGTTAATGTATCACTGATTATATAATGCAGGAAGACCAGAGTTAGGAACATTTTGGACCCTGACCATAATGCCAGATAACAAAGTACCTGTGGCTGATTTTATAAATCCCACTGTTTGTATGCTATATAGGTGCGGACTGTAAAGTAAATAGCGAACAAGCCATTTATTAAGAACTAACCCAGAATTGGTTTAAATTAAATAGAGATGAGTTAAATAGAATTAGTAAATTAAAATGATGGAACCTTTGTTTAAACATGAATTTACATGTGTTGTAGTCACCGGACCTTCTGGATGTAGAAAATTGCAGTTTGTTATAAAGTTTTTAAAAGACATTGTCGGCGTTATGCAATGTAGAATTTAAAAAATATTTACTGGCATTACACGGTTTGGCAGCCATTATTAAATATTAGTAATATCCTGATAATATTCCAAAAAGGTCTACCTGACATGAAGTTTGCAGGAAATCGCAATTTGTTGTAAAGTTTTAACATATCAGCATTATGCAATGTAGAATTTAAAAGACTTATAGTTTGATTTCTTTATTCTAAAAGACTTATAGTTTGATTTCTTTGTACAAGAATTGATTTTTATGTTATGAAACTAGCCATGAACGTTATGTCTGCCATCTACTAAATGTAAGTACTAATTTATTTGACTAATTTCCTTTAATATAGCTTGTGTAATATAACTATATATTATACAAATGACAGCTGCTTTTAGTAATGGAAATGTAATGTTACTACCACTTGTTTTAACCTGAGCTTAAGACTTAAAATTTTCTATTACATTGAAAAATATATTATCTTATGAATTTAAAAAGTATTTACCTTATAAACCCATTTTAAAAATTTGGGTCATGTGCAGCGGTGTAGTATGCGATTCCTCGTATCTCAAATCTTGCTCTCATCTCAAAGCAAAATATCGCTCGCTCGGCGACTCATATCTCAAAACACTCGTATAGTAGGGCACTCTTATATCGAGGTACCACTGTACATATACATATTATAATATACTGTACATATACATATTATACCTATTATACATATAGGTTTGTATGTTTCCTGTTTACAACTACAAATTTGATTTTTTTCAATTTTGTGTGTATTTAATACAATTTTCGAGATAATTTGTTAAATACATACATGACTAGTTAAGGACACAATTCTGAAGACAATTCTGAAAAATGAAATGTCTTTGTTCCATGTGAAGACATATAATGACAAATGTGTTTTCTGTGCCAAAATGTTGGCTGTGATTCAGTGATATTCTTTGTAGGTTACAAATTGTAAAAAATGAGTGCTAAAAAAATATTGTTACTATTAAACATTCTTCAAGTGAAAGCTATCTTTTGTTGAAATTTTACCAAAAACTAAAATTTTGTACAGAATTAAATTTATCTAGACTTTTTCAGTTTTATAAATAATATTTACTTAACAACATAAGATACCGTAACACAAATTGCAAAGGAAAATTTAAGAGCTGTACACTTAAATTACAGTACATTTTTTTAACTGTACATAAACAGTAATTAATGGCACCTTGATACAGTACAGTAGGTTAGTTGTCACTAAAAATTATTTAAATTAATCTAGAAAGATTTTAAATGTCTCCCGTCATGAACTCTGCAAAGTCTGGCTAGCTTTAATAGGGAAAACGTTTTTGCTTTTATATTGTTTATTTTTCTTTGATTGTTTAGGCAACATTTAAGATTGTAACAGCTCCTGTCGTGTTTGTGGTTTGCTTTTGTACACTTTCGTTTTTCTTTGTCTCCACAGGAAAAAGTTCATTGACAACTTCCATAATGACAAACTTATACAGAAATCAAGATAGCGGTGGTAGATAGCTGACGTCCCTTGTCACGTCAGCCCAAAACATAAGTTATAGGACCTTACATTATAGATGTGGCATTAAATGGTATAACCTATTTACACTTTCTAGAAGACATTCTGCCAGAGTTTCTTGAATATATCCCTATCCAAATCAGAAGAACTATGTTTTACCAGCATCACCTCCACACAGGTCAAATGATATAGTTCATTTATTATAACTGTCATGGTAGAAATATGATTGCTCATTGCAGACCAGTATGTTGGCCACCCAGGTCACCAGACCTGACTCCGATTGACTTTTTCTTTGTGTTTATTTATTTGTATTACCTTATGGTATTTTATACTCTCAAATAAATACTGCTTATAAAACTGAAAAGATCTAGATATATTATAATATTAATCTGTACAAAAATTTTACAACTTTTTGTAAAATTGCAAACCTAATAGTTTTCGTGTGGAAGAATGTTAAATATTAAAATATTGTAAGCACTCTTTTTTTTGCTTTAACATGTGAAATGTCACAATCAATATTTGGCACATAAAACAATTGGTATGTCTCCAGAATTTTGTCTTGTAAATAACCACATATATTTTAACAAAATACCTTCTTTAATTAAGACTCTAAAGGCCGAAAAACTCATTCAGTATACATAAAACTGAAAAAAATTAATTTTTAATAGTAAATAGGAAACAAATGGGTTTAGGATGTACCTGTATATAAAATGTTTTCTTGTATTGACCTAAGAATTCATTTCCCGACATTTATCAGGGTTCCCGTAAAACACTCTGTACAAGGTATAAAAAAAAATTTGGTAAAATCATAAAGATTATTATAAAATATTTTCAACCTTTTAAAATTAGCTTATAAATTGATTTTTTTAAACTTTTATGATACTGTTATTTTCCCTGCAATAAAATTAAGTGGTATATTCATTTTCAAAGACTTAACTTTATATTATCAGTGCTGCTGGTAATAAAGGCACCATAAGAGAATTATATAATACAAATGTATTTAAGAGGTAGGAAATAAACATGTTAAACAAACTTTAATCTTTTATACATATATCTTCTGTTGTAAGCAATTACAACTCCAGCAGAATAGAAGAACAAAGACATAAAGAATAGGAAAACAAAACCTAGACCAAACATGGCAGCATCTGAAACAAATTGTGTTAATTGTTAGTGTGAAGTTAATGCATTACAAATAAAACAGTATTATTTACATCATCGTAATTATTGCATGCAATATTATGGCTTTTCAAATGTTAGTAAAAGTTACTGGGATTTACGGCTGTTACCTAAATATTTTGTAAGAGAGAAGTTTTGATTTTCAGGCAGGATTCTATGTTTACTTGGCCTCTTTACAGCCCTGTTGTATTTTATTTTTGATTAGACAAATGTAAATTTATTAATTTTAATAGTAATTAGTTTTAGTATTGTTTTTAAGTATTATGTTTGTTATGTATATCTATGTAGTATTTTGTAGTTTTGAATTAATAAAACAAATATGCTGAAAGAAGAAAGCAATAATGACCAAATTGGTTTTTTAATTGTAAAAAAAGTACTGGAGGCAAAACTGACAGGCATGGACATGGGTAGATTTAGTATGTCTGGGGGGAGAATTACTTTAAAAGTAGATGTTTCAGAGAGTATGGAATACCCTCCAACAAAAAGATGGATCTTTTGCTGGAAAATTTGTCACTCAAAAGCTAGGTCATCCATCCAGTTTTTTATGCACAAGTGAATACATTTTTGGGCAAGATTTCAATTTTTAGAACAGTTTTCCTGTGAAGGTGGTAATTTATGGCCGTTAAGTGTTATGCATGTCCATGATAGGGTATTTTTCTTCATGTCTCGTAGTTTTTATTTTAATTTCTCTAATATTCTTAGAATTCACTATATGATTTTGTGGTGTATGAAAACAAATAATCATTTCATCGGTATCGCCTATTTAGCTGAAAGCATAGTTACATATTTTAAAAAGTTCAAAAAAATGATGGTGAATCTCAAAATATTTATAGTAAAATAAGCTGGAAGTTTTTGATAAATGGAGTTCAACACCGTAGACATAATCCTTGATGATGCATAAACCAATTTCATCATCCTTTTGTACCCCTATATAAATTTATCCTGTGTGGAAAGCAACAGCTGCTTCCATTGCTTTCAGAAGCATCATGTGAAGCACTACTGTTGTACGCTTACTTCTAGATTTGTAGGATAGGTTCATTAACTGCAGGATGAAGTCCATTTTTAGGTCTAGTAAAACATTGTAACATAGCTCTGTGTGGAAAAATTAAATTTCTGTCCTTGCTTCACTTATTTTGAATTCTTGTTCTGAGCTCTGTTCCCATTTTGTTCAATGAATAAAATAACTTTGCATTTCACTGCTGCATCATAAGGTACTCTCTATGAAGAGAGTATTTTTTTACACAACATAAAATTCAAATGAAAACCCTCATTACTTACTTGCAGTGGCAACAGAATGACAGAAAAGTAGAAGGTTGGTGTTATAGTCAATTACCATGCTTCTAATGACATTACTGTGTGCTTTGTTCTATTGTTCATGTAACAAGCATTCCGAAATATGAGGATAGAAGTATTATTAGATTGCCTAGTACATTTTTGACATCAAAAGTAAGATGCTATCGATTCTCTTTCTCTGTCAGAGTAGAAAAAAATGTGTCATAAAATCAGTGTAATACAGTAGAAATTAAAATATTTATTTATGTGATGTTATTAAATTTATTGTCACTGTTTGGAAATTTGCTTCCATCAATTCAAGAGAGTTGTCAGCTAATCAATTATTATTTTATTCCACCCTACCACAATTTATTAAACACTTACCAAACAGCGGATGACTACCAATCGTAACTATTATTTCTTGCATTTGGGTTTCATCTACATAACAAGTATAATTGCCTTTATCAATCAGTTTTGTACCCTCAAAATGCAGTATATTAAATGTATCAACATACATTGATGATGACAAAGATTTTGAAGCAGAAAATCTATTTGGTTTTATCGCTTTACCATTTTTTTTCCAAACAACCTTCGAAGAAAGATTTGATCTGAAATAGATTTTTATAATTTATATTTTTGGGAAATGAGATAATGAATGCCAAAACAAATGCCATATGTGTGTGTGTGTGTGTATGTGTATATACCAGTCTGATGACTGGTGCCAAACACCAACTTTTTTTTGCTGTTAAAACAAAAATGTTATAAAAATATCACTTGTTTGTGTAATATTTTGCTTGGATTCTAGGACACTTATAGGTAGATAGTATGTGTGTGTGTGTGTGTGTATATATATATATATATATATATATATATATATATATATATATATATATATACATATAAAGTGCCTGCTAGCCATAAGTCACTTGGAGCAAGAAAGCATTTACATGTGTTCCCTCAAACTATGATTTAGTATCTGACCACACGTGCATTGTCCTAACCATAAGTGGAACAGTAAATAAAACCCAACAGCCTCCTGTATTATCAAACCGACTTACTGATTGGGATGGATACAGAACAGGGTTGGAACGCAGAATCAAACTGAAGGTACCATTAAAAACTAGAAAGCAGCTTGATGAAGAAACAGAACAGTTTGTAATAGATATACAACAAGCAGCACGGAATAACACCCCAATGCTGAAACCAATAGCACTACGCATTAACTTTGTTAAAGAGGTTAGAGAAATGATAATAGAAAAGAGGAAAGCAAGGAAAAGGTGGCAATTTACAAGATCACCATATGATAAACGACTCTTGAATAAACTCTGCAGAGAGCTGAAGCAAGTTATTCAAAATATAAAAAATGAAAGTTTGACAAGTTACCTGTCCAATCTGACTGACGATAACGATACCGATTACTCCTTATGGAATGCAACTAAATATCTAAAGAGGTCAAAATATCATGTACCTCCAATCCGTAAAGAAGATGGGAAATGGGCAACTAGTAATCAAATAAAACAGAGTTGTTTGCAGAATATTTGGCTGACACTTTTAAGCCGCACACCAGACAAACAACAAACGAGTACTTACCAAGAATACAGAATAGAGATATGACAAAGTTGAAGCCTGTTACTCTTAAAGAGGTAGCAAAAGAGATTTCCAATTTAAGCTTGAAAAAAGTTCCAGGCTATAACCTGATAATTGGACGATCTGTAAAGGCGATGCCACAGAAAGGAATAGTTAAAATTACTCATCTTATCAATGCTGCATTTCGGTCGTGCTATGTAACAATGCAATGGAAAACTGCTGAAGTTATAATGATACCCAAGCCTGGTAAGGCACCTAATGATAAAACATCATATCGGACAATATCATTGTTACCCATAATTTCTAAGATCTTTGAAAAGTTATTATTAAAGCAACTTAAGCAAGTTACTGAAAGAAAGAATCTGATTCCAAACCATCAATTTGGTTTCAAAGACAAGCATTCAATGATTGACCAGGTTCATAAAATTGCCAGCGTTTTTGAAAATGCACTTGAAGAAAAACGAATCTGTTCTGCTGTGTTTTTGGATGTTTTCCAAGCTTTCGATAAGATGTGGCATCGAGGATTGGAATACAAAATGGAAAAATACTTGCCAAAACAACATAGTCAATTGCTAAAGTCCTATATTTCAGGAAGGCATTTTCGAATCAAGTATGAAGATAGTCTTTATACAAGTGATATTCCAGTCTGTAATGAGGCCATCGTTGCTACATTCGTGGATGATACTGCTGTTATCTCAAAATGAAATAGCATTGAGGAGTCTACTCGAAGGCTGCAGACAGCTGTGAATGGAATTTGTGACTGGACTAAAAAATGGCGAATAAAGTTGAATGAGACAAAATCTGTTCATGTTACTTTTACTAACAGAAAATTCAAATATCTTCCCGTGGTTATCAATCAACAAGTGATCGCACAAGATAATAATGCAAAATACTTGGGTATGACACTGGACGCAAGACTGCATGGAAGGTACATGTCAAAAAGAAATGTAATGAACTGAATCTGAAACTAAGGAAAATGCATTGGCTTCTTGGGCGACATTCTGAGTTGTCAGTGCACAATAAACTATTACTTTATAAACAAGTCCTAAAACCCATCTGAACATATGGTGTGCAGTTTTGGGGCTGCACGAAAAGAGGCAATATTAAAATTATTCAAACGTTTCAAAATAAAGTACTGAGAGGGATTGCTAATGCCCCATGGTACATATGCAATGATGATCTTCATAAGGATTTACAAATTGCTACAGTTCATGAAGAGGTTCAGCGATTTGCTATGAAGCATGAAGTAAGACCATCATCGAGATAATACAAGTTATCGAAAATTCGATTCAAGTTCGGCGGTTGGACAGGATAAAACCATTTGATTTGTACTAAGACAAAATTGATACAACTGACACATGATCAAGTGATTTTTGAATTTTGGAGTGTGTCATATGCAACCAACTAATGCTTTCATTTCATAGATATATTGATAGATGGACTAATGTTCAGTTTCAATTGTAATAAAATTTAAAAAAAATTGTTTCCTCAAAACCCCTCATCTTTTCCTTTTGAGTAGTGGACTTCTACCCTTGCTCTAGTCCGCTTTTACATGACTACAAAGTAATAGCATCTTAAATTCATGGGGCATAGCAATACATAAATAAATCTAAATTCTTGTAAAAAACCTTTCATATAATGTTCTAAAATGTCATTACTTCTTATAACGCATATTGTCAACAACACTCTGTAATGTTATTACTTTTTTTACCGTTAGTCGTTAGTCTTAACAATTAAAGAGTTAACGTAGGTGATAATAACCTCAATGTGCTTTTTGCTTTAAAAACAAAACAAAAATAAATAAAGAGTTAACATTTTTTTACCGATTATAGTCAATGATTCAGACATCAAAAATCCAGATTTGAATCTGGCAAAAATAAATATTTCCATCAACGATACGATCATAAAACTCAATTTGTTATGCCCAACAAAGTAAAGCGTCTTTATCATTGATGTTAAACTCCATTGATATCACTAAAACATCAAACAAAATACATTAATGTTTTGTGTGAAATATCAATGTTTCGGGCAAAAATATAAAGGAAGTTTGTTGGTAGGATAGAGGGTGAACATTGTTGATTTTTGAATGGTAAAGGAGAAACTGCAAAAAATGTATTGCTTATTAGTTCAACTACATTACTATTTTCTTAACAGTTTGACTATTTTGACTTTAAAAAGATGAAAAACGCCTTGATAATATCAAGTACCAAAAATCTTGATTATAAAACACTTAAAAAAGTCATACAAAAGAAGATATGTCTGAAGAATTCTAAAAAATATAATATAAAGTTTCTTAGAATGTGTGAGTCTTCTTTAAAAATTGAACATTTGAACAAGACCCAGGTCTAAAATTGTAAAATCTGTACTGACCATCACTGCACTAGACTAGAACTTGTTTTAAAAAAATCATTAAAATAAAAATATTGAATATATTATATCATTGTAGTATTGAAAATGTTGACAATTTGGTCCAAATTTTGCACAAAAATATATAAATGATTTTTTCCAATAACATTTACTAGTGATACTCACTCTGGACAAGTAAAAGTAATGAAACTCTTTTCCAAAAGATGGTATGTATTATGGTACCTCATTCCTCTCCCTTTTATCTTTTGCTTGCAAGGACCAATACAGGCTTCAGTGATAACAAAGTTCGGTGTATTACTGACCAGCTGACTCAGGTGAGGTAGCCTTTCTTGTAATTGTAAGGAATGACATGATAGTTTTAATGAACTCAAAAGATTGTAAATATCTTCAGGCATGCTAGAGTTATGTAGAGGATGAACCTGAAACAAAACAGACATTTCAGAACATATATTTATTACGCAAGACCAGATTCCAATTTTACAAAATAGATAGTTACCTACGTCCTGAGATTTATGGGTCCCTAAAAAAAGAATTGTTTTGACCTTTAATGTATGTTTACAACTTTAATTCAAAACCTGAAGTGGTGAAAATTTAAACACTTTACTTTTCATGTCATTAAGTATACTGTTAATTTTATCATACTGTCTTGCCATTTTAAGGAGAAAGCGATGTAATGTACAGTTGACCATACATACAAAGCTGTATGCATGACCATGTCATGACAGCTTTGAAGATATATACATAAACTGATGATCAGCAACACTACTGGTGAAAGATCTACATTAAAATTATGATAATCACAGCTTGCAGCTGTCTCTCTAATGTGATAGAATCGAATTTCCATATTTCTTTATTTTACCCTTTTTGAAATTCTGATTTCACCATCATAAGTAACATTAAAATCTGCATATATTATGATTTCAACTTTCAACTTACATGGGGCATTTGAAAAAAAAATTTATGCAGTTTTTAACGCTGACTATGACAGATTTTCAAGTTAATTTTAAAACACAAAAAGTTCTGATTTTAGAAAATTTGAAATGGCATTTTGTAACTATTGAATGAATTTTGCTGGTTAACGAACTTTGGACAAGCTATTATTACAATCAATTTTTGTGCCAAGTTTGAATTAAATCTGACCAAAATTGTTAACATTAACATCCTAGCACATACATGTGCATGGTCGCTCTAATAGCTCATTTTTCAGATGGAAATTTGCTAAAAAAATTTGTAGATCAACTATGGGCCTAGAAAGATTTACTTTTTTTGCCATTAAGGAAAGTGAAAATGACATGTTAGAAAAGTAATGGTTTAAATGCTTAAACTGTTATATTTTACTGCATTTTTCTAATGATTGAAACAATTTTGAAGTTGTTATAATGTTTCGATGAACAATACTTAGTGACAGTGAGTACGTATGTACAAACAGTTTTTGTTTCATTTAACTTTTACTTTCAATTGACTTGTTGATACTTAGAATAGATATAAAATGTACATAATTTAATACTGAAAATAAACAGGGTTATAGTATACATAAATAAATAAAAAACATAGTTACATACTGTTTACATGTAAATCAATGTGAAAAAAGGGGCTCTTTTGCGTCTAAATAAGTTTATTGTACTTAAAAAATAATTGTATAAAATGAAGCAAAAAATTTGTTTTTTATTACACTTTTTTAAATGGGACAAAATATTTTATATAAAAACTACAGAAAAGTTTTTTCATCAATTATTTCTCCATATGTAGTAAAGAAGCTATTGATAAAAAAACACAGGAAATCAGCAGTTCACTAAATCTGTTAATTCATTGTTTTTTCCATGAACATTTATAAGTCAAGGTTGTTCACTAAATTTGAAATAAGGTATTTTAAAGTTAATTAACAAATGGCTCAGGTAAATATAATGACCCAATTTAAAAGAACTTTAACAGATTTTCCGGTTTTTACTTATAATCTTAGAGCTAAATTTTTTGATCAGATAATAACTATATGTTTTGTGTAGATATAGTTATTAACGACTGCATTTGAACAACAGTTTAAAAAACAAATTTTGAGTAATGTTTATAAAGAATTATTTTGAAAGCTTGGACAATAGCTTGATTAAAAAAAACAATGATTCAAAATCTTAAATATTCATTTTAAATTTATTTTAAGAATACAGAAATGAACTCACTGGCAGTCTCCCTGCAGGGGTTGCAGATTAGCTGCACCTATTAAGAGGATTTAGACGTCCCTTATGGTACCCGAGTCTAACACACACATACACTTACAACATTACATTTATGACTTTAACACTTTACACTCACACTTACATTTAGGGAGGCAATAATAACCTCAATGCGCTTTTTGCCTTAATATAGCAAAAAAAAAAGTCAATGGCAGTCAGGTTTTTTCTTATTTTTAATGATACTTTGAATTCTAATTTAAGCAGATTTTCGTGCTCACTACTCTAAAAAAAAGGTTCTGTAAGCTATTACCAAAACCAGTATTTATTTCATGTTTGATTTTTGCCTTTTGTTTGTTAGTTTTTGAGAAATACTGCTGTGTGCAATGCTTATTTTAATTTTCTAACCTCATGATTAAGTTTTGGCTTGATCCTGCATTTAGCTGACCTTTCTCGAACTTCCAAGCAACCATCACAGGGTCCCCAATCTTCCCATTCACTAACTACTTTCATAAGTACTCCAGTCATATTTCTAAGTTTAATGACCTCACTGTTCTTTGAGTTTGTTATATTTACGTTGACAGGTAGGATAGCTCTATTTACATACGCATTCCACTCAGACAATTCTCCCTTTTCAGTTTTAGTGTGTTTTGGAACAACTGAAAAAAAAGAAATATCTGCACATAAGCAAACACTTGCAATAATTATAATCTGTGCAGAACTATTTAAATATAATTATAGCTGTTTTATCATTTTGTATAACTGACATCAAAATATGTTTCATAGGCTTATTCAGTTATAAATAATTTTATTAAAGTTAGAACTTTCAATATTGGGAAAAAGTAATATCCATGATAATTGATAAAGTAGAACTAGGTGTTGAAAAAGAATGTGTCTGTTGTGTGGTGCAAATGTTATGTCCTAGCTCGACTTTAGCACGTATAGATAAAAGAGAAAGTAACAGAACTAGGCCTATTGGAGAACATAATATTGCTGCTAGTGGAAAAGGGCATCTAAGCAGTGTAAGAAAGAATTAGTTTTAATCTGTTAATAAGTAAAACTAAATACTGCTAAAAGAGTACTTCAGTTCAGGAATGTTCCTATTGTAAGGTGAATAAAGAAGTATTGCCATTACAAAGCATTTCACGTATAATGTTAAAAAAATGCTTATTAGCTTTTTCATGTCTTCGATAGCTAAAAATAATACAATCGAATACTAGAATTTTTTGTGGAAATGTAAATTAGAAAAACATAATGTTAGTTCAGAGAAACAAAAAAAGTTCATTTGGAAAGGTTCATCCAACAACTTGAATGTTCACCATTCACAAACAGTGTTTCTTGTCTCAGTCACAATATTCACATGAAAAGACTACCAGTTAGTCTTTTTGCATTTTATTCAGTTGAGATTAACACAACTGTTAATGTTATACAGTTGAGATTAATTCTGTATAACATGTTATCAGCTTAGTTGAAAATAACTATCTTTGTATAACATGTTATTATCAGCTTATTCATTTTAGAATAACGTTATCTCTATATAACATTATATTATCAGCTAATTCCTTTGAAAATAACATTATCTCTGTAATGCTGTACCAAACAACACCTGCTACATCTCAGCATCTGACAATGTGGCACTTTTTATGACAGTGACAACTACCTGATGGAAAGAAGAGAAAATTACAAAAAAAGGTGTTTCCTACGGGCAACTGATAATCATGATAACTAGTGAAATTTTAAAACAGTGTATATTTATTATATTATATATCATAATAATTAAATCTGAAATGTTAACCTGTAGGGTTTTTTGCCAGGAGAAAAATTAATTAAATCTAGTTTTGTTTCCAAAAGCATATGTATTGCTGTATTATAAACATCTGTTTTTGCATTTTTTTATTACTAGTATAAAAAAGGTATATCTTTGTCATGAGAGTGTTCTGTAAAGGTAGGAAAAGTGTGTGAAATCTGCTGATATAAAGTATAACTTTGACAAGGATACTAGCAAAAACCTGGGTCTACTCTTCACATCAGTTTAGTTTATTGATAAGCAACTGAAAGCAGGTACACTTCCATATTAATGACATAATATATTCTTCATATATTAGAGAATATGTTATAAAAATTACAGTTTACAAAAAGAGTGTTTTCTGTAGTTATTAGACATTATATTTCTTTAAAGTAATGAATAAAAAATGTATAACTTTTATAAGGTAAAATTTGTACCTACCATCAACAGCATATTGAAAATCAGTATCTTCACCTCCAAGACCCTCACAAAAGTAAAGACCTGCATCACCATTACCAACTTTCTGAATAAATAAACAATGATCTAGTGTCATGTAGACACGATTGGCAGTTAAATTTCCTTGCATTCCCAGTTCCACTTCTTCTCGAATTGCTGTTCGGTTGACATGTTTGGTCTTTAACCATATTCTAGGCTCATTACTGGTATCTTCATCACTAAAGGTAAAATTACAAATATTTTATATAAATCCATAATCTATGGGACATCTGGTTTACATAAAGATTTACATAATTTACTATAAATAATGTAGGATTAGATAATCTTGTCATTCTTTAGCTCTGACAATGTATTTTAAAAAACATATCAAGCAGTAAATAATTAGTAGTTTAATATAACCAAACAGTAAAAACACTATAACCAGTGACTTATGAGACTTGTTAAATGAAACAATTTCAGACTGGTCAAATGGCTGAACAGTATCTGGCCAGTATGGTGTGTTAGGCATTGACAGGATTCAAACCTATCATAAGACATTGGTTATTGGTTAGTATAATAGTTCTGTGCAACTCCTTTAGAATTTGCCTATCTCTGATAGAGGGAGAAGTGAGGTCTGCCTTAAATAAAAAGTGGATGGTTCTGGTGAAAACTGACAGGAACAGTTGAACTTTTTGAGTTACGTAGCTGACTAAGAGTTTTGATATTTTTTCCTTCTATATAGTGTTTTTCCACACTATGTGTTCCCACTTGGAAAAATAATTTCAGTAAATTGTGTTCATTCAGCTTAAAATATATCCAAAAGTAAAATAAAAAACATTTTTTTTTTCAATATAAGAAAGTTCATAGGAAAGAAAGGATTTAATATTATTGGTATGAATTTAATTGTACAAATAGTTTTTACTGGTAACTAGTTGCATTATAATTTTTTATACAAATAAAAATAATTGCATTGCTTACCAATATCTGCATTCTAAAACTACAGTTTTCCCCTGGTTAACATCAATATTTTTAAATTCATTAACTTTGTCCATTGACATGAACCTATTACGTTCTCTGCAAGGACCTTTATTTTCACTTGCATAGATAAACATAAATTTAAAAATGATATTAATTATCAACCACATCAACTTTTCTAGTAATCCAAAGTACTGTATGTTTTAAATGAAACTAGCACAAAAAAAAAAAAAATCACTTTTAGTCTGTGACTATTATTGTACCTTATTTATTATTAACTACAACAATGAGTAAGGATATAGCCTACTTATGATTATTATTAATAAGTCATTATCTTTTGATTAGGCTATTTTGTTACATTCTGCCTCTTCAAATTTAATTTACTTTTTAGTAATATATATAATACAACAATTTATTGTTAAATAAGACAATTTTTTAATAAGAATAATAAGTTATAATATTTTTGCTTTTATATTGACTTGTTTTTTCCCTCCTCTTACAAGAAAGTTTTCTAATATTTATATATATATATATGTATGTGTGTGTGTGTACACGCGCATAAATATGTTGATAATTATATGGAAGGTCCTGGTTACTGATGAAATAGTTATTAGTAACATCTGTGTAATATTTTCCGAGAAAAACATATGTAAACTTAAACCGTTTAATTCTACTACATTATGGTATATTAAATTTATTGCTGAATTATTCACTAAAACTATAATATGTAGGTTGTTACGATACATTTAAGAAAAAAGATTTTTATAATAGTAATAATATGGATTTTAAATAAATTTAAGTGCTGTACGTTGAACGACTAGTAGTATAAATATGTACTAGGACGCAATATACGCTTTGTAACTTCCACATCCGGAAAGTCTAGAAATTACCCATAGTACAACATAATGATTGTACCAACACAACAGTAAAATATTGGCTGGCAATTTAAAATGAGATTTAAAATTATTAAGTAGTTCTAACAAAATTAATTTAATGTGTATGGTTTCCTTATAATAGTTTTGTACATGTAAAGTACATGTTAGCATTATTTTGGACTAATTTCGAATCTTCGTTTTGAATATGTCACGTTTACTCAGTAACCTTTCTTTCTTCAAAGTGCAATCCTGAATAGAAGAGCGGTCGACTACGTCAACATGGCGGATGAACTTGAAAGTAAGTATTTTTGGATATATAACAAGGCTATAGAAATGCTTAACAAGCATATAGCTTGTATTTGTACAATTCATAACTCATGGACAAGAAATGGAAATACTATCAACTTTAATTTAATGAAATTTGTTGTAATTATATACCTTGATAACATTGAAACCCTTGGTGCATTCAAATGGATTGGTTGCGAAATTTGAAAAATCAAATTCAATGCTGGGCGGGACCTTACCAAAATCAAACTTCAATTACATATCACATGATTCCTTAAGAATTTAACGAGTTATTTATGTATTATTTGTTTCCAAGACTGGTACTTTTATGATAGGTACAGGTTATGGTTTACCATACGTTATCAACAACCTTCTAATACTACGATCTAATGTATCTACCTAGGCTATTGACATTGGTTTTCTAAGCATCAAACATAACCTAATTATTTTTGTGCTTCCCGTATACTTAATTAAATAGATGTATTAATCTTGGTATCCTGACAAAATACAATGAAGTCAAACATTATAACTTAGACTGATAACATGATTGTTTACAAATAAACATTAGGGACCTTCTAGCCTAACTTATTGTTATGTATGCTAATTTATTGTATGTAACCTAGAATTAATTACCTCAAGTTTTTTTTTTAGTTCAGAAAAGCATTTTCTTGTTCTATTCTTTTTACAGTATCTGCCTAACTTATATTCTCTTATAAATACTGGAATATATAGTAAATACCTCTTTAAGTACTTACAATACCCAGATGAGCTAATTTTTATTCAAAGGTCTTAACTGTAGTAAAATTTGTACACATTATTTTTAAATTTAAAAATGTCAAGCTGTAGAGGGAGATACACTAATATTTAACATAACCTGTATATTTTATATAAAAGAGTTTGTCATATCTAATGTAGTTTAGAAAGCCTCTAGTCAGGAAACAACGTTGTTATTATGTTACTTTATCTAAAATCTTAGGTATGTTTATGTTAGTTGTAGTAAGTTAAAACATATGGGGTTTTATATTTAGTTTTTAACAAATTATTAGTGTAAGTACAAAGCACAAAAGAAAGTTGAAGCAGGTTAGGTTAGGATAATTAAAGTAAGGAACATAGGGCATACCAATAAATTGTGGGTATATATCAGGATATCCTTATTTTCAAAGATAGCCTACTGTGCTGATATTTTATTTAAACCAATTACTCTATATTGTTTATACATACATCATTTTTAAGTAAGTTAATATTTATAATCCTCTGACAAATAAAAGCCTACTCTGAAAAGTAGGCCTACTGTGAAATGTTTGATGTGCATTTTAACCTTTTTTTTAATTGAACAGGCTCTTTAACATCTGTTTTTTTCATAAATATTTTAAAAGTACTGATGAATAAGTTCTAAAGCAATATGGACCTAAGAAAGGACCTAGTTTTGTCAACTATGCATAGTCATCATACCGTTTTCTTACTTTTACTTTATGCCAAATGTGAATAATGAAAAGATCACTCATTTTTTACATCTGTCATTAATAAATTTAGCAATAATAATTCACGACATTAAATGATAGTATTGAAAGCTTTCATATTTTGGTTAGTATTTCTTAATCAACTAAGGCAAAGTTTATTACTGCAGTTTTTGCTATTTAGTATTAACATTAATGTAGCCTACTTGAAATTTTTGTATTAACATACAGTTAAGTATATGTCACATAATCTTCCAAGTTTTAGTAGAACTTTGTAGCTTTAGTAGAAGTGTTTTAGTATCAAAGTATAAAATAAAGATAATATAAATAAAAATATTTACAAATTTATGAAATGTAAATGGGTCTTTATAACATTCAATTATTTTCATCACAATACTGATCAGCTTTGTTGACAGAAATTACTGTTTTGTTACATGAATTTATCAGGCTAGGTTACATAGATAATATTTTTCCATCAGTGTATAGAAACTGTATTAGTGAGTATGACATCCTGATCAAAATACCCTTCCCAGCGTCAAGAAAAACTCTGCATATCAATGCATACTTATTTATTATTTTTGTGTTTTTTAAAAAATAAACAATAGAATTGATAGTTATTTGCCTATATGTAGTTAACAACTGTATATAGACTACTACATTTTAAAGTGTACTTTTTATTAAATATTGTGGTAAATATTTTTATCAAATATGTATGAACTTCATCAACTGTATTTTTGTTACTTAGTGTTCATTAAAGTGTAAATAAGTTTTTGTCATCAATGTTTAAGTTTTAATATTTTTATAATAATACAGAAGAATACAGTAGAATGTTTTTAATTCAACAGTTCACCAGTCAGACACATTTAGCAGTCTGACATTATGTCTATGCAGAATAAAGTTTTTTTTGTTATTTAAAGGCGAAAAGCACATTATCGCCTCCCTAAATGTAAATGTAAGTGTAAGTGTTTGTTAGACTTGGGTACCGCGAGGGACGCCTAAATTCTCTCAATAGGTACAGCTAATCGGCACCCCACTGCGGGGTACAGAATAAAGAACTATAGAATGTCTGTTGTCTCAGTTTTGATTGTCAGGCCAGCAATACTGTTAAGTCTGCATAGTCTGACTGTCTGTGATTATATTATCAGAAGACTGATTAAACAGCAGCACCATTTGTATCTTGTACAAATTGTTTAATTGAATTAGTGTATTGTAAAACTGTTCTATATTTTTACTTCAGTAATTTTGATGTTGTTTTTGTGTTAGTGTTACATATCTACTTTACAATATGTCAGGGAAAAAAGTGAACACAATGAATTGACTGGGTGAAAAAGCTTAAATTAATTATTGTTTTTTGATTGAAAATCCAGTAATTCAACACTGAGGCCTTGTCCCATATGTTTCAGACTAAAAGGACTCTACTGTATATGTAGTCCTTAGGATATGTAGTCTTAGGCTGTAACCTAAAATTTTTTAATTATATACTATATGTGAAGGCCTACAGAAAAATATTGATTGTACAATAAGACACATTCCGTAAAGTGTCAAATCTCTGACTATTGTTGGGAAGTAGAAATATTGTAAAGGTTGATATTATGATAGCAGGACCATGATATTCACAAAAAACATTTATTGAAAATATGTTTTTTTGAATGTAATGATGAAACATTTCTTAGGAAACTTGATAGTTTATGCAGTATTTGAAAATTGATTCGTGTTAACATCTATACTCGCAGCTATAAAATCGGGAAGGAAAGAGAGATTACACCATTGCCAGATATTTCTATATCTGCAAAGTGAGGGATGGTCGAAATACAACTCCATCTTGCGCATGAACTGACAATATTTGTCATGCAGTGTTGCCTAGACCAGGCGCCTAATCCAGTCAGTCACTCGCTGCCAGCTTGCTGTGTTGTTTTAATAAATAAGTTTAAAAATTGAAGATTTGTAAAATAAATTGTACATTTCTATCTTTCTTTCCAAAATTGTATGTTTCTTATTTCCAAAATGTGCGTTACATAAGTAAATAATTCTGTAAATAAATTTTAAATACAGGATTTTCCTATGTAATATTTAAATATAAGATAGAGTATGTCTTTTATATTTTTAACAATCCAATATAAAATATTTACACTAATCTCTTAGTATTGCATGCAAAGCAAATAAACATGTTATATACCATAAACATTCTAAATTATTTAATGAAAACTTGGTTATAAATAATCAAGCTCTATTATACTGCGGCTACGCGCTATAGTTCTGTCCGAGCATGTATGCATCTTTGGTCTTGATTCATGTATGCATTTTACGACTACACTAAGAGTCTTACAAAAAAATGTTTCAAACAAAAAATTTAATTCAGATGATTTTCTAAAATTTTCTCACAAACGAAATCTTTCAGACCAAATAACAAAAAAATCTCGTTGAAAAATTCAATACATGGTAATCCAAATTAAATTTATTTTTCATGTATTTTATTAATTTAAATATGCACTGCTTTTTAAAAAATAAAAAGCTACTTTAACTTGAAATTAATAGCATTTTCTAAAGACAAGTATATAATTATTTTTTTTTTAGTGTCCTATTTTGGAAACCATAAACTCAAGAGGAAACACACTGCTATGTGCTCCAAAATATTTAATTACTGCACCAAATAACAACAGCACAATTTCTTTCATTCACATGATTTAGTAAGCTACAATAATAGGATTAATTTACTTTGTCTTGAAGTATTTACTTTGAACATTTTACACAAACACTATAGCTACTTTAGCATTTTTTATTACATGTCCTATACTGTTTTTATGTTATTTTCTTTTTGAGTGAATGTTTTGCAACCTTTATTCATGTCAATGTATGTGAACATTACTGTGATGACCGTCTTGTTTTGCAGTTTATCATTAATTCCTATTTTACTTGGACCTCAATTGTATACAAGTAACAAGATTAAAGTGTTTTTCAATTGGTATAAAAATATTGGCTAATCAAACCTGGTTTTGTGTAGAATGTAGAAGTGTATATTTTGTGTGTGTGGAGTTGAGCATTTTATTTGAAATAAAACTATTATTTTACTCATACAAAACAATTTGCACAGTGCCTATTTTATTCCATACTATTACTTCAATTTAAAAAAAATCACTACAGTGACATTTTTTTAATCTAACATAAATTTATTATTGCAACATACATGAATCGCTCTGACAAATATAAACAAAAATTTCTTACGCTTATGGCAAAAAATTTTAAGGTTATTATATTACATGAAATATTTAGAAATGTTATCTTTATTTAAGGTGCATCTGCTGAAGCGCTATTATCATTTAAAAATGGAGGTATTAAATATGACCAAGATTCAGACATTAAGATGGAAACGGATGAGGATATGGATCCTCTAGCAGATGCTCTTGGACTTCACAGAGTTGGAGAAGAGTTTCCAAAAAGACCTTCTCCACCAACTCCAGGGCTAGTGTTAAACAGACGAGGGATGGTAAGTTAGAACTTGTTTTCCTACTAGTTATTAGGTAAACGTTATAATTTAATTAAGAAACAAACCTAACATAACCAGGCTGGTTTTAAACGGACGAGGGATGGTAAGTTTGACTTGTTTTACAGTTGTCATTATATTAACACTATACTTTTGCTTGTTTAGTAAGGTAAAAATTATAATTTAATTAAGGAGACAGAACCTTATTCACTGTGCCGCCTCGGTGGTCTAGTGGATAGCGTACTAGGCTTTCACTCCAAGGACCTGGGTTCGATTCCCGGCGGAGGGCTTAGCATTTTCATACACTATACATCATCCCATCGTCTGCATTAGCCCAAGTGTGCACAATAGTCTGACGTTAAACACCAAAAAAAACCCTTATTCACTGTTATTCAAAGGATTTCAAATTTTCAAAAGGATTAGCTTAGGATTAATGTCAGATCCATGATTTTGCAAGATCTACAACTTAATTCATGGCAGTTTGATTTTCTTGCATATTTTTGTTAGATAAGTCCTATAGTCCAGTGAAATTGCCATAAATGGTTCCATTAATTAGGATATTTTCAGTTTTTTTATGTGTTGTATGGGTTAGTACACTGCTGAAAAATCCAAGATTTTGAATCCCCCTCACCACTGTGGGCTTTTCAAACTTATCATCTTGAAAAAAGCACTAAATTTTTGGACTTTCTGTTATTTTTTCAAAAAAAGATCCTAAAGTATTGTTTTGATTAAAAAACTTATAAGCTTTTTCAAACTAGAGTAAATTATCTACAATTTGAAACCAAAATGTAATTTTTAGCTGCAATACTTTCCTTGATGGAGCATTTTGAATTACCAGAATTTTTCTCTAAACTTAAAAATACAGACTTTTTTGGTTTTTTTGCTTGATAACATTTTTTTGGTAAATAGCGAGTCCTATGGCAGATTTTGACATAATAAAGTCTGTAGTAAAGGCTTTCACTCTTCTCTTTCCCTCTCCTTCCTAACCCCCCTATCCACTCGTTATGACCAATATTCTAGGGCTCTGTGGAGGGGTGAGACCATTCCCAACTCCATTCCCATTCTGCTAGGGATGTTCTGATATCGGATTCTATACGATATTTGGTATCGATACAATGTAGGAAAAAATATTAATAAGCCAACATATGTATAAGATTTTTTCCCATTCACTTCTATTTCAAGATGACGGTCTTTTTTTTAAAGATGATGGATGTACGTACCATTTTTTTAAATTTCTGTAAATAGCAGGTTTTAAGGAGCAAAAAACTTGCATCAATTTTGTTTCAAGCTTAAATAATTATTGCAGAACCCATCACATGTTTGTGGAAGCATTTGGTTACAATGCTTTGAGTCAAAATAAAAGTTTTTGTGCTACATCAGCACAAACATGCTTCAAGGATGGATGAACATCTGCTGACGACAATAAGCGTTCAGGACAACCATCAGCAAGCACAACACTGGAAAACATTGCGAAAGTGTGAGAGGCTAGGCTTGTTGCAAATAGTAGATGAACAATCCATGAAGTTTGTGCGATTGTAGGAATGTCGTATAGATCAGAGCAGTGTGTCTTGTCAGACAATTGGGAATGAGACACATTGCTATAAAATTTGCACTGTAACTAGAGCAGCGACCAACAAAGTCGTCGTGTAGCTGAGAGCAGTGCATTGAAAATTACAGTATGATTCTTCATTTGCTTTTTTTGACATTAAAAGTCATATCCACAAGGAATTTGTCTCCCTTAGTTTCACTGCCAATGGAAAGTTTTATTATAAAGTTTTGAAGCGGCTATGAGAGAACATTAGGCATAAACGTTCAAAACTTTGAGAGAACAAGAGCTGGGTTCTCCACCACAACAATGTACCTACGCACATCGCTGGTAGTTCAGAATTTTTTGGCTTCCAAAAACATAGTAGTGATTCCTCACCTATCGTATTCGCTTGATGTCGTTTCATGCGACTTTTTTCTGTTCCTAAAATAAAGTTGAAATGCCTTCGTTTTGACAAAATTAATGAGATCTAGGCTGAATTGCACACTGCAGACTTTCAGATATGCATGGAATCATGAAAAAAGTGATGTGCTGGGATAGCTGTATCCATGCCCAAGGGAACTATTTTGAAGGAGACAGTGGAAACTACAAGTTATGGTAAGCAATTTTATTTTTTAGGGAAATTCGAAAATTCCCTGAATTTTGGGGTAGCATCTCATACATATGACTATATTGACTATGTAGGCAGCCAAGTAGTCACCTCGCTTCTAGAATTTAACTGGCCATGGAGGACCATACTTATCATAATGCAAATAAAGATCAGTTTCTCGTGACTTTATTAGTCACTGAGGTTAAATATTGAAATGTAAAGCGGCAATTTTCTGTTGGCCTATCTTGTGTATGGAAGACCGAAAGACCTAAGGATTACATTTTGAATACTATACTAAAAGCCATTTTTTAAGACTTCAAAAAAACTAACATTGTTAGTAGAAAATCAGGTTATAACTAATTTTATTATTTTTTTTAATTATTATTATTTTTGAAGCACTTATACAATTAGTGTTAAATTAACTACTTTTATTAAAAGCAATTATGATGGGCCTACGTTTTTAATTATAAATTCATTTGTCTCACTTCATTTAAATTTTATTCAATTTACTTTTTAATATATTTTCAATCTTTTTTCTCTAAGCAGGTTGATAAGAAATTATAAGTAAAACCATATTGACAACGACTTCATTAAGGAAAAAAGGCACAAAATAATTACACTTTTCTCATTCAATTTCCTCAAAAAGGCTGGTTCAAAAGCTGCTAGGGCTTTTGATTAAATTTAATTTAATTAAATAAATTAAGAAATAAAACACATTCTATGGAGGTCAGGGTTTTTATTAAGGCTGGATAGCCACCAAATACAGAGGAGTTGCTCTGAGCTGAGTTCTCCACATTCGAAACAGAACCTTTTACTTTTACTTTTAGTGTGGCTACTGAAAGTGAAACGGAGCTGAACAGAATCAAGCAGTATCGCATGGCTCTGCTTCGCTTTCACTGGCCACACTTACATTAAAAACAAATGATTCAGGTGTGAATGTGTAGTCACTGTGCTCCACATAACTATAATTGTTGACCACAGTGGAAAATTAGTTAAGGTTACATTAGTTATTTTTTGTACCTATATGAAAAAATTGCTGTAAGTGACAGTATACCAAATATTATTGCTTGCATAAGTGCTTTGTTTGTTTTTGATTTTTACTGTATTAGTATTTTTGGACTACCTGTAATATCATACATAAACTTAGGTGGAAAATATTTACATAATTTGTATACACTAAAAAACAAACTTAAAAAGTAAATCATGTGGTTATTTGACTTAATGAGCCAGATTAGTGGAACAAGTTCTTTTTCATGAATTTAGTTGTTTTGTTTTTTTATTTCTTTTACTATAAAGTATGAATATTTTTATTGTGGTATAAGTTGTTTTTTTTTAATTTGTATATATACTGTTTCTAGACTGTTCAGCATTTGCTGTGACAATGCTGTGTATTGCTTATAAGCTTTTATTTTACAAATGATGTTATTATTTTTTTAATAAGTTTTGACAGTTAGTACCTTTATTCGCATTTTTGTAATGTAATAATCCTTTTGGTATTAATGTAAGTAGGCCTACCTATATGAAACACAGGTAATTCTGTTTTTTTAAGCTAAAGTATAAAAAATCTTCAATGTATTACAGCTTTTGTTCATATATTACAAAAGCTGTTCTGGGTTCATGTATTACAGTTTTGTTCAATATTTTCCCCTTTGTAATTTGACTGTTCACAGCTGCAACTACATGTAGTATGACTAGTTTATACTACTGTGTATAATTTACCATTTACTTGAAGTGCCTTTATTTAATTGCTTTCAGCCACAACGTATAAGGAAGAAAAATCGGTATTTCTTTGATGACAATGTTATCACAGCTATCTTGCCAAGACAAAGGAAAAGTTCAATAGGAAAGTCTCCAAATAAGAAAGTACCTAAAGCATCACGGCAGCTACAGCCAAGCAAAACAGATTCCGACTGTGACAGCCCTGGAATTGATAAAGGGAAACAAGAAAGGTAATTTTAAAGAAACCTTCCTAACCCATACTTTATATTGTACTTTAATAATTTAATAGTTATTTTACAAGTTTTTGTTGTATGTTTTCTTTGTTTTAATTTTAAATTAATGTACACAAATAACAAATTGATATTGTTATTTGTTTATATAATATTCCTCTGTTTATATAATTTTTAAATTTAAACTGTTATTCGAAAGCTTTCAGTAAGTGAAGTGAGTTCTCAGGTTAGTTCCAATTTCACATTTCTTTGTCATTCTCCTTGTTTATTAATACTAGGGCCAGTTTAGTCATTACACTTAACTCATTTATAGTGATTATATTTTGAATTCAGATTTTTTCAACTTAGCATCTGGATTATTGAAATTTCTGATTTTTAAAGTTTGAATTCTGGATGCTGCACTGATCCTACCATCAAGGTATATTACTCAGTTGATGACACCAGTGTTGTAATGGAAAAAGGAATGGTCTGATCCAGCGAGACATACCATACTCATCCAATGAGTATCAAACGTTTTTCCTGAATTGTTCTTTTTTTTTACTTTTTGAAATGAGTTTCTTAATAGAATGATAATGTGAATGCAGCAAAATCTCTATAGCAGCATTGAAATGAACGTTAGTTTTTGTCACTATCAAGAGATTTCCACTATAGAGAGAGCTCAACAAAACATGTATAAAATGTGGTTTCATTTGTAAAGCACTAATTTGAAGTGATAAGTGCATAGGTTATTGAAAAAAAACTATATGATGTACAGCCTTTAAAAAACAATATGTATTAAACAATACTTTATGAATAAAATATTGTAATTGTGAGAAAAATGCAATATTTTGCAGAAACTACTGCATAACCGTTTCATCATTTCCTTCAAATTGTGGCTTTTGAATTTTCTTTTAGCTATTTCCTTCATTATAGGTCTTCTTTATTTTATTTTTATTTCCAGTATTGTTCAAACAGCAGAACTAACTAAATTAAAATTTTGGCAAACATTTGCTTGTTTCACACTTTTCTCTAATTTACACAAAACTTATTTTTTTAAAAATCTACTTATAAAAAAAACTTATAAAAATCTAACGATAAAATTTTCCATTTTTATGCCATTACACTATATCATAAAAATATTTTAAAAAATAATGCACTATTTGTAAAATGTACTAGTCACAAAACACTCAGTTCAGTTGATGCACTGTTTTTAACACTCATGTCATGTTGGCATGCTGAGAAATGGGGCAGAAGAGTAGGAAGTGCACACGTGTTTTGCTGCTATAGAGAGATTCCTAGAATTTTGTAGCTTCAATAGGGGAAGTTACAATACATATTTTACTATAGGAATGGGAAGGGACCAACACATTTTGCTATTAGAGATTTTCTTTATAAAGAGATCTGTAATAGAGAGATTACTTCTTACTTCTTCCTTCTTCCAACGGGCTTCTGGCTTCAGGTATAGCCGATGGCCCGGTGTCCATGGTAGGCAAGGAAAGCGAGAGTCCAGAATTTCGTCCCCTTTAAAATCTCTTCCACTCCTGTCACCTTCGTTCTAAGAATGTCTCTATGCAGGACTGGATACCGGCAGCTAAGAAGAATATGCTGCAGGTCTTCCTCACCATTCTCACACAGCCGGCACTCCGGAGAACCTGCAAGGTTGAATCTACACAGGTAGCTCTGCGTAACCAGGTGACCAGTACATGCTCTAGCACCAAAGGTGGCGATTCTCCTTGGGATGTTCCTGTAAATGTCATACTCAGCCGGAGCCGGCTGGATCCTCTGAAGACTGCGACCGGTGTTTCCGCTTTTCCATTTATCGATCCAAAATTCTTTAAATTTTCTGTCACTCGCACTCCTACAATGCAGCAGGGATGCAATCTTCCTGTTCACCGGGCTCAAAACAGATGAATGTTTCGCTATTTTATCTGCCTCTTCATTACCTTTAATTCCGCAGTGTGCGGGAACCCATTGGAGGGTCACATCCTTTCCCATTTTATGCAGTATAGTGAGCATTTTTCTTAGTTCTGCAATTCTGTATGTGTATGAGCTTGTCTCTGTTTTGGAAAGGACTTGAAGAGCCGATTTTGAGTCTGTGAAGATACATATTTTAGTATCCGAAATTGACATACAACTGGCCAGTGCGACATTTATTGCTAGAAGCTCTGCATCCATGCTTGAACAGGAATTGGCTGGAATATAATATCGGTCTCCACTAGTCTGATTGTAGTATCCCGCACCCGAAACACCCTTCCTCAAATCCACTGAGCCATCAGTAAAGATCTTGGTATACTTGTCATATTCTTCACCAATCATTTCCAAAGCCTCTGCTCTAAGGATTTCAGCATGTTCATCCCTCCTTAGACCACTGGGAAGGTCCAGCACCGTCCTCACCCCCGGCCAGCTACTGGACGGCTCCGTAAAAGTTGTTGGGATGGGCTCTGGGAGTAGTTGTTGTGGTGTCAGCAAAGACGGGAGTAATTCATTGATTCTGTAATTAAAACTACTTTTAATTTTATTTTGACCACATATTATAGAGTGTAACGGGTTATCCAATGATAGTGTCTGAATTTTCAGATATTTTGTCCAGGCTTGTCTCCTTATGAAATCCTCGACCGACTCCTTTCCCAGCTCCACCTCCATGGCGGCCACAGGCGTGGTCTTTGGACATCCAAGAATTAGTCTAAGTGCAGCAGATTGTATAAGCTGAAGCTTTTGGATATGGGTTCTTGCTGCTGCTCCCCAAACTTCACAACAGTATGTTGCTTTTGACCTGACATATGCAAGATAAAAGGTTCTCAAGGTGGAAGTATCCACACCCCAATTTCTGCTTGCCACCGCTTTAAGCGCATTCAGCCTAGATGAGCACTTTTCCACTGCTGATAATATATGGGCCGCCCATCTCAGCTTCGTGTCCAGAATCACTCCCAGTATTTTTGGATTAGCATTGAATTTCAAAGATTTCCCCTGCAAATTTATCTGCGGAGCAAAGTTAACCAGAGTGTTTCGTCTCGTAAAAAAAGCACACTCGGATTTCTCCCGGGATATCTTCAGAGACCACTTTGCACACCATCCTGAGATCCTGTCCAAGGCAAGCTGAACGGATTTCATTGCCCTCATCAGGTCTGTGTTAGTTGCCCATATGGTGTAGTCATCCGCGTATGAACAGCAAGAAACTTCCGGCGGGAACTCACTAGCAATGTCGTATAACGCCAAGTTAAAGAGCGTTGGGCAGATTATTCCTCCCTGTGGAATTCCATTCTCAAGCTTGCGCTCCAAGGATTGCGCATCATTCACTGATACCCGGATAAGGCGTTTTTCAAGGTATTGAACAATGAATTGTAACATTCTTCCTCTGATGCCCATCTTCATCGCCTGAAGTATAACGGTGGAATGAGGGATTCTATCAAACGCCACCTCATAATCAATCATGACAGCAACTGTAGATTTCTTACACTCAAAACCCTCATAAACCTTACCAGTGAGATAAAGCAGAACGTCAGCCGTATTTCTTTGGCGTCTAAACCCAAACTGAAAATTGCTCAAGATGCCCTCATTCTCCAGTCTCCATGACAGTCTTGCATTCACCAGACGTTCCATCAACTTCCCCAGACATGACGTAAGTGCAATTGGTCGGTACGAGTTGACCCTGCATGCTTCCTTGCCTGGTTTAAGCAAAGGGATGATTTTAGCCGTTTTCCATGTCTGAGGTATCCCTCCAGTTTTCCAAATCCCATTAAACAGATCCAAAATTCCTCTGTTCATCTCAGGCGAACAATGCTTGAGCATTTCATTGTGAATGTCATCCTGGCTCGGCGCAGAAGTCCTAAGTTGGGATATACCTGTTTTTAATTCCTCATAAGTAAAAGGTACATTGTCCGGATCTTCATGCAAAAATAAGATTTCCATACGGTTGGTCAGATACTGTTCATCCTGGTTTAATTGCTTAGGCCAAGAGATTTTCCTACCAGATTTTTCTGAGTAGTGATTCGCGAAGGTCTCTGCTTTATCCACATCCTCCACCAGCACCGTTCCATCTGGAGCTGTGATAGCTTGTATTCGTTTAGAGGTCGTTCCGTTGGTGGCTCTAAAATTCTTCCATACTGTGCTTGTTGGTGTGTTGGAATTCATTGTGCTCACAAATTCTCGCCATGATTTTTGTTTTGCTTCCAGAATGGACCTTCAAAGTACTGCACTACACCTGTTATATATAGTAAGACCTGTTTGAAGGAGTTCTATCTTTCTTCCAGTATTTCCTTGCCCTAATACGTTCCCTCCTTAACCTCTGCAGTTCATCACTCCACCAACAGTTCACGTATTTTTTCTTATTATTGTGTGATTTTTTTTTTTTTGGAATACTTAATTCTGCTGCTCTCAAGATTCCGCACTCCAATGATCTAAGCAAATTCCTGTCCATGGTTAAGTTTTTTGTTTCAATCACAAAGGTCTTCCAATCTGCCTTATTTATCCTGTATTTGGCACTTGCAATAGAATTGTTCACCGTTCCTCTGCCCTCCACATCCAACTCAAAGAAAACTGCAAAATGGTCACTCCCCAGATCCCATCCAACCCGCCAGTCCCCAACAGTATTCCACAGAGCTGGCGTCACAAACGTGAGGTCCAGGGTGCTAAGTGTTCCCGATGATGCTGCCTGATATGTTGGGTTGTTTCTGTCATTGAGCATGATAATTTTATTTTCGATCAACCAATGGTAGAGAATCTTTCCATTTCCGATCTCCTCACCGGCGTTCCAGGAATGATGCTTACTGTTGAAGTTCCTCATAATCACCGCATTTTCATCCAAAGGTGTTATGACCGAGAGATCCTCTTTTCGCAATCCTTGACGAGGTATATAAACATTGTACAACGAGAAAGCGAAATCCTTGGACGCTCTTATTTTGAATCTAGCCATTTCAAGGTTGGGGGTCACTTTGCTTTACGCTGCTTTCCACAACCAATGATTCATGTATTATCGTTGCTAGGCCTCCTCCACAACGGCCTTCTCTCGATAGATTATACAGTCTGTAACTTTTAAATTTTGGATGATATTTACTATTCTCCGGCAGGGAAGACGCCTGTATACATACGACTTTAACCTTTTTCTCCTCCATAACCATCATCAATTCATCAGTCTTTCTCCGCAAAGATCTCGCATTCCACTGCATCATGACAAGGCCCATTCTCATCAGTGAACCATTTCCCGCATTGGGGATAGTCTTTTGGCCTTTCCTCACTTTAATTCTTTCTTCAAAAGTTGTGCCAAAAGACACGTGCCCGACATCTTGTTTAGCTTTCCTTTTCACTTCATTTATAAGTTGTTTTATGAAGGATCTACTCGGGCACCATTCTTTTGAAGGTTCCCACTCCTCTGTGTCTCATAATAATATGTTTGTCAATTCTGTATCTGAGCCGTATTAATTTAATACTTAGTCCTTTTATGTTCCAAAACAAAACCTTTAACCGGTTTGGGTGTTCTTGTCTCTGGGTTGAGACACGTTGACAATCCTGAGAAGGACGATTTGTTAGGCTCTCATTTCGACTCATGGGACTTTCACTCATTGGAAAGCATTAGCATTGGTGTTCAGTTCACTGTACAGTATGTACAGCTATCCAGGGGCAGGACGTGGACCAACCAGCTTCACCCCCATAGAGAGATTTTACTAATAATAATAATAATATATATATATATATATATATATATATATATATATATTAAGTTCCATAATATGTAAATTATATGTAACACCATAATACTATATACTCAGCTATCTAGTACAAAGTTATTATAACACAGTTAAATATATCGTGCACATTGTTCGTACAAGATTGTTCTTTAATACAGTATACCAGGAGGCCTGTGCGAAATTTCGCACTATGAAAGTTAAAAGTAAACACAGCCTTTTGAATAATAGCAGTCGTTGGGGTGACGATGGTAGTTCGAAGGAACGGAAACATGTTTACAAAATAAATCAAAAAACTATCAGTTTGAAGTAATATTTACAAATTTATGAGTCATTGTAGTGTACGCATTTCAATACAGATAATTTTTTTTTATAATTAGCAATTTTTACAGGACATTACAATACCTCGTAAACGATATTTGATGCAAGAATCTTATTGTACTTTTTGTATTTCATTTTCTTTAATGGATACAATAACGTTAGTTGATTTAGTTACCCTTGAAAAGGCTGCATACAATTGTCCGTGAATAAAGACGGCATTTAGTAAATACAATCCTGCTCTTCTGGTTTTGTCCCTGCGACTTGTTTATAGTGATAGCAAATGCTATTTTAATAGATAAATATTTTCTAGTCAATTGAATAGCATGCTTGATAACCTCTAACTTTATTTCGACATTTTAATCATATTTTATGATGTCCGTATCAACAATAGGTAAATGCATGATGGAAAGAGAGATCACAAATATATTATTGTGTAAAAACAGTGTCCAAAACATGTGTTTGGTATTCAGATTGCTTGTTCCGGCTTGTATGACGAACAGGAATAGGGGACTGTCAGTAGGGCCATAAAACCTATAAGTTTAATGACTTGTAAATAAATATTGAAATTGTTCTAAGCACGTCATACAAAAAAGAGGCATTTGTCATGGGAATGTCTATTCATGACTAATAAGTTAGATCTGTAAAATATACATAATATTATCTGATTTGTGATGCTGCGCATGCACATCCATAATACTGTTTTTCCTATGACAGTTAAAAGTGTCTTTTATGTTAAAATTTTCCGCAAACAGTACGTTATAGTGCATAATCGTTTTGCAATGATAGAAGCCGGTTAAAAAACTCTTTTTAAAGATACCTCATTTATGTCTGTATTAATAGTATGTGCTGAGAAAAAGGGATGTTGACTCCAGAAATAACACATATATGATGATTGTATATAAGTTCATAAATAAATATTTAAATTATAATTAATGCCATTACTCTACATATGCAGTCCCTCTAGAACCCAAATATTAAGTCTTTTTCAGTTACGTATATCTTGCACACACTTTCTGCAAATTGTTTATAGTTCTTTATTATTAGCCTATGTATATAAATGATTTTAGCAATACATATTTGAATTATAATTAATGGTATTATACCTAGCCAAGCTAACACTAATGGATTCCTTAAAGTAGTATGTAACCATGTTGCTAAAGAAAACATCATCGCTGTGACTCTTGTCAATCGCAGGAACCTTTTCCTACGATTGACAAGATGTTTAATGTCAATGTTTAGTAAATTTTGTTTAGCCACATGTAAAATAGGCATTTGTTCTATATGTCAAAATCTACATCTTCAGGAAACAATTAAAGATATTTTTTGATATCTTGTAATGTAAGATATTTGTAATGTATTAAATTCAAACCATCTTTCATTAAATATTTACATGTGCCTTTTTTTAACTATTCAATTTTAAGCCACTGGAATAAATGTGAAGTTGTTATGACAATGAGGTATAGTTTGTAAACTATTAAATCACTAAATCTGTAAGCATTTTAAACCCAAAGGTCACAGGATAAAAAGAACAGTCAACAGAAATATTGTGATTATGCTTCAGTTGCAGTTTGTTTTGACATCTAGTGGATGGGGAGAGCTCTGCCAAGTCTGACCATACTTGATTTAGTTACCAATCCAGTAATATACTTTGATGATCCTACATTGTAATTAACTGAACTTAACCAAAAATAGGGTATTAGGGGTGGTTAAAATATTTGCTTCTATTTACAGTGAAACTTAGTGAAGCCCCTTAGAATCAACCCCATTTATTCACGCAAACAAAAGATTGAAAACTGCCTGTTTATGAATTAGGTACATGTTATGCATTAAATTGAAATACAAGTGCTGCAATCACATATTGTTCTAATCAAATGTCTTAATCATATGCTGAAACAGCTGAGCTACTACTCAGTACACAACAAACAAATAGCATTGTTACTACATCACTTCTGCAATGTTTACAGCTGATAAGGGCATGGTTTCATGTTTATAGTAAGTAGACCAAAAGGTGACTGATAAACAAAAACACTGCATAGCACAAAAACATTCACAAAATAGCATGCTTTTATTATATAGAAAGAATAAAAGATGTTTAACATTTTTTTTTTCTTATTGTAAAAACCACCTCAGCTTGGGTGAGTAGTTTTTTGAACTACAAAGCATTTCAAAAATGTATTTCCAAACATTAAACAGTTGATAACACTGTTCCTTCTCCCGGCTGTGAGAGAAAAACAACCTATTCTGGAATTTGCACATGTACTGTAGAAAAAAATTCTTATTGTGACAGTGATTTCTCTAACAAAAATAATCTAACCTAAATCATACTGAAAATTATGGTTTCATAATTGGTTATCTTTATGAGTTAAAAATATAATCTAGTTTCTATCCTAAAAAAAACTACTATATTTTTTAGTTGTCTAGAATTTGAATATTTTTTTAATTTTCTTTTTGGAAGTAAGTTGGCTATCTTTTTCCCCAAAATAATTTACAAACTAAACTTTTTAAAAAATAGGTTTAACAAACAAATGTCAAATTAAATAATATAAAAAAACTTTCATCAGTTTCAGCTGTATGACAGTTTGTATAAAGTGAAATTATGGAACATTGTTTGAAACATTTGTTGAAAATTTTTTTCAGATGAATGTTCTAAGTATAAAGCACCTTAACGTTTTTACAATCTCTTTATTTTAAAGTTATTGTATAAGAAATACATTTTGTCCCTTTATAATTGAATTGTTAAATTTTTAGGATGAAACGACCATACATTCGAAAAACTGGGGAAAAGAAATCAAACAGTTCTCATCAGGTGAAAGCTGATTCAAATTCAGATGGCCAAGGAAAACAAGAAAGGTAGGCTCTAATCTGAAATTTGTTTTATAACGTTTATATCATACTGAATTTTTTGTAATTTTTTACTTTTAGGAAGTAAAAATAAAATTCTTCAAATTGTTCTAAAGTCGGCTTAAGGTGAAGTAATAGGGGTACACAAAAAGCTTATAGATGACGTGTCAGGGCCACAGAGCCTCTGTTCGTACTCAAAAAGACTGATTGGCTTTTGGATGGATGTGATCTGGACGACCACGCTTTGGAATGAATATGACTCTACTGACCCTCCAGCCATGCGGTATATAACCATGTACTATCTTAGCCCAGAAGATGCCGCAGTCAGGAAAGTGACATTAGATTATATACTAGAGGAAGGGTTTTACGATATAACCCCAGGTAACTTATATATAACCCCAGGTACAATTGATGGACCTATTGTGCAGCTAAATTTCTTAAATACTAGTTCAGCAGATTGGTGCCCTTAACAAGTTGCAACAATCCTCCACTGACTACCTCATTTTGCTGTAAGTCCCTGACATCCTGAAAACCAAAAACACTTAACCTGCTGCTAGTAAGAGCTTCACAGTCATAAATTATATACATTTTCTCCATGGTACATACCTATCCTGTTTATGTACATCCTTAGACCACAGTGCCCAGTAATGAGCCCCATGATTTTCCTGAGTTGTGTTATGCCCAAATGTCTACTGCCCCACTGAATTTTTCATGTAGAACTTTATCCAAGAAGCGCTTGCTATGGAAATGCCCATGAAGGTTATCCCATCTTGCCTGGTGTTGCTTGTTAACCCACCTATTGATAGCAGATCTGGCCAACGATAGAGAGATCTTTAAAGCTGGCTTGAGCCCTATAAACTCAGATGCAAATATCATTCCAGCCAGTCGGTCTACCTTTTCATTACCCTCAACTCCCTTATGTTCCAGAACCCAGTGAAGAGTAATCGAAAGACATAAATATTCAAATACTAATTTAAAATCGGAATCAGCTGCACAGGCTTGTTTTGTGTATTTGGATATCACCAAGCTTGGATGTGGGATCTGAATCTGATTCTAATATTGTTCCAATCATAAATGATCTGTGCAAGTAAATAATCATTTTTAACGACTCCAAGACCAAACCAAGTGAAGTACTGTTTATTGGTTATTATTGTCTATGCCTAAACTTAATAATTTATGCAGTATACTTTCAACTTTTCAAATAACAAAGTATAAAATCTTGGATTAAAAAAAAATTAAATAAGCTACAATGTCTAACTCATTACCAAATCTGAACACTAGTTATTTCTAATGCAAGAATGTTAATATGGTGACTATGTTGCAATAACCAAATTAAATGAATGGTCTTGGAATATGTAATATTTGTTTCTAATTTTGCTTCTAATTCCTTATCTGTATACAATATGAGTGGATGAACTCAGTAATTGGAATGGTCCCAAGTATTTTGATATTCGGAATCAGCGAATATTTTATTCCTCACTACTTTAAACCTAAACTGTAACAAAAATAAGCAAACAAAGACAAGGGTTCAGTCAATGTTGTCTCATTATGTTTTGTAGTTTTGTGTAAATAAAGTTTAATTATTGCAGAATTAAAAATGTTCATTTTAGGGTTCTGTTGGCCGAATTTTTGGAGTTCAGGACAGGCTTTTTCCACTCAGGCTTTTTGGGTTGGGTCAAAAGGTTAAATGGGGAAACCATCATATTTTTAGCCAGACTTAAGTTTAAAAAAAATTCTTTTAATTTCATATTCATATCGACTGCTCTAGTCGATGTAGAGACTGTTTCAATACCGTGACGAGCCAAATTACATGGGCTTGCAGAAGTTGTATGAATAAGCTGTCCAAATACCTCCATGAGAGATGTAATAGGGGCTCTGTCTGATTGAATATCACTACGGGCCAAATACATCGGTTCGTAAAAATTGTCTGAATACAGCCTTTGGGCAATGTAGTACGAGTTCTATCAGTCTGACTAAATACTGCCATTGGCCGATGTAATAACAGGGTGTCCACTGGTTGGGAAAATGCCAAAATTTTTTTTTGTGATCACGAAATTCTGGGAAAAGTTGATGAATTTATTAAATATTTTGGGGGGGAAACAAAAAATCGCCATAGTGGAAGGTTAGTTTTCAATAAACGTTCAAATAAACGAGCGACCTAGAACAGGAATAGGTCAGATATGAACCCATGTGGGCCATTCTTGGAAAAAGAATGTTAACCTAGGGTGAAAATATCAGACTGTTTGGGGCAGAATTCTGTCAGGTCCAGGCTTTTGAGAGGTGATTTTGTCGCTAAATCTAGCAAATTGGTATACATGCTAGCTACAAAACATGAGAAAAGCAACTAGCAGCTAATCTAACGATTTTTAAGTAGATTACAGCGACATACTAATGAACTGGCAAGCATCATAAAAATAATAATTTGATAAAAGTAGACCTAGAAATGAAAGTATTTCTACATGTGCTGTTCTTTTTACTTGTAGCATGTTATAGCTTAAAATTGTCAGTCAATCATCCGCACTTTTGATAAACAGTTTTATCATCAAAGATATTTTATTTACCATTTTATTATCGTCAGCAGCTTCTTAAGTGGTTTGTCTATCATAAATCGATTGATGCATGCATTGATTTTATATATATAATCATTCCATGATTTTCGGAGTAGCATAAATATTTCTCATTTGACACTGGAAACAAAAAATAATAATTTTAAAATATATTAAGTAATTATTTACAGTAATGTAAATAGTAAATTTCCATTACATTTAAAAATATAATTCATAATTACTTAAATAACAACTTATGAACTAACTCTATATAACATTATTTTCTAAGCTTATTATTTTTACGGTTTATTCCTGAATTACATTTCTATGTAGGTATTATAGTTTTTTTTTAATAAGTGTGTTCATAAATTTGTGCTTTGTTTGAAATGTAGTAACTTTTCGACAGACATTTATCTAGGGAATGTTTGTGTCTAAATAATGGCAACACTGGTTTTGTGCAGTAAAATAAAGCATTTGACATTTTTCTTTATAGAATAGTGGAGTTGGACAGTGCATACATTACATCGGCTAGTAAACATTGTCTGAATACCGTCACGGGGCGATGTAATACGGGTTCTGTTGGTCTGACAAAATACCGCTAGGGGCCGAAGTAATCGAATTTTTTCGTCCGTCTGAATACCGTTACGAGCGATTACATCGGCTAGTAAACGTTGTCTGAATACCGCCACTTACCGATGTAATACGCGTTCTGTTGGTCTGACTAAATACTGCCAGGGGCGATTATGTCGGCTAGTAAACGTTTTCTGAATACCGTCACGGACCGATGTAATACGCGTTCTGTTGGTCTGACTAAATACTGCCAGGGGCGATTATGTCGGCTAGTAAACGTTGTCTGAATACCGTCACGGACCGATGTAATACGGATTCTGTTGGTTTGACTAAATACCGCCAGGGGCGATGTAATCGGCTGTTTTGATCCGTTTGAATACCGCCAGCGTCCGATGTAATACGGGTTCTGTTGGTCTGACAAAATACCGCCAGGGGCCGAAGTAATCGGATGTTTTCGTCCGTCTGAATACCGTTACGAGCGATTACATCGGCTAGTAAACGTTGTCTGAATACCGCCACTTTCCGATGTAATACGCGTTCTGTTGGTCTGACTAAATACAGCCAGGGGCGATGTAATAGGCTGTTTTGATCCGTGTGAATACCGCTACGGGCGATTACATCGGCTAGTAAACGTTGTCTGAATACCGCCACTTTCCGATGTAATACGGGTTCTATTGGTCTGACTAAATACTGCCAGGGGCGATAATGTCGGCTAGTAAACGTTTTCTGAATACCGTCACGGACCGATGTAATACGGGTTCTGTTGGTTTGACTAAATACCGCCAGGAGCGATGTAATCGGCTGTTTTGGTCCGTCTGAATACCGTTACGGGCGATTATATCGACTAGTAAACGTAGTCTGAATACCGCCACGGTCCGATGTAATACGGGTTCTATTGGTCTGACTAAATACCGCCAGGGGTGATGTATTCGGCTGTTTTGGTCTGTCTGAATACCACTACGGGCGATTACATCGGCTAGTAAACGTTGTCTTAATACCGCCACGGTCCGATGTAATACGGGTTCTGTTGGTCTGACTATATACCACCAGGGGTGATGTAATCGGCTGTTTTGATCCGTTTGAATACCGCCAGCGTCCGATGTAATACGGGTTCTGTTGGTCTGACAAAATACCGCCAGGGGCCGAAGTAATCGGATGTTTTGGTCCATCTGAATACCGTTACGAGCGATTACATCGGCTAGTAAACGTTGTCTGAATACCGCCACTTTCCGATGTAATACTCGTTCTGTTGGTCTGACTAAATACTGCCAGGGGCGATTATGTCGGCTAGTAAACGTTGTCTGAATACCGTCACGAGCCGATGTAATACGGGTTCTGTTGGTCTGACTAAATACCTCCAGGGGCGATGTAATCGGCTGTTTTGATTCGTCTGAATACTGTCACGGGTCGCTCTAATACGGGTTCTGTTGGTCTGACTAAATACCGCCAGGGCCGATTACATCGGCTAGTAAACATTGTCTGAATACCGTCACGGGGCGATGTAATACGGGTTCTGTTGGTCTGACTAAATACAGCCAGGGGCGATGTAATAGGCTGTTTTGATCCGTGTGAATACCGCTACGGGCGATTACATCGGCTAGTAAACGTTGTCTGAATACCGCCACTTTCCGATGTAATACGGGTTCTATTGGTCTGACTAAATACTGCCAGGGGCGATTATGTCGGCTAGTAAACGTTTTCTGAATACCGTCACGGACCGATGTAATACGGGTTCTGTTGGTTTGACTAAATACGGCCAGGTGCGATGTAATCGGCTGTTTTGGTCCATCTGAATACCGTTACGGGCGATTATATCGGCTAGTAAACGTAGTCTGAATACCGCCACGGTCCGATGTAATACGGGTTCTATTGGTCTGACTAAATACCGCCAGGGGTGATGTATTCGGCTGTTTTGGTCTGTTTGAATACCACTACGGGCGATTACATCGGCTAGTAAACGTTGTCTTAATACCGCCACGGTCCGATGTAATACGGGTTCTGTTGGTCTGACTATATACCACCAGGGGTGATGTAATCGGCTGTTTTGATCCGTTTGAATACCGCCAGCGTTAGATGTAATACGGGTTCTGTTGGTCTGACAAAATACCGCCAGGGGCCGAAGTAATCGGATGTTTTGGTCCATCTGAATACCGTTACGAGCGATTACATCGGCTAGTAAACGTTGTCTGAATACCGCCACTTTCCGATGTAATACGCGTTCTGTTGGTCTGACTAAATACTACCAGGGGCGATTATGTCGGCTAGTAAACGTTGTCTGAATACCGTCACGAGCCGATGTAATACGGGTTCTGTTGGTCTGACTAAATACCTCCAGGGGCGATGTAATCGGCTGTTTTGATTCGTCTGAATACTGTCACGGGTCGCTCTAATACGGGTTCTGTTGGTCTGACTAAATACCGCCAGGGCCGATTACATCGGCTAGTAAACATTGTCTGAATACCGTCACGGGGCGATGTAATACGGGTTCTGTTGGTCTGACAAAATACCGCTAGGGGCCGAAGTAATCGGATGTTTTCGTCCGTCTGAATACCGTTACGACCGATTACATCGGCTAGTAAACGTTGTCTGAATACCGCCACTTTCCGATGTAATACGCGTTCTGTTGGTCTGACTAAATACTGCCAGGGGCGATTATGTCGGCTAGTAAACGTTGTCTGAATACCATCACGGGCCGATGTAATACGGGTTCTGTTGGTCTGACTAAATACCGCTAGGGGCCGAAGTAATCGGATGTTTTCGTCCGTCTGAATACCGCCACTTTCCGATGTAATACGCGTTCTGTTGGTCTGACTAAATACTGCCAGGGGCGATTACATCGGCTAGTAAACGTTGTCTGAATACCGTCACGGGCCGATGTAATACGGGTTCTGTTGGTCTGACAAAATACCGCTAGGGGCCGAAGTAATCGGATGTTTTCGTCCGTCTGAATACCGTTACGAGCGATTACATCGGCTAGTAAACGTTGTCTGAATACCGCCACTTTCCGATGTAATACGCGTTCTGTTGGTCTGACTAAATACTGCCAGGGGCGATTATGTCGGCTAGTAAACGTTTTCTGAATACCGTCACGGACCGATGTAATACGGGTTCTGTTGGTTTGACTAAATACCGCCAGGGGTGATGTATTCGGCTGTTTTGGTCTGTCTGAATACCACTACGGGCGATTACATCGGCTAGTAAATGTTGTCTTAATACCGCCACGGTCCGATGTAATACGGGTTCTGTTGGTCTGACTATATACCACCAGGGGTGATGTAATCGGCTGTTTTGATCCGTTTGAATACCGCCAGCGTCCGATGTAATACGGGTTCTGTTGGTCTGACAAAATACCGCCAGGGGCCGAAGTAATCGGATGTTTTGGTCCATCTGAATACCGTTACGAGCGATTACATCGGCTAGTAAACGTTGTCTGAATACCGCCACTTTCCGATGTAATACGCGTTCTGTTGGTCTGACTAAATACTGCCAGGGGCGATTATGTCGGCTAGTAAACGTTGTCTGAATACCGCCATGAGCCGAAGTATTATGGACTATGTTTGACTGAATACCGCTACGGGCCGATTACATCCGCCACGTTCCGAAGTAATACAGGTTCTTTTGACCTGACTGAATACCACCATTGGTCGATGTAACACGGGCCGGTAGAATCAGCTTTCAGAATATAAATTATTTCATCAATTTTTGCTCCTAACTTTTAAATTTTAACGTAAAACTATTGCGTGTATGGAAACACAATATAATATGTAATTTCGAGTACACACTTAGCACTCATACATGCTGTCGTACATTATTTGCATATTTTGTAGTTTTATACTTTTAATGACGTGAAAATTGTGAGTAATAAAAACTTTTTTATTCTTTCTCCCGATAGTACTGATAGCTACTTAGCTATTTGAGACATACCACATTATGTCTAAACGTGCTGACTGCTGGCTAAGGATGTGTTATCATATTATAAATACATCGATCTAGGTTTGTTGAAGGTTTACTTCAAACAAATATTTATTTTTGGTAAAGTATCAACAAATAAATTTTCTACTTTTCTACTTGCAAGGTAAAGTAGAAGTTAGGTTATAGTTGTGTTTCATTGGATAAAAACACTGAATACTGCATTGCATATGACAATAAATTATTTTCATTAAAAACAGTCTATAACCTTTGAAATCGCTTATTCTTAAAAGGCAGTGTTTTCTGTTGTTTGGAAAATAAATTTATTTTATCTGTCAAATGTTAATGTTTCTTAATAAAATTTTCAGGATTCATTCTTACATAATTGCTAAAAAATAACATAAAAAGGTTAAATACAAAAATACCGTATTGTGTTTTTATGATTTTAACCATTTATGTCGACTATTTCGGGTACATAATTAGCACTCATACATGTTTTCGTATATTATAAACATTTTATTAAAATTTGTTCATTAATAATTAGAATTATCTATCGTACATCGTACTAAGTACCAACTTACGGCCAAATGTGTTAATATTACCGTATGTGATAACACTGCATAAACAAATTGTTTTTCTTCGTTCAGTTTAATTAATCACCGTCTAAACGCGGGAAATGTCAACTGGTCAAGTGTACCCATCATATGGAATTTTAAATAACAACATTTGCAGCTTTTATGAGCAGATTAAAACGTTTGGCAATCTCATTTCATAATTAACAATGCATATTTTGTACAGTTTTCTTTAGTGGACGATATTCTTTCAAAATTATTATTAAACGAAAATTTCCCTGCAGGCTAGTTGCAGCCGGTAACAATGCGCTGTAATAGTTTTCAAAACAAACAGGTTTACCCACCCAGACGTGTATGACCAAAGTGTAAAACTATCACGTAACTGAAACACAATTATTTCGTTTTTTGATGTGATTTAGAGCGATTTGTCTGCGTAGGCTGAAGAGTCTAAATATTTAATTAAATACTTAAGTATAATTTCTCGGACGTTTACAGAATTTTACTTTTAAAGTTAAAATTAATAGTATAAGGCTTTCTGTAGGAGTAGAGCCTGGTTTGTTGAACTTATTTTGTTAGACACAAAGACTGTTTGGTCAAAACGACGCTTTTATATTATATGGATAAATTGATGTCTCCAGCCCGTCGAAATAAAATAATGGTGGTAAAATCGAACCTATCATTTGATTTTTGTCTTAGAAAAAATTACTTCTTTTAATTGAGTGACATAATAATGAAATACCATTCTGAAAAAAAGATATCTGCAGAATGCTGCAGGTTTTCTCAGCGTAGTACGTATTTCTATATTGAGTTACCTAGTGGTTATCACATTCACATATTTATTAGACAAGGCGAAATGTTGAGCCGGCCAGACAAGGAACAAGAACACAGGCTACTTGGTGTGTATCCAATCTTTTAATAGTGCACTCTGGTGTAGGTGTCTCCCTTCTCATTAGCCTCACAAGTCGACTAACCGACAGTACTGCGCCCACTCACAGTTAGCTTGACTGTTTACGCACTTGACCTTCGATGATAAATTGTTTGTGTTTATATTATTTGTCTATTACATTTATTTTGATAATAAAAATATTAGTACGTATTGCGTACATTATCGTCTAAAAATAAAAGTTAATATTTACTTGACCCGACTCATCTTTGACCCTAATTATAATCTTGGCCCGACCAGACCCGACAATTCGAGAACCCGCAGACCACTGGTTCATTGTTGTAAAGTATATTGCCATGTTTGATAGAAATTATTGTTTTTTTTCAAAAAATCCTTTGTAGTTGAGTTTCTGTCTATTTTATAGTGAAGAGAAGATAATATATTTGACCTTTTGCACTGTTTACGGTGTGATTTTACAAGCTCTAATGGAAGTTGACAGGACGGAAAACACAAGTCGTGTGTCGGTGCCATTGAGAAAAATACAAAACTTAATTTCAGTGTTGTAAAACAAAAAAACGATGTTGTAATAGCCGAATGTTACTTTATAAATTTTGTTTAGGACATAATATCCCCGTAGTAGTTCTGATCATGCGGATGGACTTTCCCGCAAGATGTTTCCTGAGAGCACTTAAAAGTTATGATTTTGCTCATTCAAAAACAACTGCTATAGCCTAGTTCGGGAAATATTTAAAAACGTTGATACAATTTTAAGTGTTGTTAAAAATGTCATTTTTATTTTTAGCATAGTTTGTGCATGGTGACTGTTAAAAACAGTATTTTGGTATAGGCTTAGTTTTATATTTTAAAACAATATACAGTAGTCTATAGTATATTATTTTCACATGTTTAATTGAACGTAGGTCATTTTTTTTTTTTTTTTTTTTTTTTTTTTTTTTTTTTTTTTTTTTTTTTTTTAAAGGGTTATTATGCTTCAAATAAATTGTACTAAAAATTTCCATATATGTAAGAATTCAAAATTGGCACGTTTGAAAACGATATATATATACATACATACTATCGGTAATAAAAAAGTTTTGACATGTGATCAAAGTAGTTTGCTATTCAGGGTAGTTTAATGTCAACAGCTTACTGATTTACACTTCAACATAGATTATGAATTGCTGACCGATAAGATCCTAGCAGATATGTAAGCACAGATTTCTGCTTATTTACATGTTGATATAAAGACTGGCGAGTAAAGATAAATGTGTAGCAGGGGTGAAAAGAAGAGTAGTAAATTAAAGAAAGACAAGCAGGGGTGACGAAAACATACATTGCCATTAACATGATAGTCAGACTATCAAAGGATGAATGAGCAGCGTTGAAGTGTGTAAAAAACAGTTATTGTTACCAGCACACTTTTAATTCACGTCTGCTGGCAAAATCATGGTGTAATTGCTTTGAACATATTATTCTGTATTGGTTTATTTTATTTCAGTCCTGACAGGAGACTAGGACAGAAGATAGGGATGCGATTACGGAATCTACTGAAGTTGCCCAAAGCTCAGAAATGGGTTTGCTATGAATGGTTTTACAGCAATATTGACAAGTGAGTTTACTTTTTTTGTTTTACTGTAAATTATATCTTTTTTAATCTAATATTACTTATACATTATTTCTGAAAGCGAAGATGTGAATTAGTAATGTTATACTTTTAATTTATTTTTATTTTTTTTATTTTATTCTTTAACATAAAAACTTAGTAGAAAGTAAAATAAAAAAACCTACGAGTACTTGCATTTTGTACATGCTTTTAATTCTTTTAGTTCCAGAATCAATTTTTTACAAATGTCTGATAAATATAAGTCAAATACCAGTGTACTTAGCTAGACTCATTCTCTCTTAATTTTTTTAACAAATTAAAAAATATATATGTATTAATGTATTAATCAGTAAGCAGTAAGTTATATTAATCATACCAGATTATTGACAATACAAAGTGTTAATTTCTTGTCAAATGCCCTAGCTGTCTAGGTTACTATATCTAGCCAATGTATTGCATTTGAAACCTACATCAGGGTTAGATTTAATTTGTGCAATGCGTAAAGTTCACCTGTGTGGTTCAACTCAGATCACCAGGCCACCATAAATAAATAGTGAACAGTTTGAGCACAAAAGAGATGTGTGAATTTTATTTTATAAATAAATTAATATATATATTTTTTTTTTGTTACTTTTGTTCAGTTATAAAAATTTGTTCTAACAGTTAAAATTTGTTACGAAAAGGTGTACATTATACAGGATACCAGGAATGTACATTAAACAGCAGATCAGAAATGTGCATTATACAAGAAACTAGAAATGTACATTATCCAGGAGACCATTTTTGTACATGCACATAGGATATTGCAAATGTTAGAACTTCATCTTGGTTTCACACTTCACAATTTTAACAGAAGTGTAGAATTAATCCAAGTAAAATGCCTTGAGCAACCAAATAACCAAATGGTGATAAGGTGAAACTAAGGACATAAAATTCTGATTTAAGGTTGGCTAGTACCATTAAAATATTTACCTGAATTAATAAAGATCAACATAGTATAGCTAAATTAACATACTGAAGTATTCTGTAATACTGTTACTCATAGATGAAATATTTCATTATTTTTTCTACAAGCTAGTAAGCTTTTACATTAAAAAAAACATACAAATACGAAGTTTACGTTCCAGCAGCAAATTAAATTTTCGAATACAGGACAAAACTATTCAATCATTTTAAAAAAGCTGCTTCATAACTTTATTTTCGTTTTCAAATCAGCATGAAAAGTTGTATAAATTTGATTTAAAATTGTCAGACAAATTTAAAATATGTAAATGCATACTTATGTTGGTTAATGATGATTACAATGATAGTATTAAATTTTTGAATTTCCACCATTTTCCACTGATATTTTACAAGCTGTTATCATCTTAAATTTTTGTCAGGTTTAAATCATATCGGACAAAAATTGCTGTTTGTAGAATAAATTTCTATTGGCAGGTCTGCTAATAGCTAATAAATTTGTTTCCTTCATGTTTCAGAGCACTATTTGGAGGTGATAATGATTTTACAATATGCCTAAAGGAGACTTTTCCACAACTTAAAACCAGGACATTATCTCGTGTCGAATGGTGCAAGATGAGGAGATTAATGGGCAAACCAAGGCGATGTTCACAGGTTTGTGTTTTATGCAAATATTTTCTAAAATTTAATACACTTTTTACTTAGTTTTATTTTGAAAATCTTAAAAGATAAGAGTGTTTTATCTCTTGCATTTATAAAAAATAGTAAGTATTTGAACCTTTTGAGGAGGTTCAATAGTAAAATAGTAGTAGCCTAAATTAGTAAAACATCATATGATGTGGAATTAGTTTTTTCCAATACAAGAGTACCTGATATGATACAATATATTTACAAAGACTTTTTTCCTGTTCACTAAGACATACTGTTTATCTCAGCAATTTATAAAAAATGTTAGAATAAATAAATAATCACATACTCCAAGTAACAACTTAATTCTTGAAAGTTTAATAATTTATTTGTAAAACAAAACCTCAGTTTACTAACAAAAATATAGGCCTACTAATTAAACACAACACAAACACTGTAGAAACAACACCAAGTCCAGTAGAGTTGCCACTACCAATCTAAGCCCCATGGCTCCACCAGGGTTCGTGCTATGTCTATCAAGGTAATCTTCATCGTTGACATTCTGGTGTGATTTCTGAATGCTGGAACAGTATGCTGTACATTGATGATTGCCGATCCTAGTGGTGGTGTGTCCATGAGGGTCAGTGCGTGAGTGTCTGTCTGAAGTACTACAGTCTAAATTGCCAAGGGCTATGGAAATATTTTCTAAGACAATCAGAACCTTCAGTGAAGCTTGAAGTTTTGGTAAGTCTGGTGTCTGATATTAGGACTAATGAGATGGATGGGTGTACTGCATCATAAGCAAAATAATAAAGCATTCCTTGTCTCTATAACACAGTTACGAAGAGTTTACGGTTCTGGAAAAATATATGGTTATCATAACATTGTGCATTGGCCAATAAAAAATGACTAAAGTCATTCTAAATGGTGACTAAATATTATATTTTAGCAAACTGTCATGACATATCACTTTTTAAGCATGATTTTATGCTCCTTAAAAGATAAAAATTTCATATAAGTTATAAAGTTCATTATATGTCGTATATAGCATAACAAAAAATATTAAGAAACAATGTAAATTACTATAAATTTTATATTTTTAGGCATTTTTTGAAGAAGAGAGGCGAGAGTTGGAACGCAAGCGTGCTAAAATCCGTCTCTTACAACAACGTAAAGGCAGTGACCTATCATGTGTGAAAGACTTACCAAATGAAATTCCTCTACAGCTTGTTATCGGGACAAAAGTCACAGCACGGTTAAGGAAGCCTCAAGATGGTTTGTTTACTGGGAGTATAGATGCAGTGGATACGTCAAACAATACATACAGAATAACTTTTGAGAGGCCGGGATTAGGGACACATTCTATCCCTGATTACGAGGTTCTTGTAAGTATTAGTATATAAGATCTGTTATTAAGTCTTTAATTTTAGAAATTTGCTATGGAAAGTAAACAAAAATATTTTGACCTTTACAGTTGTAGAGAGGGAGTTAGTCCTTATAATCAGTCATTTGTATTTTTGTGTTATTTCTGTTTGGTACACTTCTGAAGATATTGCTGAAATGTACATCAGGATAAAATAAGTTGCTAGTTTGATATTTATTCTGTCCGTATCAAATTAGGTTTTTTTTCATTTTATGACATACTTTAGTCAGTAATAGTTGAAAATAAATCTAATAGATAGCATCTACATCTACATTTTTTAATAAACTGATTATTTTGGTTCACTTTTCTGGCACATTCATATTTCTTCTGAGTTACAGAAATGAAATTACAAGAGCTGTAACTTAACCTTGTACGTCGAGTTTTGTTTACTAGGTAGTCAAAATGGCTAGCAATCGTGATGCATTTATGTTTGGTATTGATTATGACATAATTCAGTTTAATTTTATGATATGTAAAAATTTTCAAGATTTACAAGAGAATATAGTTAATTAGTAAAATTAGGAACTTAAATAAAATAAAATAATGTACTGTATTTCATACTTAATGGTTTACAATTTATTTCTTCAATCACAGAATAAAACTTCACTTTTGTAAATTAAAATTTGAAATGAAAATTACTATACCAATGAATACTACACATTATCTACAATAAGAATGATTTTTAAAATCATAAAGTGTAAATGTATTTAATTACATAAGTACTTTTTGGCTAAAATAATTCAGCAGTTATAACTACTACAGTATAACTATAACAGTTATAACTATAACAGTGCGTGCTATTCGGCTGGCCAGCAGCCAAGGAGTTAAGAAGTAATATATTTTTCTTTAACTTTTTGAAAATGTGATCAGTGTTGAAAATTCGGATAGATGTCAATCAAATTTTCAAATTTCTTGAAAATATAAATAGTAACAAGATTGTTTTTACTTTCTCATTCTAATGAAAGTTTTTTATGTCCCATGAGTCTAGAATAGCAACTTTTATTTTTATGCCTGTCCATCTTTGTACACATTGTTCATACTAAACAAATTGATAAATTTTAATAAAACAGTCAAGTCATGTTCCTACAAGATGTAGGTCTAGTTTGCTCCTACTTCAGGGCCATTTTTAATTTTTCAGACAATTTTTTATGATTTATAAGCCCCTTCTTAATAAAAAAACTTAAAAATTAGAATTTTCTAAAAAAACAGTTTTCATAATTTGATCAAATTTTGCTTAAATTTAATCATTATTTATTAGTGGGCTCAGCTCTATATTTCTTGTACAGATGGGCAGGATGTTGTTCAAGTTTTGTGGAAGTGAGTATGGGTGACATATCTTGTGTTTGTAGTTAGTATTTTGAAGATGTTTTCAGCAGATTCTCTTTGACTGACTTATCACCATTGGTATATTAAAGATATTAGGGCTCAGTGGTCAGTGTGGCTAAGGCACCAGTCAGTTTGTAGTGTCTGTGAACTGCACACCTCAGGGTGTGTAATAGTCCAACTAGTTCCTTTATCTGGTCCAACTGGCATAAAGTATGATGTTAAACGATATATATATATATATATATATATATATATATATATATATATATAATTATGTACTCTAGGATTTTACTCTCCTGTCCATGACCCATGCATAAAGGTGTCTGTAATTCCGAAAAAATATTATACTCCCCAGTTACAATGTGTCCATTTTTGCATTGGGATTTAGAAAAGTTTGAAATTGTTTAAATACGAGGGTTGATCAAATATAAACGAGACTGACTTTCTAAAAACTTTTCTGTTGGACATTGAACTCTAAAGGGTGGGGTTTCAGGTAGCCTGGGAGGTTTGGGACGGGCGTAGACGGGCAACATTTCCGTTCGGACCCTTCAGTATAAAACTATACAATGAGTGAGGGTGAAGTGCACGTTTCCATGGAGCAGAGAATTATTATTAAGTTTTTGGCCAAGGAGGGGGTCAATCTGACTGAAATCTTTCGTAGACTGACGGCTCAATACGGGGACAGGACCCTATCAAGAGCTCGCGTTTTTGCTTGGCACAAGGAATTCGCCGAAGGACGGGAAGCAGTAGAAAACCTCAGCCATGATCGTCGCCCAACCACTTCCGTCACGGACAAAAACATTGATGCTGTTCGGAAGCTCCTGGACGAAGACAGACGTATATCGCTGCGATTTGCAGATGAACTCCAGTTGAGCTATGGTAGCGTTCAAAAAATCGTTACATCAAACCTGGAACTCAGCAAAGTATCTGCAAGGTGGGTTCCACGAATTTTGACTGACGTTCACAAACGGAATCGTTTGGAGATTTGCCAGCAACTATTGACCCAATTTGAACGAGATTTTGAGGCATTATTAAACCGGATTGTCACCTGTGACGAAACATGGGTTCACCATTACACTCCCGAGTCGAAACAGGCAAGTATGGAGTGGCGGAAGAGGGGAGAGAGGGCGCCTCTGAAGGCCAAATCACGATCGTCGGCCGGGAAGGTAATGGCCACTGTATTTTTCGACAATCAAGGCGCTTTTCATGTCGATTTCCTCCATCAACGACGCACAATAAATGCACAATATTATTGCGATGTTTTAGAGGCCGCAAAACAGTCTTTTCGTAGGAAAAGGAAATCTAAACCGGCGAAGCGTCATTCTTCTTCACGATAATGCCTGACCACATTCGGCAAGCGCTCACGAGGCTTAAACTCGATCAAATTGGCTGGGAACCAATGGAACATCCCCATACAGTCCAGATTTATCACCCTGCGACTATCACCTGTTTGGGCCACTCAAAGAGGCGCTTGGAGGCCAGCGTTTGCCAAGACGATTCTGCGGTGGAGACCTTCGTGCTCCAATGGCTCAATGAACGCCGAGAACTTTTTACGAAGATGGAATTAAAAACTTCCAATCCGTGGGAAAAATGTGTTACTTGTAAATGGAGACTATGTAGAAAAATAAGTTGTATCAAGAATAATTTGTAAGTAAGCAATAAATTTTTTAAAAAATCAGTCTCGTTTATATTTGATCAACCCTCGTATATTCACTTCCTAAAATGAAGTTGCAATACAAAATAAATGGATCTCTATAATCCCAAAAATCTATAGCTGCTGAAAAAACCTTTTAAAATTAACTGAATTTCTCAAAATTGGTTCATTAGATTTTGCAGAGATTTTGGTCATATATTGGTCATAGATTTGGTCATATATGAAGATCAAAGTGTAGGAAATTTGAAAAAAATTGTTCAGGAATAAATTTTTAAAAAACAACCCTGACTGCTGTTTGATTTACTCTTGAATATATTTTTGTATATTCTTGTTATTTTAAAATTATCTACACTGATCATTTTCATTAATCATCATTAATGTCCAAAATTGAGCAAAAACTTATAAACTAATGTTGATAAATTCACTCTATATATATATATAATGTATAATAGTTTGTGTAATGTGTTTGCACCATTTATTTTTACAGTCGAATGAACCACCAGACACGATAGCATTAACTTCACTTTCATCAGGATACAGACCTGCCAGATCTCATACAGCAAGATCTACAGCTTCTGTTACACCTGTACAAAGTAATCCTCACGTTCCTCATTTAATTCCTCGTGTCGTGGATCCAATGCTATCCGTGCCTCCACCAAAGAGAGTAATGCCAGCTGATGGTACTTTAGGTGGTTTTCCTATCAAAGTCTTGGAAAAAATTGTAAGTATAAAATAAGATGTAGTATATTTACTTATCACATTTATTTATCAAAAGAAAATAGCTACAAATACTATAAGCATTTAGGGCTTATAACAAAGACCATGCACAATATTGATGCCTTTTAACCACTGCAACAATTCAATAATTTTTAGTTAAACAAACCAGTGTACATTGAAGTAGTAAGATAGTAATGAGTGAATGAATGACAGCCAGAAAGTTTGAGTGTTTTTGTGTATCTAGGACAACTAAATTTGGAATCACGATAACCTAATTAAATATACAACCACAATATATAAAACAATGCATATGGACATATTTAGCACCAAATCCATATATTTTGTACATCTTAGATTATCGTAAATAAGTTTGGATGGTCTTAATTTTGAAATAAGTGCAATGTTATCAATTGTCAGCCATGTTTAATTTAAACGAATGCAAGGAAATATGACAGTGGCTAGGCGGTCAATCTAAACAAGTTTTGTATACATACATTTAATTTAAAGTAATATATGTTTAAAAACAGATAAATAAGTTGTTATAGTTTTCAAAAATAAAAAAATAACTTTTTTTGTGTTTAACGTCCAACTATTGTGCACACTTGGGCTAATGCAGACGATGGGGATGATTTATAGCTTATGAAAATGCCAAGCCCTGGCTGGAAATCGAACCCGGGTCCTTGGGGTGAAAGCCTAGTACGCTATCAACTAGGCCACCGAGGCGACCTTAAAAAATAACTAACAATATTTGGTCATGAAATATCTATGATAAGTAATTTAATTAGATAGGAATTTTATGAAATCCACCCCAAAAAGTACTTTGTCTAATTACCGCAGACAAATACACAAAGACATGTTGGATTTTTTGGGAACCAATGAGTGGGAGTCGGTGGGCAGACATCACAACATACAAGCCTATATTTGAGTGCTCTGAATTTTGTTTTGTTTTGAAGCATAAAGAAGTGTCAATCAAAGTGTTTTACTTAATTTTCATCGTTTTCATTAAAGAAACTGAAGTACAGTTTGGGTGAGACACAATTAATCGTGGAACACCAGTGAACTTTATTTTAAAAATTATTAAAATTTAAATTATTAAAAAAACCAAAAGTTTTGAATGATCAGTTTTAGTTATTAAATTAACAGGTACTAACAAATTAAATATTCTTTAGGGTTTAAGGCTTTTTAAAACCTAGCCAATTTATTGTTGAAATTTGACTTCTAGTAGCCTATAATCTAAGATACAAATTTCGTATTAGTACATATAATTTTAACGTGTATGTTATGAATAAGGACTGTAATTTTGATTTCAAATACTTATATAAACATGTGACCAGTGATTAATTTTGGTGAAGTAATATGTGCTGTATCGAACCCTTGAATTGAAGCCATCATAAATAATGAAGAAACATTTGTAGACATTTTAATAACAATTTCCTGAAATTTAGTAGCTGTGGAATGAACAATTTTGTTAATATAAGTGGTAGTAATAATTAATTTTATTTGAATCAAAAAAAAAAAAAAAAAAAAAACTATGGACCTTATAACTAAGTGATAAAAGACTGAATAATAATTTGTACAATTTGCTTCATATGTTTTATCTGATTTCTAACCATATTTAAAATTGAATAATATTTAATTTTATATTAAATATTATAAAATATATTTATAATATACTGCTGTTACTTAAATGTAAAAAAAATAATTTCAATTTATTTGCCATATAATTTGAATTTCATTCCAAATTTTGCTAATAAATTAAAGTGATAATTCTCTTTTATGTTTATCAGTTGTTAATTATTAGTTGTAACTTACTTCCAATGTAAAAGCTGTAAGTGTTAGGAAAGAATTGAACTTAATAATAATTATATCTGTTGTATATTTGTTGAAGTTAAAAAAGATATAAACATGATAAGCTGTTTGCTTCAAGATGCATATGTGTGTATATTGCATGATCGAGATTCTACTGTATCCCAAATTATTATCGCTCATTTAATTACATGAGGGTTTTTTTGTTACAGATGTATGCCACCCTGATTAATGTCATATTTGAAGAATCATGTAACTGTTGTAGACTTTTGTGTTTTAAATTTAATTAATAACAAGTAATTTGTTTCAGGTAAGACTTAATAAAATCCTCAACATCAAACGGATCAGAATCAACAGGATACGTGAGTTGAACACTGAAGCAGAACGTAAGAAATCGTTTGGCGAACCAATTACGGAAGAGTTTCAAAAACGCTATGCAAACAAAGTGATAGAATTAGAGTACTTAAACAAGCATTTACGAGAAATCTTGGCAACAGTACAGCAACATTGTCAGGAAGTAAGAATATGTATAACACTGATGTTATCTAGAAACATTTTTAACAAACTGTATATATATATTTCATTATGTTGTTAAAAAAAATAATCTTTAAGATTTTTTCATGGTGTTAAATTTATTGTCTTAGGTAAAAAAATATTGTATAAATATTTGTTTTATTTATAATTTTTAATGCTTTAAAAAGCTAGCAATACAAACTGTCATAAATTTTATTAAAGATTTTCTCCATAAGGTTTTTTTTATTTTCTTACAAACTTCTTTAATTTGTAATCAAGTTTTGTTCAACTAACTTGAATTATAAATCTACCAAAATTCAAAAATTTTGAGTAAAATTTATTAGAACCAATTTTACATAAAAAGCATGAACCACACATTCTGAGCAAACATATTTGCTGAACAAGTTCAATGAACAATAACTATTTGTTGAACACATTTTGTCTCTTTGCCGAAATAAATTTGTGCTGAACGTTCACATACATGTTTATAAAGTGTTTGCTCTACCCGAGGTATGTAGGTTGTATGTGTTATTTGTGAATTTTGGTGTAATACACAGCATCTCATGTGCATTGCTGCGGCATACCTAGTGATTTTCTTAGGAGAAACTAATGGGGGCATGGTACCGTGGGTGTGGTAATATGAGTTGTTACTTCATTTCACTTACAAGTCTGGTCACCATCAATGTGTTCATAGTCATTACCTTGAACTATGATGAGAATCAGTATTAATATTAGATAGAGCCTGGGAATAAATTTATTATTAAGAAAATCGGAATATTTAAGCCCCACCAGGTCTTCTTTTTATTATCAGTTCCCACACAAGATTTAAAAACAATTTTTTTTCTCACATCGATACTGAGAGATAAGATAGTTTATATTATCAGTTTCTATACCGGATTTCAAGACTGAATTTTTTAATAAAATTTTTATATAATTATTGAAGAGCTTTCATTTTCTATAATATAGTATTTACAAAATTACCCTATATATTTACTTTGCTATAAAATAGTGCCTTTATAATGAAGCGCTAAACTTAATTGGCTATAATTTTTTTTTCAAAGACTATTTGTAGACCTACTTTATGTTATATTTTAAATGATTTTTTCCTATTTATAGTATTTTGATAAATTGTTTTCTTCAAATTTTAATATATATATATATATATATATATATATATATATATATATATATATATATATGTTCAATCATTATAGTTTCTTCTAAAATTATTATATTATCTGTGTTACCCAGATGGCGCCTCAGGCAAGCGTAGCAGCCATGTTAACTCCAACACATATTCGTGACCAAAGTATGATAGATGCTAAGGAAATGGTTACGAAATACAACGAAAACGTTAAAGACGAGAAAGTATTAGATCTAGTCACTGACCTAACTGCACTAATGTTACAAGTTAAGGTGAGTTTTGGAGTTTTTAAGTAATAACCATAAAAAATTAATATTTTATCCCGTCATTTATCATTATGAAACCAGTAAAACATCTATTTTTATTATTATTTTTCCATAATGATTGTATATACAGTAAACCCTCGGTTATCCAAACTAATTGGGGGGAAGACTGGTTCATTTACCGAAAAGTTCAGTTACCCGAAGGTATTTATTTAAATAAATAAAGCATGAATTTAATACATCACTCGAATGTATGACTCATTCAAACAAATGTCAAATGTTTACACTTACAAAGTTTTTTAACTGTTCTTTAATCAGCATTGCGCGTACGGTAGTTACAAACCTTATTTTTCAATTGCTTGCTCCTGATGACTAGGCCGTAAACGCACAGGCGCTTGGCCGATAAGTTCAACAACCATGTAGTCTGATGCAAGCTGAATTGCAATGTAAGAGTTCATAAATTAAAAAAAAACTACAGTACTGCAGTTTGTTCAATCGCAACATTTTAACAGCAAAAAGCTTTATTTTAAATATGACAAGTATTTACTATTTTAAATTTCTTATTCGAAATGTGTTCTTTAAAGTAATAAAAAAAAGTATATTGTACTAAAATTAAAAATTTGATCTGGACTACAAAACAAATTTTAAAAACTTAACAGTTAACTTAAGACAACACACGACATTTTGCGGGTAGGTTTATGGATTAACCCTTATTCTCAAGTCTATCTACAGTATCTTAAAATCTAAACATGTAATGAAAACGTAGGCCTAACTGTCGATAGGTCTATCTTTAAAAAAAAATGTTGAATATATACTTAGTTGCATGTTTAGGTTTTAAGAACGTTAGTTGATTTAACTTTCAAAAAGTCGTATATTGTTCTATACAGTAGGATATACAAAAATGATGTCAAATGTTTGAATAAATAAAGAGTACAGTAATATGTAATACATACACATGCACATTGTGTGTCCTGCTTATCTGTCTTAAACGTCACAAACAGATACGTAGTTAGGAGCGGTTGACAGATTTTGCTGACAAAGCTGCCTGGGTGTTTATCAATAGAAGTACAATACGTCAAGTAACTTCAGTATTATTGTAAACAATGAACATCAACTTTGATAAATAAGTTAGACAAAACAAGTAGTTACCTTACATTAGACAACAAATTACCTTACATAGGCCAATTTGTTATTGTAATACATTACAGTTTATCAAAGAGTTAATTTCCATTTTGTAATATTTTGCGATGTATTAAAAAAATATGGTGTTTTTACAAATGAAATCGTGCTTCGAGGATGTTCAGATAATCTGGGGTTAATCCGGGGTTCGGATAGCCAAGGATTCACTGTATATATATATATATATATATACACAAAATTACTTGAAAGTAAATTCTTTTATTTGAATCGAACTTTGAAATTAAAAGTTATAATAAATACCGAAAATATTGAGGGAGTTTTTTACTTATTAAAACCTTTAACTTTTCAGAGTTTATCAGATACGGAAAGAAGTAGTTATGAAGTTGAAGTGCTGAATACTTCAATGGACGAAATTCGTATGAAACTAAGTCCTGCGAACCAACGAGTGTTTGAGAACTGTGTGGAAGTACATATGAAACATATACAGACAGGTTTGGGAGGTCAAATGGGGCCATTAAACACATTCACTTTAAATAAAACATAACAAGAATGTTAAATCATTCCAAATGGGGGATTTTTTGTAAGTATATACTGTATTGTAGATGATTTAAATCAATTGTATTATGGGATTTTAGGAATCTTTTTTTGTTTAAATTAATTAAATGTATATTAAGTTATGGAAATATATTATACATAATTATATAATATAAGTGTGTGTATATATATATATATATATATATATATATATATATATATATTCATATTATATATATTTCTAAAAGGTGTCATACAGTATATTTTTATAAACTTGGAATGTGTGAACTTATAAATTAAATTTTATTTTTTTACTATACCAAATATGTAGAAAGTGTGGGAGTTATAGACAAAATTTATATATATAGTTCTTAAAAAAAAATCTTGGTAACTCCAATTTTTGGAACTCTGAGCCCCAAAACAGGTTTTTTTTACTTGGATGTCTGTGCACTTTGCTGGACAATAAACGAATTGAATGATTTCAATTAAATTTGGCATGAAAGTGTGGCTATTAAATAACAAGATTAATGCTGTAAAATATTTTCTTTTAAATTTGTATATATTTAGGTATTAATAAAAAAAACACCTCTTGTATTCCTTTGTGTGAATTTTTCATTGTTCGAAACAGTGCTGGAAGTCTTCTGTAAGCTCTTTCATGATGCGTACTGCTTTTCCTTTCACAGTTTCATTGGTCTGAAATCTTATTCCTTTTAATGCAGATTTAACCTTGGGGATCAGATGATAGCAAGTCAGGAAAATAAGTTGATTGTTTTAATGCTGGAATGTTATACTTGGCTAGAAACATCTTGACAGAGAATGCAGTGTGAGCCAGTGTGTTATTCTGAAGAAGAACCCATCATGTGTTCTTCCTCAGTTTGGGTCGTTTTTATTTTTTCATGAATTGAGCAAGGCCCTCAAGGTAGTAATGTTGATTAATAGTTTGACCTTCAGGAATTTAGTGAAAAATATATAATCCCATGCATATAAAAAAAATTATTGCTTTGAATTTTGATCTCATTCAAGCTTTTTAGCTTTCTGTGAAGTTGGGGTCTTCCATTGCATGAATTGACACCTAGTGTCTGGATAATAAGTGAAAAACCAAGATTCATCACATGTTATCACACTTTTCAAGAAGTTTGGATCATTTTCATTGGCGTTCAAAGTGTCAGAACAAGCATTTTCATTAACTTCTTTTTGTTTGATTAGGAGAATTCTAGGCACCATTTTATGCACACTTTTTACAAGTTAAAATTATTATGTAAAATTTGTTTTATGCTTTCTTTGTCAATTCCTTGTTTTAGCAATTGCATGAATAGTTAACGGTCCGATTTAACAATTTTTTCAATATTTTTATCCGTTTTTGACGTGGAAAGGCTACTGAAACAAATATCATCTTCAACATCTTCTAAGCCATCTTGGAATTGCTTAAACCACAAAAACATACCATGATGAACATTCATTGTCAAATACTTTTTTTTAATAAAAGTTAAATTTCAGTAATGATTTTCCAATTTTCAAATGAAATTTCATGACACTTTTTTCTGTAATAAAAGACTTATAATTTTTTCTGCAAAACAAAAAAACAGATGTTATCAAAACGAAGACCACAGCCAGACTAATGTGTCTACAAAAAAAACCGCAGTGACAGGAATCAAAAAAGAAGCTACACAGCTGTTGATCATACGAATGTGGCGCATTCACATTTCTTCTTTAGCAGTGTTAGTCTCTCTTATGTAATAGATCTAATATATACACGTATCACTTATGTAGGGAATTTCTTATAGTCAAAGTCCGACATGTGTATTTATATAAAAACATATAAATACCAACCCCGATAAACTTGTTGGCATATGGACTTCGAATATAAGCAAGGAAGCTGAAGTTCCCTATTTAACTGATACACATGTGTGCATGCACACACACACACACATATATATATATATATCCAAATTGCACTTCAAGCTCTTTTAATATAAGTAGGTTTTATTGTTAATATGCTGATTCGGGTATTGTCAAAAACTGTAATCTACAATAAATCCAAGAAGCTCAACATTTTTACTCGTACAGCTTGTTAATATACTAAATATAAAATAAATTTTTGGGCCAACACGAAATAAAAAGAAAAGGTCTTAAAAAAATTTTACAATTTATTTCTGAACATTAAGTTTTTTCAGTGGCTTATATTTCCATTTTATAACTTTGCGTAAAGCCAATTTTGGAAAAATAGATGTTTCAGAATTTTCAGGACAGTGAAGGCCTGTTGAATTTATCTGGATACTTGGGGAAGTACTGCTTAGTGATACAATCTAATAAGCACTTGTTATGTTAACGAAAATTTAAAAATTCTGAAAAACTCAATGTAAAATTTTCTGGTTTTTTAAAACACTTGTAACTTTCTTTCTGTATATTTTAGAGAGAATATATTATGATGTTATTATTGAAGATGTAAAGTTAACACATTCCTGGTTCAACCAAATAAAACAGGTTTTTTTCTTAGAAGTAGTAAACTAAATAGGCTGCAATAGGTGTGCCTAGGATCATTGTATAATATACTGTTTGTGTTCTGTACCATTAATATTTAAGTTATTATTTGTACATAGTAATTGTATTAGTAATCATTGTTCAGATTAGATTTTATTCCAGATCTTTTTTTCGTAATAAAGTGAATATTATTTATAAATGAAACACAAATATTTTAGTACAGTTCACTTTTACTATTAGTCTAGACATGGTTGCCATGTTTGGTTTTGCTAGTTACAGCTTTGTCAGTGCAATTTAATAGATTTTACAGGAGATCTAATAGTATGCTAGGCTAAATAATAAGTAGGTGTACTAAAATATTTATTTTCTTAAAAATTGAATTCTACCAAGTACCCGTATCATTATTATAAAATAACGTATATTTTACTTGAATTTGTTTTAATTACTTGTAATTTGATTGTTATTGTAACTTTATAAACAAATTAACAAAAGGAAAATATGTTTATTCATATTATTTAAGATTATGTAAATGAAAGTAAATGATAATAAAATTGAAATGAAATGAATGTGCCAAATTAGATTATATCACAAATACAGGAAAAGTTAATAAGTTAATGCATACAGGCCTGTATTTAGGTTTAGTGCACCCCAGTACTCCCCTCCTCCAGCTCAAGTGAGTACAGTTTGTCTAAGTTATGTTAGCATAGTTTATAGATGCACAGAGAATCATTTTTGTGTAACATTGGCATGGCAATTCATCGTGCGACTAACTGCTGTACCCCTCCACTTTTACTTGTCAATCTGTTCAAAACCTCTGACAGCAAAGTGTCCATTTGACGTATGTGCCATTCATTGCTAAAATATACCTCAACCAAAGTCAGCACACCTAATAGGTAAAGGAGTAACACTGCCCATTCCCCCTCTCTGCTAGCGCATGCCATTTTGAAACCGCTGTACCCTCCACCACTTCTCCTTCATGCGCTAAAACTACGCTTACATAGCTTGGACAAACTGTACATTATAATAAATAAATCATAAACATATGATGGCAGTATGATATAGCACTTTGGGTTTGATAAATTACATCATTCTTAATGGCACAGTTCTCTTAGTATTGATATTCATATACATTGGGTAGCCACATGTTAACTAAAAACGTATTATTTTAATTCTTAATGAACATTTATAGCATGTCATTTGTTTTACTTTATAAATTTCACTTGAATAATGATTACTTTTTTAAATATTTAAATTAGATTAATTTGTTAAGGTTATGGGATGCTTTATAGCCTCTTGGATTCTCGTTCAGTAGAATGATGCTCTGCATGAGTTTTAGTAGTTCACTGACTAGCTAGCTGATTCTGCTGGAGGTTGTCAGGGTCCTGGAAGCCAAATATCCTTTGCTTCATGCTGGTGTCACTCTTACAATCATAGATTTTGTGGCTTGCATTATCCTATTCATGTGTACCATATGACTACAGTACCCTGTAATGAGTCCCATGATTTTCTTACCCTTTGCCCAGGATGTTAATGTTTCCGCCAGTCTTGAGGAGGAGGGAACACTTCCTGTCATCGCAGCCTGTGTTGTTTCTCATAACAAACGTTCTTCTTGAGACTTTGAACCTGTCGCTAGGTTCATTAGAAGTCCCCCTTTGCTACTGCTCCTTTCTTCCCAGTTTGCACTTTTGCACTCTCAATGAACTGCCTCCTCTTTCTCAGTTTGCAGTTTTGCGCTCCCAATTGACTGCCTCCTCTTTCTCAGGTTGCACTTTTGCGCTCCCAGTGGACTGCCTCTTCTTTCTCAGTTGGCACTTTTGTGCTTCCAATGGATGTTTGTATGTCTACAAACAGTCTGATCTGTTTAAGCCCAACCATCTCATACTTCTACTGCAGATTGTTAATCTCACACTGTTTGGCTGTGAAATGTTTGTGTTTACAAATTACGATAAATATATGTGTCAAAGTCATCAACTTGAAATGCACTGTCTTGGATGGTCAACACAGCCACTCCATTTTGACTCTTATAAGAGATAAGGATTTATTTGTATACCTTCTTGGGTATTGTTTAGCAAACATTTTCATTTAGACTATAAAATGACTAGAACATCCAGGTTCTGAAACCATTTTATGCTGGTTTTCATAAAAATAAAATTAAAGAAATTTTTTTTTAAATCATGAACATATAATCATTATTTCTTGAAATTACTGTTTTAGCTATGTTTTTAAAACCGTGTTTTTAAAAAATGTATGTAAGATTCTGGATATATGACATCATAATGCAATGCAAAAATGACTGAGAGACAATTATAATTTGTCTTCATTACACTAAACATGATGACCTTCACAAATGGCATGAATATTTGATTTCATAATCTTTGTATTTATATTGGAAATTATTTTAATAACTGATTTCGCCAGTAGCTGACCAAATATTATAATTATTGGTGACAAAAAATTTTTTTTTTTTTTTTTGTGTTTAACGTCCGGCTATTGTGCACACTTGGGTTAATGCAGACGATGGGATGATTTATAGTGTATGAAAATGCCAAGCCCTCTCCGGGAATTGAACCTGGATCCTGGGGGTGGATCCACTAGACCACCAAGGTGGCTTAAAAAAAAAAAAAAAAAAAAAAAAAAATTGCTAACATTATTTGTCACCAGTATTTGTCTAATTACATTTAAAATAACACTTCATTGTGAAACAAGAAAAAAATACTGTGCAATCCTATACTAAAGTACAGAAATAGCTCATACCTAAATACAGACCTGCACATAAAATACATGTACAAAATGTAAGATTATTGTATAACAACAATGTAATACAGATTGTAGATAAGTTTGTTGAATAGCCTGTGTTTTCTAATAAACTTTATATTTAATTTTTTCTATATTTGGTGACCCAAACGTAAAATAATATATTACTGCTTAGGGTTGTCATTTGTCTGGATTTCTACAGACAGGTTCAGTTATTAAGAACTAAAATTTTGCCTGAGAAGATTTTCTGTAATTTAAGAAATATCCTATTGTTTTAGTAATCTCACTTTAAACCTGTATAGAAAAATGTACATTTATTTTTAAATCATGTCATTGAAGGATTAGAACATTCTACTAGGAAGTAACAAAAGTTACCATTTATTTGAAAATATCACATGTATATAAGTTTACTTTACTACAGTAGTTACACCACCTGGCTGGCACATAGAGGCTGGAGTTAGATTATTCCAAGGCCCAAAGTATTTTCAGGTATTGCTATTTTATGTGCTTTTTGTTAGCACTTGAAGTTTATTGTATCAGTGTTCTTATTATTAAAACAAAAATACTACTGTTTTGCCCAAAACATCTAATTACATAAAAACATTACAGTGAAGCTCCAAACAAAGCAAACATTATGTAGTAGCATTCGCTCAACTACACTACAGTTACAAAAGCTGCATTATTCCAAACAAAAACTTAAGACAATGTTGCAGTATAGACATCTAGGAATTTAGCTTGAGTAACTTAACCCGCCATGTGAATGACCTTGATAGATAGTATGTTTAGCCTACAATCTTATACTTATCATTTCTGTATGCATTAACTTATAGCAAGTACTGTCAAGATATATATAATTAATTACAAATGAATTTTCAAATGAATACATGCAATATTTATATAGTGTATAACATGTATACAGCAGTTTTTAAAAACCTGTTTAATCTTAACCAATCTTGGTTTGGATTATTGAAGAACTTCAGTGACAGGCCAAATTGTTTGACAGCTGTATGACTTTTTAGATAAAACTGCTGACAGTTGTATATTCCAGACAAACATGTGGAGATGCTTGGTAAGTGGGACAATATGCCTGAACTATTTTGTTTACTTCAACCAATCGAATTAAGTAAACAATGTGAATGTATTATGTAAGTCAATAATTTTTAATCTAAAGGTAAAATAAATGTTCTGAGAACTCAAATGCACCATTTTTTAAGAAAAATTAACAAAAGGAGCCTGACATTCAGGCGCCTAATGTACTCATTCTCAAGTATGTAGCCTAAAGCATAAAACGTACAAGATGAACTTGCATGCTTGAACCTATGTTACAATACTAAAACTAAGAACAGGACAAACTTTTGAACCTGTGGTTTTTTTTATCATATTTTGTAAGTTTTTACTCAAGGGTATCACCACCATAATCAATGTTTTATTAGTTATTTAAAGTTTCAAATTTTTTTTGGAAAACTAATCTTAACAGCAGTTCATGGGCTATAGAACCAAAATAATTAATTAATACTTGGATTTTACAGTACACTTTGCCAAATACTAATAATAGTCTAGTTCCTTTTAAAAATTAGCTATATAAACTTGTTAAAAAAATTGCCATAACACATTCTCTTTCCTAGTGATGAATTTGCAAACTGTATTCTATAATATTTGTCTGCATTAGCCCAAGTGTGCACAATAGTCGGACGTTAAAACAAAAAAAAAAAAATATATATATATATATATATATATATTTGGTCAGTAGGAATTTAGTTCATAGAAAGATGTAAAACATGTGCTTATTCTCTGTTATAAAACCACATATTTTGGCACTACAGATTTTAACACTTTTAAAACGGTAAAAACAGTTTTTCGAAAGAGTAACACATAAGTTAGCTAATGGATATTATTTACCATTACAGCGAGACAGCTGCATGCAGTGATTATTGCATTTCCAGGAAAAATAAAACAAAAACATTTACACTTTAAAAGTATTTGTTCAACAAATACTTATTTTAATTTATTGCATATTCTTAATGGCAATAGTTGATGCAACTGTGTCAAAATAATAATAATTATTAACATCTAGTTAGTATAAAATTCTAAACTTTGTAAAAGATCATCCGCTTCTTCTGAAGTTTTAACACGTAACAGTACCGTTGTTGGAGGTGGCTTCGCATCTGGCGTTGGAAGGCAGACAAGCATCACATTATTTTTCCCCATTCGTTTCATTGGAATACTATTAGATAGTAGCACATTCACTAAAATATTTCCAAGTACAGTATCAGCACGAACTAATAACTGATATTTTGCACCGTTCACGCTTTTGACATGCAATGTTCCAACACCTCGTTCAGCATAACTACCATCTTTCTTCACAAAAACTTTACATCTGAAAGTAAAAGATATATGAATAAATCTTTTAAAAAATACAGTACACACACACTATACATATATATATACACAAAAAGTTGTGGATGAAATTTATAAAACTGTACAGGGAGCAGTGTTCATTATGAGATATTTAAAATATATACTTAATTGAGATATTAAAATAAATATCTCCTTTACAAAATTTCCTTTACATACATACAACGGGCCCATAGAGAGCATAAATGTACATTCAAATTTATATAATAATTACTGAAGCAAAGCTTTGTAATTAAATTATTATATTACAAAGAGAGGAGTGAATAGAAAATAAGTATCCCGAACCTATTTAATGTAAAGGAAATGAGCAAACAAATTTTGTTTTTATTTCTATTTCTGTCTCTTTCTTTTTCTTCCTCTTTTTTGATAACAGTATGCAAATATTATATGAAAACATTGTTGTTTTGGTGTGGGTATTTTTCCTTATTTGAAGGACATGTGCACATTGTAATCTTTTACAATACATTCAAAATTAATATAAACATTTGTAGTAATTGGTGTTAATATTGCTAGTTCTTAACACCATAACCTGAAAATTATTATAGCCTATCAGCTGTTCAATGAAATAAGCTAACCTTTGTGAATGAATATAAAACAACTGATCTTATTACTATAACTACAGTAAGTAATATCTAAGCTAGGTTCACATACATTTATTTTTATTTAAACAAAACAAGATATTTGTAAAAATATCTTCAAAACTAATTATGGTTCAAAAAATTTTAAATAATTCAAAACTTACTTTTAACAGTGATATGAAATACAACTTTTTATGGATATAATTCAGGTAGTAACAATTCAAGTTATAAACAGTACAACTCAAGACCTAATGAAATTAAAAGGTAATTAAAACATATATATTATTATATTCAATTATTATAGGTAAACTGTTGCATATACATAGAGATTTAAACAACTTGAAAGCACATGAAGACACGTTTTGTTAAATTTGAAAATCAAACTATAACACAATAATAATTGTTTAAATTTTTTAATGGGCTAACAAATTAAACACACAGTAAGAGTTGACACACTAAGTAAAATCAGGTAATATGACAGAAAAGGGAATAGGAGGAGGCATCCTGAGAACAGATAACTAAGAAATAAATAAATAAAATAGGTAAGTTATTGCCCTACAGAAACCAAACATCCATCAAACAAAGGCTCTATATTTACTCATTTTCTTAGAAATAATTTAACAAAATGAAAACATTTATATAATATGTTCAGCCCTTTATTAGAAACCTAAAGTGTTATGCAGGTTATTTTTCATTCCCTGAATTACACCATTACCTAGATGATGGGGGTATTACTGTGGGTATGTATATAAAGTAATAATTTCTCTTATATTTTTATTTCCTACAATATTTACATGAATATTGTGGACATGAACATTGTCCATTGTGGACCTTTCAACACTTTCAGTTTATTTTAAATTTAGCCCCTACTGGCTGTGATCACTCCTAAATCTCAGATTACTTGTTCCAAGCCCAACACATGGCAGACATAAACAAAACTATCCTCTACACTGAGTAAACAAAACCTCTGTCTCTTCTTCCTTCCCAGAACAGTATAAGAGTAATGCACTTGTAATAGTGGTTTATCAGATTTATTTTACAATACAGCATATTAGAAAGAAAACAATTATCAATTATAAGGGATATGCAAAATCCACTGTTGGTGATTCTGTGGTTAAGGATGTATTTTGAAAGCAGTTGTTTTAAAACAAGTCTTTTCTAAATACTTTACATTTCATAAATTAATTTGTTTCTTTAATTTTATTTAAATAACCTTAATTCAATATTTTCTTTAAAAATGCACTGTTTGAATTTCAAGTGCTGAACATCTCACCAGTTCGAGTTACAACTTCCCTATGGCTGCTGCGAACAAGGATTTTATTCTTGATATTTGGGTGTTTGTTAACCAAGAATCTACTGTACTTATTTTAAATCAAATATTCATATAATTCTACATACACAACCAATACTGAATGTTTCAATAAAAGAAATTTATACCCATTTAGTAAAGTGATCTTAACATGGTAGATAAGAATTTAGAATATACCGTTTAGATAACAGAGCCCCTTCTTCTTGAAGAGGTTTAAAATCAGGCTTAGGAGGTTCATCAGATTCTTCTTCTTGTTCTCCTGTATCATTAGATGATGGCGGGGCAGACACATTAAGAAAAGTGAATGGCTGTGAACTGCAACACAAATAATACTATTTACAAATATTATAATATAATCAGAAATTATGAAGAAATAGACATATATAATCAATTTAAAATGAAAACTATCAGTTTTGAACAAATAAATTTAATTTATAGTTGTAATTACAACAATCATTTAAAAACCATGATAATCAAATAAATTGTTAATTCTTAAGTGGGCGCACCAGCGGCAACTTGGCCGCAATCTCTAATTTTCACATCTTACGGTAGGTATCGATGGAGAAATGTTTTCAGGGCTTTGAGTATTTGTTAAGACCAGCTTGAGGGACACGAAATGTATAAAAAGAATACAGTCTTATCTTCAGTCCGTCTGGAAATAAGGCATGAATGCGAGGTAGTTATGTCTGCGGCCCAGTTGCCGTGGTGTGCCCAACCGTGCAACTGCTCTTGTAGTGTTTTTCTCACTATATTTGTGTATACATAGTCACTTTTACCCTTCAGGTAGTTTTGTGTTTAGTGTTTTAGTTTAGTATGTTTTACCGTGTTTCTATTCTATTGACGAAGATTCCAAAAAGTCTATTGTATATTTGGATTATAACACTACGTTGATACTGTCGATCAAATGTGTGAAAGTTACTCGACATCTTGATGCATCAGACATTGGTTAATGGCCTTTTTATCGGCATTTGGACAATGCTGGAATAAATGCAAATATAATTTACAAATTTAACCATCTGGATCACAGTGAGTGAAGACACAACTTTTTGAAAAAATTCGCACTCAGTTTGATGAGTGGACACTTGAAAGCTAGAGCGACAATTCTAACTCTTCCAAAAAATCTTCAAGTTTTTTTAGGCAAAAGTTATTGGAAAATCAACAGGCTCAAGTACCAACACGTAGACCTATTTGTCATATTTGCAGACCACATAAAAATAATCGAACCAAAATTGTCTGCAAAGAATGTTAATAAGAATGTTTTAAGAATCACTGCCCGATGACCGTTGTTTGCACAAAGCTGAAGCAATGGACGTTGATTCAGATTAAATTTGTAAATATTAATTTTTAAATTTTTGTTTATAAATATAGTTTTTTGTAACCATTATGAATTCTGTAATATTTGTCATGTTTCTTGTATAAAATGAAATCCTCTTTCAGACAATTGTTTGTATTCAGTAACTATTATGTTTCAAATATTAAATCTTTTTTAAATAAATATAACTATTAAAAAACTGAAAATTAAAATTAATCAATTAGAACAAAGTATATTAAAAAATTATGCAATATGTCCACTTAAAATTAGTTTACATGGGTAGAAAAGTGGAATTAGGCATTGCGGTCAAATTGCCAAGCAAAGGATTAATAAAACTTTGTTTTGATTACTCTATCGTGTGGTACCTATTTTAGTGCTCTATGTAAAATTGTAATGTCAGTGTAAAATTATGCTACAATTAATTGTATTTGTTAACACCGTATTATACTTAACACTGATTAAAATGGTGAAATAATTTTTAAAAATATATAAAAAATTAAAAATTTACTATTTTTTTATGGATATGAAGTGACTACCATTTTAAAACTATTGGTTTCATGGTATAAATCAAAACTATATTAACAGATTTTGTTGGGTAATGATCTTTTCTAAGTTACTAAGATCAAAATGACTGAAAATGTTAACACAATATACTGTATATGTACAGTACAGTCTCAATTAAGTAACACCCTTTTAACTGTCAATTTCTATTAACTGTCAGGTTAATTTTGTTATCTGACATTTTTAAACAGTCTTCTGTAGTCAATAATTTGTAATAAATAATAAAAGTAACCTTCTACACAAATCAAAAAAACTGGAACCGGACACGACTTATTTACAGCATAGACAACAGTAGCTGATACTAATTCCTACCCTAAGCAAACACAAAATCAGAAAATAAATGATCATCAGACAGAAACACTTCAAATAGTGTCAAGAAATTCAGAACGAGTCCATGAATTTTCAATTGAAATATAAACACTCCACACGAATACTTATCAAAACGTCAAGTATAAAATAATATCTGTTTTAAACTACACTAATTTACTGAACATAAAATTTCTATAAAACATTCTGTGATATAAACAGAGTATATTATATATGTTATTGTCATTGATGGTCTATTTTTATTGTCTATCTGTCACCCCCAACGGTCCCAAGAATAACAGTTAATCAAGGCTTTACTTTATATGTCACTTTTAACAACCCATTAAACATGATCTAGAATTCAAGATTGGCACTAATTTCTAGGTCAATACCAATTTGTTTCTTAAATTTCAAAAATTAGCAGGTTATTTAACCACATTCGAACACAGACCTGTATTTTTAATTTAGACTACACACTTACCTTCCACCAAATGAAAACTGTTTCGGTTGGCTATCGCCAGAGGTAGTAGTACTGGTAGGTTTATCTGTTGTATTACTGAAGTTTGTTATAAATGGATTCACCATCAGTGATGCAGAATCAGGTTTTTTCAGTAAAATAGATTGCCCCGTTGATGGCATCTTTACACTACCAAATAATGTTGACTGTATTGAGGAAGGATTACTACCCATTATGGTGTCATTTTTATTGTTCTGCTTAGGATCTTCATTATCTAATTTTACCTTATCTTGTGCCTGTTCTAAAGGTGAAAGAGTGTTTTTGCTATATTCTGAATTTGTTAAACTTCTCTTTTCTCTAATTTCTTTTAAGTACCTAAAACAGACAGAAGAGTTTTATTCTGTTTTTAAAATTACTACTGAATAATAGAATATTTTTGTTATTTTTATTGTTTACTCAGACATTTTAAATCATTTTTGCATATAAAAACAATACACACCACACTTTTGAAAATATAAGTTTCTTAATATTATAGCAATATCAGTATTATATATATATATATATATATATATACATTATATATATACATACATTATATATATATATATATATATACATTATATATATACATTATATTAATATCAGGAAAATAACTTCCTTATGAGAATTGTATCAGCTAAGCTAGGGAGAACTATAACTGCAGTGAATTTTGCAAGTACGGGCAAGGGAGAGAATGATAAAGAAATCACAGATTGATTTTGTATTAGTGTACAATACCAACAAAATCCTTATTTTACTATTTTAGAGTTACAAAATACTTTGTTTATATTTTAATATACGAGGTGCTACCCAAAAGTTTACAGAATTTGAATTCTACGTGCAAACTGTTTATTGTATAATGGTATGACCTGTTGCTGGTGGAGTTAACTAACAGTACTCTTTGTAAATTAACCTGCCAATATCTATGACGTGAGAAGCTGCATTCTTGAATGCCATGTGTGTGAGTGTGTGTGTGTGTAACGTTGTGTTTTAGTCTTGCAGTGATTTTTTAAACTAGTGTAAATGGCAAATTTTAAGGAGCAAAGAACCAGTATTAAATTTCCCTTCAAACTTAAAAATACTGCTGCAGGAACCATTGTATGCTTGTGGAAGCATTTGGTGACAATGTTTTAAGTCGAAAAAACCTTTTTTGACGTACAAGCGCTTCAAGGATCTATCGACAACAAACGTTCAAGGATAACCACTGACAAGCACAACAGAAAACAATGTGAAAGTGCTAGAAACTGTTGTTGCAGATCATAGACAAATAATCCATGATGTTTGTGAAATCTTAGAAATGTTGTACAGGTCCACGCAACATCTTTATTTCAGCATGAGATGCATTACTACAAAATGAGCACTGAGACTGCTGAGCAGCGACCAAAGAGGTCATCATACAGCTGTCTGTACTGAATTGAATATTGTAGCAAGAAATGATTTAACTTCATCTCCATTGTTGTAACTAGTGATGAGACATTGATTTACAGTTATGACACTGAAAATAAGCAGAAGTCATTGCAATGGATATCGCCATCTTCACAGCGGCCAAAAAGTCAAGTTCGCAACGACGTAAAGTTCATGTTGTTTTTTTTATATCAAAGGCATTACCCATAAGGAATTTGTCTCTGGTCAAACTGTCAATGGAAAGTTTACTGCGAAATTTTAAGCACCTACATAACAGCATTATGTGCAAACATTCAGGACAGTAAGAGAACAAGAGCTGTATTCTCCACCATGACAATGCACCCATACACACACTGCTAGTCGTTCAGAATTTTTTGGCTCCAAAGTATTGAGCCATAGTGAAATTCTATCCAACAACAATAGTGATTCCCTATCCACTCAATTCGCCTGACCTTATACCATGCGATTTTTCTGTTCCCCAAAATACAGTTGAAATTTAAAGGCCATCGTTTTGTCACAAATGAGATCCAGGCAGAACCATAGAACATGTTTCGAACATGTTGTTATTATCGGGTTATATATATACATGGTTGGGATTCATGTATATAATACATGAAATCATGGGAAAATTCCCCGCATTATGGGTAGCACCTCATATTTTGTTTATTTAAACAGAGTATTTTTTTCATTTTAAGTAGTTTTTAATGTAATATTTTCAGTTAATAAGTGTTTCATTATAATTAATTAAATAGGTACTAACCTGTCGTAGTCATTAAAAACTGGTGTTAGTATACACAATGGATTTTTGTCGACATGAAGTTTTACCCATTCACTAACTTTTTTATTAAGGGATGTAAGGTTAGCAATATATTCTTGTTCAGAACTGTTACTTATACTTTCTTTTTTTACATTTACTGAACTACTTGGAATGTTGGTTTTTGAAGATTGGCCCATATCAAAAATATTAGCATGCTTCCCTTTTTCTTCTGCTCCATTGGTTGTAGGAGTTGAATTAGTGGCTGTCAAATTAAACATCGATTTACTACTTGGAGTTTGTGGCTTAAATCCAGTAAAGTTCAAAAATGGTGAAGAAGCCTAAAAATTAAAGAAATCAAGTTAGGATTTTTTTTTAAATCTTGTCAAAGTGCACTTTACAGGAATAATGTTTAGAATACAAGTAAAGCTTATAACATTACTTATAAATATAGACCCTAATCCTTTGCGGTCGGTTGAATGTAATTCAGATCTTCCTCTCAGCTAAGAAGGCCATACTTTGTGGAAATACGGTAATAATTCACTATTCCCCCCAACCAAACCAACTCATCACATTTAAATATGTCATGCCTTATATGTTATAAATTGTTTAGGCATTAATTTGAAAGGTCGGAAAAGCAATTTTAATCTTGAAAAATGAAAAAATAACCTTCATATCTTAACTATTACCACTCTATGGTACAGAAAGTAGTATCAAAAGGTACTAATGGTTTTTTTCTCACCAAAATTCTGAATTACATGCCAATGACTAATAATAATATAAAAGTGCGGAAACAATGGGAAGTTCAGAAAAAATCAAAAATAAAAGTGACTCCATACAAAAATAAAAGCTCAAAATCACTACAACGCGAAAGTAGATAATATTTCTTCTATCACATAATGAAATGTGTGTTATTAATAATGAAAACAATAGAAACTTTAAAAAAAAATACTTAAGAACTTAACTAATAGAACCTAATACGGTTGTGTGTAAAACCTAAGTTTGTATCGAACATGAATATGCATATCACACTTTTAATATTGGAGGTAAACCACCCATGGATGACAGAACTGTTGATGTTGATAATTTATTTATTGATGAGTAGGAAGATAGTAAACACTGATTTAAATTAATTTATATTTTTATTACTATAATTATTGAACTTGTAACTGTATTTACAACATAACAAATACCTACGCTTAATTACGCTAAATACCTTGGTAGCACCTTGATCCACGACCTACATGAAAACACCATGTTCATAAAAAGGTTGAGCAAACATGTCTGAAATTAAACAACATTAAGCAAACATTCTTAAATTTTCTATTTAACTCTAATTATTGTAATAAAATTTTATATACATAGGACTTTAATAAAATAAATTATTCATTGTTTACTTTTTGACAAATATTCATGTACATATTCCAGAGCATCCTCCATGCCACTTAACAGACAGTACTCACATGTCTGCTAGGTAATCAACTTATATGCTGTATGGTGTTATCATAAATTGTGTCAGCCTTTACCTTTTAACAGAATTCATGCACAGTCATAATTTGCTGACACTATACCAAGTGGTTCTCATTCCACAACAAGATAGAATTGTTTACTTTTCGATTATCAATGTTTGCTTAGGATAGCAATTAGTGTCAGCTGCAATCACTTGTGCTATAAATAAGTCGTGTCCAGTTTCAATGTTTTGTTTTGTCTAGGTTACTTTTATTATTTATTATGGAAGATATTTTTAAAATGTCAGATAACAGAATTAACCTGACTGTTAATAGAAAGTGACATTAAAAGGTCAACAAGTTAATTGAAACTCTAATGTACCTGAAGTATATCAACCAAAATGTAATCTACAATTATACAAAATGCCACAGTACAATAGAAACTGCCTTACAATCTTAGTGTGTTATTAATTTAACCATAATATGTGAGTTTAGGTTTCTGAGTATCAATAATTTGGAGCTATTTAAATGATACTGTCAGTCCATATATTTTAAGATACAGTCCATCCAGATATTATATTAGGCCAGATACAAGAGAACTGACTATATTAAATATGTACTACTACAAAACTTACTGAATTTGTAGACGTCAAACTTCTACGTTTTGCTACTTTTATTTTTCTTTTCGTTATTACTTCTTCTGAAGCTTGTTTGAATGTTCCTGCTTCTTCTTCTTCATAATCATCATCCCAATTATCATGATTTAATTCTGATGTTGCAGACCTTTTTGCCATAACTAAACAAACATATTTTTATTTTAGCCTGTGTAACGTTTTTATGGATCCTCAATAATCCAAATTAATTGGTACCAGAGGTGATTCAGCTCACCAAATTATACAGATTATCAAACACAGACATAAATGTGGCTAATAATAGGTTAACTGTACCATACTGTGCTTAAATTGGTTTTAGAAATAATATTAACAGGCCTACAAAAAGACATAGTCATTTTATTTAATACATTAGAACATTATTTTGATATCATTCCTGGAAATTTTGAAGTGGCAGAAATATAAGGTTAGCAAACTATTTAATTCTAATATGGGTAAGTCTGAGAAGGTGTGGTTTAACGATTAGATAGCATGAATCCAGGTAGCAATATTCACAGAATGTCTTGCTTTCAATATTTGCATGAAATGTTATTGAGATTTTAGGTTACAGATAACCAGGCAAATCTTTGTTTTGCATTATATAACATTGGTTTCTACTATAAGATAATGGGACTATGCAACTGTCCTTATCACTACCAAGCAACGCCCATTGTGTTTAACATCACAGTACTTTCCAAACACTGCGACCAATCGAGGTAATCAGTCAGAAAGAAAAGGAAATACAAAAAATACATTTTTATGTATAAACACATAAACAAGATTATAATATCGAAAAAGTATTTAACATTTGAGTGTTATGAATATAAAGTAAGGTTTTGTATATAATCTTAATATCATCATTAAACAATTTTTGTTTTAAAATTGTATGGGTAATTTTATTTGTACCCATTTCTATGTCATTTCCATGAACAATAAACATAAATTATTAATTTCAGAACATTTTGAAATTATTTTTACTATTTTTAGTCATCTACTTTAATAGCATATTCAAACATTTCAGAACGGCTATACATCCAACGGAACATAAACGTTTGGCTCAAATTTTTCCATTACTATACCAAAAATTATTTTTGCCTGAATTAGGTTCAGATTATCAAGCATTTGTGTTAACTAGGATTTGGATTATCAAGATTCTACTGTATTGTATTTTAAACTATAACATAGGTTTAAATAATAATGAATTTAGAATTTAAATCCCATAGCCTATAGCAATGAATAAGGTAGATAGTATTTTTTTCTTTACCAACTTCTGACAAAATATATACTGAGTTACCATCATTTCTCTTTTTTGTATAGTGTAGAACAGCATGAATAATGATACTGTTTTCAATAATTTTCTTAAAGACACACATTCTTCTGAGTTGATTGGTAAAAACTGATAAAAACAATTTTTGGGCCTGTCAATAACTATTGGAGTAATAATTTATTGGAAAATGTTTGTTAACTGAATGGTATAAAATAAACACAATGAAATTTACTTGGTTAGCAAAAAATAACAGTTTATTATTTCAAATGAAACACAGACTTATTTTAATCACTTAACTGCAAAAATAATATACAAATGTTTTCAGTTGTATACAAATACACAGATATATACAAATATTTCGCATTATTGATATCTTAAAGGGTAAAATGTATAATTAATAATTCCATTCCTAATTTATTTTTATAATTCTTTTGTCAAAAATCTAAATTTAATAAGGATTCATCATGGAAATTACCATAACAATGGAAAAATAACCCTAAAGAAATCTAACCAATACTATGTTACTCACTTAGTGTTCCTACATCGGATATAATGCACCTCCTGCTTTGTAAAAGCAATGAACTATACGTTAATCCAAATTTTCAATTTGAGGAAATTAGCATACCATCAGAAAAAAAAGGAAAAAAACTAAAAAAAATCTAACCACCAATACATTGCAAATTAGTAAGTATTCCTGCATCCCTCTTGCAGAGTGATACTTTTTCTTTTCTTTTTTTAGTAAATTGTCCATGTCCTTGCAATGTGAATAGTAATGAAATGACAAAATAGTTCCATTAAAACTTACATAAAATGATATTTGAATAAGATTTTTCAGGATTAATATTATTTAATTTCATATTAATAAAAGTTGGCTTATTTATGTAATAGTTGGATACCATTAATTTTCATGATTTTAAAGTATTTTTTCTAAATTTATTACGGACTTTTACCTATTTATTATGGTTACTTATCTATTTTATTATGGAATTAAATTAAACTAATCCACAGAAGATTTAATTTCTTAAAATAAGTTACAATTTTATAGAATTTTTAACAGAAATATGTTGTAATACCACTGCTGTCCACACTGCATGGAGTGCAGGATTCTATATACTAAGGTCACCAAAGTAGTATTAATCTACATCATCACATTGTTAGTACCACGGTATATAGATACACGGTAGGGGCCACGCGCATGTCCCCCCCACCACTTGCCGGCTGAAGTACGTCATCGAATCCCTGATCGAATCTAGCTCAGACGTAGTGTTCAATAGAAAACAGTTTGTAATGTTAGTGTTAGTAATTGTATTATAGTAATTACAATAGTAATTCCTTATATCTAACATTAATAACGCTGTTAATTACTTTACTTACTGAATTCGCTCATTGTCTAAACGGAAACTTTTTATTTTATACAATATTACATAATATTAAAGTAAAGTAAATTATAGGTCCATAGCTTGAAAAATTTCAGGTTATTTTTTGTTTGAAAGTTAAAAGCACATCACACTATGAATTATGTATCTGCGGATTTTCCGTGACAATTATGTGGTTGACTGTGACAATGCACATCTCAAATAAAAAATTAACAACAAATTAAATAGCAAATAGGCGTATGCCTATTATGCAAACAGTAAAATAAAACATACGTATTTCTTAGAACTTATGTTTCAACACATATTATCAGAAAAAATATTCTTAAACTTAGTAACATTGCTTTGTAAAGCCACATTTTTATTTTTAACCGAGGCCAGTTCTTGTAATGCAAGTTGAATTTGTTCCTTCAAAAGTAAATTTTCATTTCTTAAACATTTCATTTCCTCTACAGAGGCATTATTTACAACGGTATTTGTATTAAAATTACTGACTACGGAAGGGTGGGTTTCATTTACAGAATTACACGTTACAATTGCACCAACGTCATTTCCGTTTACAGGTGATTTACTTGGTAGATTTCCATCGGACTCGTCAATAAGTTCTTTTAATGTTTCTTGGTTTTCACGTTTTTTTAATCCTTGCAGCTCGTTCAGAATTGATACATTTATTTTCAACGGTGGGAATGTTAAAACGTGGAATGACACCGGATTTCAGCTGTTTTTTAAGTTTCGTATTTAGTAATTTGGATTTAAAATCCCTTTCGAAATCATCGTCATTAAAATGAAGTGAACAGACTTTAACATTATCAAAATTAAAATGATCTGCTCGCTTACACGCATGAACCCACGCTTTTCTCAGGCCTTTGTCTTTTGAAATTCTGTGAAATGTAATTCCTTTCCCTTTACAATTCTTATCACTATTATAGCAATTGGCAATAGCGCAATTAGGCATTGTTATGCATACACAATTATACAACAGCAAACAAAACAAATTATGTATTTTTTAGGATTCAAAACATAGGCTAATTAAATCTTTTCTTACACTTATTAAACCTCGACCACAAAACACAATTATCACCTTTTATTTACACAAAAAAGACCTTTTACTTAAAACAAACACTCACATAAACACACCGAATCTCCAACTACATTTACAGAACACCGCATTGTTAAACGGGAAATTATAGAATGTAGCAGTGAAGATTCAGTGACGTCACGAGCGCGGTAGTCTACTGCGCACACCCACCGTGTATCTATATACCGTGGTCAGTACATTGCTAATTCTTACAGTAATATGGTATTATTAAAATGAAACATTACAGCCACTATTTGTGAACAAGGCTAATCATTTTTATGCAACAGTATTGGTTGGGTTATTAAGGTATTTTCCCATTCCAGTAATTTCATCAGTAAATGAAAACAGTTTTTGCCAATTTTTGCATCAAAACACTTTTTAAATTCCCAATAGTAATAATACAAAATATAAAACTATGAAAACTACAGGAACTTGGAAAAAACTGAAAAATGATAGGCATAACCTAAAAATTTCTACTGTGTTAATAGTTAATATATTTTCTCTTTGAAAACAATTAATTAAATGAGTGTAATTAATAATAAAAACACTTTTTTAAAAAAAGAAGTAATTTAAAAACCTATAAGGTTTTGTAAGACATTAATATTGTGTGAATAATCTAGCATGATTTTGTAATGAAAGTACTGCATTTAGTAACCTTGTAATGAGTGTTACAGCAGATATAGAATGAGACTGTGATAAAATCCAAGAACAATATTTTGTGGGTGACCTTGGCTTAGTAAATCTAGCATGTTCCATGAAATGTAAACAGCTATGACATTACAATATATTTGGATAAAATAGCATAAAATCGTATATTTATCATAAGAAATTTAATCTTCCGCAGATGAATATCTCTTAATTTAATAATAAAGTACATAATAAAAGAAAAACATTCGAAAATCATTATTTGAGTAAAACTGCTTTAATGATACAAATGCCATATCATCGTTTTTATACTTTTGGTTATTATTTTCAGGCTTAATGCCTTAAAATGCTTTATTTGATATAAAACATTTTTGAGAGGAAACATGTTAGTAACTTTCACACAATAATAATGGTTAAATTATGAGTTATTTTTTTATTTATTGCATTCCGGTAATTTGTTCACTTGTATATTTTGGATTAGGCCTATATTACTTATATGTGCATGATGTAGTATTCTACAATCAACAAAACAACTAGTGTAGTGTAGAAAAAAAACAATTAGTTTATTTACCCATTAAAACATTTTTAATGGGTTTTAACACATCAAAGTACCTTAGTAACTTTTATGAATAGTAATGGTTAGGTTAGAGACAATTTTTTCAGTCTTCCAGAAATTTTCTCATTTATACTTTAGATTATTACTTATAGGTAAAAAATATGGTGTTTTGGATAAAAAATAGTAGTGCCCAACAATTAGGCTAGGCCTACTGAAACAAAATATAATAAAAATATTTTGATAATAAAAAATCATGACATATTAATTACACAAATACCTTTTACCTATACTGTAACCACAGAACAAAAGAGGCCAAAGACACAGAGAAATTATAAAATTGCTGATGGTCTACTAATCAGCCTTCTAACCTAAGCTATATAGACTAAGTAAATTTACAACAGATCAATCAATTAGGTACTTGAATGAATGAATGAATACCAATTTTATTGAATGAATATACACTGTTTTAAAGAAACACATAAAAAATTTGCTTAGCTTTATTTAAAACCTGACACGTGAATAATTAACTTTCCCAAACCTGAATAATATTATCCTAACCTAGAAAATGCACAAGTGTTCTTGAAATTGTTGATTAAAAGATAAAGAATTTACATTGTATTACTTACCTGCTATTTCAGTAGAATTATTTTTAAAAAATAGAAAATATCTTGAATAATATATAATATATATATATATTAAAGGAATGTTGTATTACTTAACTAAAACCATTATTAACACAATATCATATGATATAATAACATTTATCCAACTACTTTCCTCCACTTTATTTCATGTGAAGGTTCAGTTTCAGTTATAAATTATAAATGTTATTTTGTGGGAAACCGGAACGCCGATCTCACCACAGATTACTTTGTCTCACTGAACCTTTAACTTTACTGAATACTTTCGTGAATCTTAAATACACCAATACTATTTCAATCTAAAAAAAATTACAGATAATAGTAACACGTGAAACAGAATGTTACGGGACATCGGACATAGAAATCACGTGAATCTCGAATCCCATTCTTATTCATAGAACAAATAAGTTAATAATTCTTTCTTATATTGATAATTGTAATTTTTTTTTATGTAGTAAATAATGTATATAATATTACAGCAATATTATGTAATAAAAAAAAGGTTTACACGTAACTATTATAATATTTTTGAAAGAAACAAAAAATAAACTTTTGTACATAAGTATAACTCATATTTTATAAATAAAAGTAACCAAATAATTGTTTAATGCAAATGTATGTCTTATATATTAATATACTGAGATCAAATAAAATTTATGTTTCTTATTTTTTTTCATTTGAATAGTAATAAATGTGTCAATGTATAATAATGCAAAAAGATTAGTTGAGGGTTGTAAACTTAGTAAGTAGTTGAACACTATTTATCCTGGCTATTTTAAAACTTATACAGTTATCGATTTTTTTCACTTTTTCCATTGTACAATAGAAAGTCTTGTCTTCAGAAGTATTATGGATTACAATATCCAATTTCATTGCTAAAAATTATGTTATCGTGAATTAATAATATAGAATTTAATTTATCTAAATTTTGATAATGTTTGATAACTCCATAACAAGCGGTATTGACTCATTCGAAGTTCACTACTTTGGATACTAGAATGCGCCTATTTGTTGTAATTTGCAAGGACTTACAAGAGCATACGGCCGCAACTTGTTAAAGTAGAGGGGGTGAAATTTGTTTTCTTCACTTGGTGTTCTGTTCTGTAGTTCTATGTATTTTTTCTTGTTTAGAAGTAAGTAGAAAAATTAACTTTACGAAAATGATGGAACTATCGAAACCATTACAAGAAGAAATATTAAAGACCCAAAATGATTTAAAAACTGCCATTCAAAATCATCAGGTAGGTTGTAAAGCAGTTTATAAAAGTTGATTTCAATTTTCTTTTTTATTTTACTGAAGCTAGAGATTAGAGCACAGGCGCAGTTTATAAACAACTAAGTTTTACTTTATTAATGGCCTTTTCATTGATTTTAAACTTAGTAATTTACTTCAAGAACGAACAATATAAACTTTACTCAAACTTTGAGATGTTTAACCTTTATTTTTGTTTGTTTTGGAATTACATTATTATTAGCTTACACATTTGGTTTTTCAGGTTGTCTTAATTAACATATGCTTTCCGCTTGCAATATGAGAAGGGGTACTAGACTATCGTTAATATAAAATTACCCTTGTTTCCTGAAATTGTATGATGTTAATCAGATAATTGGTATATTTACATAATTACTTTTAATTTATAAAGTGATCTAGTCTTGTACAAGTTACATACTTTCAGTTTATAGAAAACATGCAGTTCTTGAATTAATAATATAAATTTGAACAGTGATTCAGACATGGTATTTTATGATGTAGGCCACAATACATTTTAAAATAGGCCTATTGTTTACAGAACTTTAATTTTGTACATTCATCTATAATCACAGAATTTTTTTAATTTTTATTTTTAACTATCTCAGGCTAGTTATCTTTTATTGAATTGGGTTACAAATTAAGCTGTGTAGGTTTCCCAAATTGTTTACATTTTCTTCTTTCAGTGAATTACTCCAAAAAAATGAAACTACCCTAAAGACATTTTCATTTTGAAAATCTTAAAATAATATATATTTTTTAATATTAAATTGTTTCTTTTACACTGAATTATTTTTAAAAAACATTAAACCTTATACTAACCTTACTGTGTTTAAGAATATTACATGATTGTGGAAAAAATAACTAGTATATATTAACAAAATAGGCAAAATAAAATTTTACTTATTTTAAATTTAATCTATCTAGAAATTTTTGCTGTAAAAAATTGTTTTATTAAAATTTTATATTATTAATTTTTGAATCCCTTGAATTTTTGAATTTTGAAAATTATATCTTCAAAATTAATCTTTGAGAGAAGTATATACTTTTTTAAAACTTCCATCATATTTTGTATGTTTGTATATATAAAAGCTAATTAGAGAAAACATTTTAGATCGATATAAATAAAAAGAAATATTTGTATGTATATGCGCTCTAAAGCTAAATACATACAGAGAGTGAAATTTTTATTGTAAGCAAAGAGAAAGTTTGACAAACCTCAAATCTGGATTTCATAATTTCAAATAGGTTTTTTTTAAAATTACACGACTAGTAATTAGTGTATTTTTTAAAACTACAGTACTTTTAATTTAGAAACAAGAGATCAATTGTAACATATTATCTCATGCTCGCAGGTGTTTATTTTTTTCACGGGCAACACCATGTGTACTGCTAGTGTTTGTATATTCATCATCTTTTTTTGAGTATCATATTAAAAATTTTTTAACTTAGGAAATAATTGTTTTTAATGTTTTTTGGAGCTTGTCATTTAATTACAAAAAAACGCTGATGTTTAATACCTTTTATGCAAATGACATTTGTTGTCAGTATAAATATTTCTTTCCTTATTAGCAACATAAATTATTTGATTTAAAATACTGTAGATATATATCCTCCTGTTATGGAAGTGTCAGCATATTCCCTTATTGTTGACAACACATTTACGTAAGTACATCCTATACTTCTAAATGTACTTGATTAAATCTTCAGCACTTTGAATTTTGTCACTCATTCTTAGGACACAACTGAATATTTATTTACATATTATAATGTGTGGCTGCAAAAACACTTATTATGAATAATAAAAAAAAGTACATTGCACATATTTAGTTTACCAATATTTTTTTTCTGGCTGCTTGATGGACTTCAATAAATGTTTGTGTGCCTAATAATAATTTCATTTGTAAAAAACTGTGTTTTTTGAAGCGTACAATTAGGCCTAAGTTTCAAATATTGACTTGTTTGGCAGAATTTCAGCTTATCAATTATTTTATAATTTAATTCTTCAAATATAAACAAAAGTCAAGTTATAGGAATTTGAAATTTTAGTTATATTTTGTAGTTTTAGCTATAATTTTAGGAATACAGTAGAAATCTTGCTAATCCGTCACTAATGGGATCAGGAGTATGGTCAGAACACAAAAGGTTGGATTATCAGAGGAACACTTTTATTCACACAAAAACGTAGTTAAACTCTTAGTTTCTAATGAAAATACTACGTAGGTCTACTTTTAGAGATGTACTGGCTATAACATTAAAAATAAACACAAATAAAGTCAAACTGAAAATAAACTTGAGAGGTCATGCTAACAATTTAATCATCTTGTGCTGGTCGAAATAAGTCAGTAATGTTTTTTTTTTTTGCCTAGTCGGTGTTATCCTTAATTTTGCTGCCTCATTCCTCCATTTTCTTACCCACAAAATGTCCATTGGTGTTGAACTAATGAAGCAATGACCTTTCAAAGTAAACAAACGCCGACAAAGGTATGGTCGGACCAAGCAGGAAGTAGGACTATCCAAGGTCAGATTAGCGGGGTCCTACTGTAGTTTTGAATTTTTAAATAAGCTAGAAAAATCAAGTAAAAAACTAAACATACAAACCATAAAACAACTTTAATTAGCTTTATATGATTAGTGGGGTCCTACTGTAGTTTTGAATTTTTAAATGAGCTAGAAAAATAATATAAAAAACTAAAGATACAAACCATAAAACAACTTAATTAGCTTTATATCAATTTTCTTATTGAATTTTATGAATTTTTATATATAAATTTAGTTTACCCACTTGAATTATAAGTCACCATACTTTTATTGTTTATATAATTCTACATGTAGGCTAACTTTCATTAATGCTAAATGATTAAAAACTGTGTTTGTATTTCTTTTGTAAGTCTGTATTTTGAATAATAATTTATATTTTTATGATGCTGTTATGTAATTTTATTGTTTAATATACCTAATGTTTAATAATTACCAAGAATTAATCAGTTTAAGGTTTACTAGCATTTTTTTATTTTGTTATTTGTTGCAGATCATAGTTCTGCGACAGAAATCAAATCCATTGGTGAGTTCATGTTTGATGTTCAATAAACCTTAAATTCCTCCAAAATTAACCCAAATGGCAGTTGAGGTTTATTTTATTTTTTCCCAAACCATAGGCCTAAATTAATTTTATTTAATATTTGTATACAACTTGAGTTATGCAGCTTGATGTGTAAGGAAAATCTAACAAACCAATGTGGAGAAAATACATCTTTTAAATATTTTCTCTCGTTGGTTTTTTATAACTTTGAATTTAATTTTTGCAGAGATATATTTTGTTTGATTGTTTAAAAAGGGTTGAGCTAAATTTAATTAATGAGACCATTTTAAGATATTACATGCACACGCGCACGTGCGTGCACACACACACACACAACAGGAAATTAAAAATCTTTATAATAAAAAAAATTTAAAAGTGCATGGTTTTTGTGAGTTGCCTTCTGTCCAGGTAGTAACTACCCAGGTTTACTGGGTTTTGAAAGTTTGTTTTCAACCATCAAAATCTTTTTTGGAGAAGTTCATACCTACTAGGTACATTTCCTGTATACAAGTGTCCCAGTTTCGCCAATTGAAAATATGGTAATCCTAGGTATGATGAAACTATAATTTAGTATATTTGTAGCCTGTGACAAACCATAGGCTAATACACAAGTAAATTTCGTTAAATCAGATAATTAGTTTAGTCTGTAGTTCTATGCATACATACGTTACATATTATGTAGGTTTGTTATTTTCTTCTTAGGAGATGTAGAAACGAATTTATTTATTGAAATCTTAAATCAAACAACCCTATTTATTTGATCAGAATACTTTTTTATATTATAAAAAATACTATTTAAATAAATTTTATTTTGGTTCAAGAATAATAACTTTTTTGGTCACAAAAGTTTTATCAGTCAGAAAGTTGTAACTGAGTTAAACTGTAGCAAACTGATGCCCAGTTTGTCCAGGAATTGATGCCAAATATGCTTGATGAGATCAGCAATACAGGTAATCACCTGTTAGGTGCCTAAACAGGTATATAAGAAAAAGAATAACTAAATACACAAGTAAACATCTAATGTTTACAAAAAATAATAAAAATAAATAACACAAAATAAAAATAACTACAATCTACTAATTAATTATTTATGGAATTATTGAAAAACTTAAAGTTTGATAATTATATAGTTTAAAGTATGCATATATGATGAAATGATTGTGAATACAGACAGGAAAATAAATATTTCTATAAGCCCTTCTAAAACACTTCAGTCAGAACTGAGAAGAAATAAGCTACAATGAGCATAATGTATTTTATAATATTTAGTGTACACTGATTTTGTTTATTATAGAATTAGTGCTGAACTAGTAATATTTTCTGTGTTCGATAACCGTAGCTATTTACGGTATAAAGACGTAGCTATCTAGAAAAGTATGGTGCGAGGGGTTTCTCCAGTTTGAGCAAGACTATGCACCACATTAATCTTCCATCCTTATTATGCACCTTGTTAATATAATGTAGAATAAAAAGTTACTGGAGTTCATAACCATAAATTTATTTTATTTGCATTGTTATAAAGTATTCTTTTCCTGCATTAAGTCTTGCCTTAATGTCTGTACAGTTATTCAAAACACTCCAGGAACCCTTTATAATAAAGTCTCTTTAGCTATTTGCATTTCATTTGATCAGAATCTTCAAATCATTATTCCAGTTTCAGTATTAACCATGGGAAGTAGAAATTGTCTGGCAAAAGTTCAACTGGAATGAATGTTCAATCATGATCATGAGTTATTCTATAACTGATTTACAGGATTTATTTTTTAAATATTTTTTTCTACTAGGGTGCTATAGATTGCAAAGGTTTTTGATGTAAAGTTCTTTGTTTATAAGGATGGTGTCTTTGGAATAAATTTGTAGTAAATTTTATGTTTCTTGAATATATATAGGCCTGTAAAAAAAACACTCTAATGTTATTTTCGCTTGATATCTAGTAAATGTTTATTCCCTTTGCACATATTTTTTCATGTACAATTTAGATGGTTTGATGTTCATTTAAGGGAAATGGAGGAAGCAAATGCATCATCACTTTTCACCATACTTGAATGTCACTGTGCTAAGATATAACAAGGAAAAAAACTCCATTTTCCCCCGTAAAAATATAATGTAAAGTTGAAAATATGCAATTTTTATATCCAAATTATCCCCAACAGATCCTACTATAGCACTGACAGGTAAAGACAGTGACATTAGATTTGTTCATTAAAGTAAAAACAGCTTAAATCTGACGTTTAAGGAATCTAAGAATTGTCTTCCTCTTTTGTATAATGTGTGTGAGTGGTGTACATTGCCTAAAAAATAGTGGTTAGTTTTGTTTCAGTTGTCTTTGTACATAATGCAGTATTGGCCTGTGTATAATAGAATATAATTTTTAGCTTACTTTACAGTTAGTATAAAGAAAAAATATTTCTTTCCACATCATTAGTTTAGTACTTACACATCATTACTTATGTACTTTAAAATTATGCATCATCAAAAACAATTTGTTTATTATGGTTGTTGCAAGTTAATAGGCCGCCTCGGTGGTCTAGTGGATAGCGTACTAGGCTTTCACCCCGAGGATCCGGGTTCGATTCCCGGCGAGGGCTTGGCATTTTCATACGCTATAAAATCATCCCACCGTCTGCATTAGCCCAAGTGTGCACAATAGTCAGACGTTAAACACAAAAAAAAAAAAAAAAAAAAAAAAAAAAAAAAAAAAAAAAATGTTGCAAGTTACACATAGGCTAGCTTGTCTGTTATCAAGAGTTGATATAGTCATTAGTGTATCACTGGTACTTAAAAATGATAATATTCTAAATCATGTTAGTTATAATAGTATTAAATATTTGATCATAGTTTAAAATTTATCATGCAAATTAACAAAAGATTTTGAAGTTGGCTATCTGCATCATTTCGTGCTTTTCCTTATGAAAACTAGTTCTAAAAATAAAAGGTTTATAGTCAAGCAAAATTTAAACAGCCCAACAGAATTGATCTGCACATACTATTTTGTTGTATATTATCATAATGATCTTTAGCAAATTAAATTCATATTATGTAAAACAAATGTTGGTTTCTTCCTAGACATCCATACAGATGTAAGACGTTTTGTATGTATACTGGTAACCTACTGAGATAACCACTAGGACATAATTTTATAATAGGAGGTGACTTCAATGCAAAGAACACTTATTGGGGGTCACGATTGACTACTGCAAAAGGTAAAGCATTATACGAATCGGGGAGAGAAATTAAATGCGATTTCTACTCCACCGGCAAACCAACTTACTGGCCATCGGATTCTAGAAAGATCCCTGATCTTCTTGATTTTTTCATCGCTAAAGGCGTGTCGGATGGGTATGTGTGTGTTGGTGAAAGTTATGAGTTGGCTTCTGACCATTCTCCAGTTATTATGACAATAAGTGGGAATATAATACAAAAGATGAACTTCCTAAGTTAACAAATCTTAAAACTAATTGGGATGATTTTAGAAAGGAGTTGAGTTGTAGAATAGAACTGCAAACATCTCTTAAGACTCCTGATCAATTGGAAGACGGCGAAGTAGAGGCTTACATCAATAATATCCAAAAATCAGCTTGGAATAGTACACCTTGGTTATCCAAACCTAAGAGTAATATCACATACCCGATAGAAGTACGGGATTTGATTCAGAAGAAAAGGAAAATCCGTAAAAAGTGGCAGAAAACTCGAGTGCCTCAATATAAATCTGAGTTAAATGAACTGAACAATAAACTTAAGAGATTATTGAAACAAATTAAAAGTTTAATCCATTTCTAGATATCTTGAAGGGCTATCGTCAGATAAGGATAGTGACTACAAAATATGGCAAGCCACTAAAAGCATCAAGAGACCTAGAAACCATATTCCACCAATTAGGAAGGTTGACAATACTTGGGCAAGAAGTAATAAGGAAAAAGCTGATTTGTTTGCTGCTCACCTAGAGAACACATTCAAACCATTTGAGGCGCAAGCAGCAGGTGAAACATTAATACCAATAGAAAAGAACGACCTAGTGGATATTGGTAAAGTAACATACAACGAGCTTGTAAAGGTAATAACAGGTTTAAAAGCTAATAAAGCTCCTGGTTATGAATTAATAACTGGAAAAATTGTTAAGGAATTACCAGAAAAGGCTGTTCAAAATTATTACATTTGATAAACGCCTCTTTTAGGCTAAGATATGTCCCAAGACAGTGGAAAATAGCAGAGGTTATAATGATACCTAAGCCAGGAAAAGATCACAGGAGAAAGCATCTTACCGTCCCATCTCTCTTTTGCCAATTATCTCAAAAGTCTTTGAAAAACTCTTGGTAAAACGCCTCAGACCTATTATTGAAGAGAGGAACCTAATCCCACATCATCAGTTTGGGTTTAGAAGTCAACATTCGACGATTGACCAAATACATCGGATTACCAATGTTGTTGAAAGAGTACTTGAAGAGCGTAAAATCTGCTCATCACTGTTTCTGGATATGGCACAGGCTTTTGACAAAGTCTGGCATGAAGGCTTATTATATAAGTTACAAAGAGATCTTCCAAACCAATTTTATGAATTACTGAAGTCATACATGTCAGAAAGATGCTTTAGGGTCAAATGTGATGGTGAATATTCTAGAATAAAGGATATAGCTGCAGGAGTTCCTCAAGGAAGCGTATTAGGACCTATTTTGTTTCTGTTATATACAAGAGACATACCTCAAGATTCCGATACAGTAATTGCTACTTTTGCAGATGATACTGCAATTTTGGCCGTTGGGGATAATGTAGAGGAAGCAAAACTGAAAATTCAAAAATCTATTGATAAAGTCAGTATCTGGATAAGGAAATGGAGATTAAAATTAAATGAATCTAAATCAAACTACATAAACTTTACCAATAGAAAGATAAACCCAACCAATATTGAACTAAAAAAAGTTCAACTGGAATGAAATGTTCAATCTGGAATGAATGATCATGATCATGAGTTATTCTATAACTGATTTACAGGATTTATTTTTTAAATATTTTTTTCTACTAGGGTGCTATAGATTGCAAAGGTTTTTGATGTAAAGTTCTTTGTTTATAAGGATGGTGTCTTTGGAATAAATTTGTAGTAAATTTTATGTTTCTTGAATATATATAGGCCTGTAAAAAAAACACTCTAATGTTATTTTCGCTTGATATCTAGTAAATGTTTATTCCCTTTGCACATATTTTTTCATGTACAATTTAGATGGTTTGATGTTCATTTAAGGGAAATGGAGGAAGCAAATGCATCATCACTTTTCACCATACTTGAATGTCACTGTGCTAAGATATAACAAGGAAAAAAACTCCATTTTCCCCCGTAAAAATATAATGTAAAGTTGAAAATATGCAATTTTTATATCCAAATTATCCCCAACAGATCCTACTATAGCACTGACAGGTAAAGACAGTGACATTAGATTTGTTCATTAAAGTAAAAACAGCTTAAATCTGACGTTTAAGGAATCTAAGAATTGTCTTCCTCTTTTGTATAATGTGTGTGAGTGGTGTACATTGCCTAAAAAATAGTGGTTAGTTTTGTTTCAGTTGTCTTTGTACATAATGCAGTATTGGCCTGTGTATAATAGAATATAATTTTTAGCTTACTTTACAGTTAGTATAAAGAAAAAATATTTCTTTCCACATCATTAGTTTAGTACTTACACATCATTACTTATGTACTTTAAAATTATGCATCATCAAAACAATTTGTTTATTATGGTTGTTGCAAGTTAATAGGCCGCCTCGGTGGTCTAGTGGATAGCGTACTAGGCTTTCACCCGAGGATCCGGGTTCGATTCGGCGAGAGGCTTGGCATTTTCATACGCTATAAAATCATCCCACCGTCTGCATTAGCCCAAGTGTGCACAATAGTCAGACGTTAAACACAAAAAAAAAAAAAAAAAAAAAAAAAAAAAAATGTTGCAAGTTACACATAGGCTAGCTTGTCTGTTATCAAGAGTTGATATAGTCATTAGTGTATCACTGGTACTTAAAAATGATAATATTCTAAATCATGTTAGTTATAATAGTATTAAATATTTGATCATAGTTTAAAATTTATCATGCAAATTAACAAAAGATTTTGAAGTTGGCTATCTGCATCATTTCGTGCTTTTCCTTATGAAAACTAGTTCTAAAAATAAAAGGTTTATAGTCAAGCAAAATTTAAACAGCCCAACAGAATTGATCTGCACATACTATTTTGTTGTATATTATCATAATGATCTTTAGCAAATTAAATTCATATTATGTAAAACAAATGTTGGTTTCTTCCTAGACATCCATACAGATGTAAGACGTTTTGTATGTATACTGGTAACCTACTGAGATAACCAGTTTTGTTTTATTATTATACTAATTTACTTCTTGTGCATGCATCTGGTATCATGTTGTGACCCCAACAACATAGTGTCTGTCACAAACAAGAGTGAATAGACCAGTCTCCTAAAGATGTCCATTAGTAGTTTGTTGAGAGTGAGTTCTTGTTTAAGTTTTACTTTTGTTAGGTTTTTTTTTAATTTCTCTTGAACCATAAATTGAATTTACTTCAAATTAAGTACAGTACAGTAACTTGAGTTGTGATTCTTTATATGGGATCGTAATATTGAGCAGAAACAGATACCAGTTTTAAGAAATTGGCAAATTTTTTCTGTAACTTCCAAACCAAATTTTTGGGGGGAAATAATTGACTTTGTGAAAATTTATATAATGTTTTTGAATTTTTTAATAATATAAGTTTCATATAAGGAAGTTTATGTCTTTTTTAATTACTTATTGTTTATAATATTAAAAGTAATAAAAATGTAATTTGTTTCAGGATCTAGAAATTAAAAAACAATTAGGTGAAGTACAAAAACATATCAGATCTTTGGGAGAGACACAGGTAGGTTATGTTAATATGCAAGTACATTGTAGATTTTAAATCAATCTCTTGATTGAACATATTATTTGTGAAAAATGTGTTATTCATAAATAGAGTATTAAATAAAAGTGTGATTAACTGGTTTCTTGCTATTAATATGGAATTGAGTTTATACCTCTATAACTAATGAATAATTTAAACCCAGCATTAAAAAAAACTAAATATATTGAAAATGGTCCACTGTTAAAGCTATAATAGATATGTGGTCATTGTCTTTTAAACATTTTAATTCATGATGGGTACTATTAATTTGTTTAACTGTAATATTCTATTAATGTTAATTTTGTTTTCCTATGTCTATAAGATGGTGGTTTGTTATGGCGTATACAAAATATGATTATGTCGCTATTATGATACGCTTTACTCTGATATATATAATTGACTTTATTTTCAATATCAGTTTATCAGTTTGGGCATCATCACGTACAAATTAAATCTTTTACTACTTTAGTTCAAAATTATATGTTTAGAATATTAAAATATGTAGCATTATCACTGTTGTATTAATTTTTTGACTAGTGAATTTCTGATGATATAATGTGACCTAAAAAGTGATTTTTTTTTTTAAATTTTATACAGCCATCTATGGACTACAATTACACAACTTTATTCCTTGTTAATCCCTGTTTCTTCCTATGTCTTTCAACTCAGCAGCAGATATCTTCCTTCTACATGTGTCCATATTTTGTACCTCTTCAGCGTTCATTCCACATCTAGTTAGATCCTGATGGACTTCCTTGAGCCATTGGAATTTGTGTTTTCCTAGAAAGCCAAATTCTTTTTTCGCTATTCTTTCTGGTTTCATCCTGCTGATGAGCACATGAAACATCAGTTACCTCTTCTTCATTGTAATTGTGATTTTTTGAAACCTTTCATAAAGCTCTTTTTTTGATCGCATATGGAACTTTGACTCACCGCACTCCCTCTTCTCGGTCCCAAAATCTTCCTTAAAAATTTTCTTTCCTTTTCGATCACCGATAGTTCCCTTTCACATAGTGTCTCTTCCGCGTACAGACATTCAGGTCGAACTACTATGGTGTAGTATCTAAATTTTGCTTGATAAGACAGGGCTTTTGATTTGTACGTGTTCTGACACAATCTGAACGCAATTTCCATCTTCCTTGCCCTGTCTGCAATAGTTATCTTCTCCTTCACATTTGGAGTCAAAAACTTGTCCAAATACTTAAACTTCTGAACCCTTCTAATGTCTCCATATTTGGTCTTCATTATCCATGTTTAGTCCTTATCAATATTCATGAATTCTGTCTTTTCAAATGATATTTGCAATCCTGATTTTTCTGGTGTTTCTATTAAAATTTCTATCTGTTTTATTGCTATCTCTAAATTTTTTGTGAAGAATACAATGTCATCTACATAAGCGAAACATTCAACTTGTATTCCAGACTTCTTACTACCCAATCTGATTCCATTTCCCAAAATACATTGTTTCATTTCTTTCCTCCATTCACGGATTACATTCTCCAGAACACAATTGAATAAAATTGGGGACAGACCGTCACCTTGTCTAATACCAGTGTTAATTTCAAAAGGTTCCGATAATTCACCCAAAAATCTAACTTGTGATTTAGTATCTGTCAAAGTGTCTCGTATCAGTACCACTGTCTTGTCATCTATTCCAAACTCCAGCAACACATTCATCAATGTAACCCTATCTATGGAATCATATTCTTTTTTTAAGTCCATGAAAGATATATATATATATATATATATATATATATATATATATTTTTTTTTTTTTTTTTTTTTTTTTTTTTTTTTTTGTTAACGTCCAACTATTGTGCACACTTGGGCTAATGCAGACGATGGGATGATTTATAGCGTATGAAAATGCCAAGCCCTCACCGTGAATCGAACCCGGGTCCTCGGGGTGAAAACCTAGTACGCTATCCACTAGGCCACCGAGGCGGCTCACGAAAGTTATAATTACCTCTGTATCCGATGCTAGATTTTTTGTTTTGATCAGGGTTTTCATCGTCTCCACACATGATCAGGCCTTTCCTAAATCCCACGTGCTACTCACCCATCTGTTTATCTAAGTGATCCTCGATTCTAATTTGAAGTGCTTTAGAAAGCACCTTTATGCAACAGGTAAAAGCGAAATGTCTCTGTAATTATGAGCATCTGCCCTACCTCCTTTTTTGTGTATTGGGTGAATAATTGCCTCTTTCCATTCACTCGGGATCTTTCCCGTCTGCCAGATCTGTTGAAACAGCTTCTCAAACTGATCCACTATGTTTTCCCCTGCATATTTCAATAGCTCAGCCACAATCGAATAGTTTCCTGAAGCTGTGTTGTTTTTAAGGTTCTTTATAATTTCTTCCAAGTCTTTCCTGTCTGGTGGAATTGAGTCCACTAATTTAGCAGCTTCTCAAAGGTCATTTTATTTGCGGGTGGTTCACAGTTAAGTAGACTTTTAAAATATTCAGTCAAGTGATTACAGTTTTTCCTATTACTTAAAATTAATTTACTCTTATCGTTTTTAAAACTAATATTGGATGGATAGTATTCTCGAAGTTTGGATTTGAAAATTTGATAAAAATCTCTAGTCTTATTCCTCCTGAAGATTTCTTCGATACTTTGTAATTGATCTTGTTCATATCTTCTCTTAGTATTTCTTATATTTTTTTTAATGTAAATGTTTTTAAATATTAAATATATGTTTTATATATTAAATATGTTTTGCATGAAATATATTTAATATAAATATTTTTTTTCTTACTTAAAATAATTGTTTTCAAAACTGATAAGCAAAAATTACAAAACTTAAGTTTATAATACTAGGCCTCATATGCACTAAAAAGTCCACATAAAAAAGCCAAACAATTTTTTTGCAATTGAATTTTGTCGTCTGAAACAGGTAAATATTTTCCTACATTTGCAATAAATACTACTAAAAATAATCTCTGGAAAATATAAATATCAGTTGAACAGCATCTTAACAAGACTCGTAAAAATGGCAAAAGCATCTATCTGAAATTGTTAGATGCAAAAATTAGATATACAAATTTCAACTAGTTAAAAAAATAGCCACAAGAATACTTGGATGTTTCCACTAAAAAAATTAATCCTCCAGCATCATTTAGGGGTTTTCCATATAACCCCAAGTTCAACTTTTACAAGTTTAGCTTATTTGATGAATGGTTTTTATTCAACAGACAAGCTGAACTTGTGCCAGTAACTAGAATACCATTAATGACACTCTCAGTGTACTTGCATATGTTGCATGAATATTATTGAAATTAAAAAAAGGTTAAAAAGACAAAATGGCTAAAAAGAACAACAGTTGTATGGTTGATGACAAAAGAAACAGTAAAATTTGTTTTTTTATAAAGACTAGCAGGTTTGGTAAACAAGGTTCTTATTAATTTTTAAGTGTTTCAATCATAATTTTTATTAAGGTTTCTTGAAAAGTTTTATGTTATCATTACAAATGAAAGAACAAAACTAACTAAACAGTTCCTACTAGTAAAGAATATAAATTTCTTTTTAACCATATCTGATATAGATTGTCAACCAAACCTTAATTTAAAAATTGTTTTATCAAAATAAAAATGTTTTTAACTTACATTCACAAATCATAACATAAATCACATAGTCTGGGGGAGAAGGTGTAATAGCTTAGAGATTTATTAACTTAGAGATTCGTTTTTCCTTCGGAGATACTGTGTTATAGGTTAGAGATCGATCTGTGTAATAAGATAGAGGTTCCTACTGTGTATTAACACAGACTACAGTTCTGTCAAGTGTGCTACACCGTGTGTATATGTTGCTGACGCTGCTGCTTGCAGGCGCTTCAGTATCTTTTATCTAACAAGTAGAACTCACTTAGTTAAAGAAAGATATATTATTAAAATATTAAATTGTTTTGGGTAGGTTTTGTTCTGAAAGGCTTATGTCCAATACTGTAAATCTATACTAATTTACATATGTAGTAGTAATAGTAATAGTAATAATAATATAAACACTTGTTTGAAGGCTGTTTTATTGAAACCATATGGTTTTGTGTATTGGGTGAATAATTGCCTCTTTCCATTCACTCGGGATCTTTCCCGTCTGCCAGATCTGTTGAAACAGCTTCTCAAACTGTTCCACTATGTTTTCCCCACATATTAGACAGTAAATCTAAATTGAATTAATAAAAAAACAGCCCTAAAGTAATGAATGAATTTTGAATTAATGAATTGATATAAACTTACGATGTTTTTTTTGATAAAAAACAAATATTTCTATTTTTCTATACAGATAATTGTCAAAAATAAACATTAAAACATTTAGATATGTTGTTGACCATTAAGTCCAACTGTTTCTTTACTAATTACCATGAACTTGGTTTTATTAATGTTTAATCCTTACAAATGGTTATTATTTTAAGGATTTTCTTGTTAAGTCATTTTTACAAAAAAAATGTCTTATACTATCCTTTAGAATGGCAAAATAAAGTAATAATAAAATTTTAAAACATAATTTCTGAAGTATTTTATTATAGGAAAATACTAGACAAATCAAAAATATATGAAATTAAGAAATTCTGCAGTTTTTTTAAAGATCCAAACTGAATTTGTTGAAAAATATAATTAAAAGCAAGAAATTTTGTGTTACATTTCTGAACTGTTTGTTTTATTTTATTTTTTAACACAGACATGTTTTATTTTCTAACACAGACACTTAGCAACGTTTAAATAATATATGAAAAATTTGCGGCACGCAGCTGTCTCGCTGATGTGGTAGAGTGAATTTTCAAAACATTTTTTCTTTATCTCACCCTTTTTGACATTCTGATTCTGCCATCGTAATCAGCATTATAAAAGCTGCACATACCAGCACTTACAATTTTCAAATTACGTTCAAAATAACCTAAGCGAGTTCTGCTTGTTAGATAAAAGATACGGAACCTCTATCTTTTTACACAGGTCGATCTCTAACTTATAACACAGTACCTTCAAAGGAAAAATGAATCTCTAAGTTAATAAATCTCTAAGCTATTACACATCCCTGTCTGGGGGGGGGGGTTGTTAAAAATGATTCGTAATGTTTTATTATGAAGCCTAATATAATGTTTCTTTGAGAAATACCATTGCCATGTATAGTAAATATTGTCCATAAAATTGAAATTACAGAGTAAATTTTAACAGGAATTACAATAACTAAATTTTTATCGAGTAAGCTTTACAAATGTATAACATAATATTTGTATTTTAAGGTCATAAATTTAAATGTTGTATTTTTTTTTTTAAGAAAATCCTGGTTGCTAGAGTTCGAAGCGAGTTAGCTGTAAATAAGTCATTACATATTAATAACAATAATAATAATCATTCAGGAAGTAAAGACTATTCAAGGATAAAGAAAGCCAATCATAAAGATAGATCATCACTACTCAAGCCCAATACAGATCATGTAAGCAGATCTCTTTTAAAACATAGGCCTCCAGATAAAGATAAATTGTTAGATTCACAGAAGAATGGTGAATACAATAATGACAGCTCTGCTTACAAAAGTAACAATGAGCAGCACAATAAAGATCGGTCGCTGCTAACACAAAATGTTGATTATGGGCGATCATTACTTAAAACGAAACCAGAAAAGCATTATTTACCAAATAAAGCGAAAGAAGACACTACTGTTCAAGACAGTTCAAGTGAAGAGAACAAGACTCCATGCCCTTCCCCACAAAATCATTTTAATGGTGAGTATTTTAAATTTTAAAATGTGATTTGTTTGTGTCCCATTAAAGGTTATCAGTATTGTTCAGTATTTGTTATAGTCATGTTGTGCAAAGTCCTGTTGGTGAGCTAAGTGGCACTTTTTTATATGAAAGAAAAATATTTACTTATTTTTTGAATATTTTATTTAGTTAAAAATACATTTTGCACATGAATTGCACATACAAATTTTCGTACAGTATAATTTAAAAGTACTAATTCAACAATACAAATTTATGGCTCAAACAAAGTGTGAGGTTATGTTATTAAAACTTTTTAAACTGTCCATGAACAAAAACATTGAGGTTACATAATAACTTAAATGAAGATGTTACAAACTAAAACACAGGAAAAAATACACTCAGTTTTAACAATCATACATGTGTACTTTTAATTATTATGTGCAGTGTTTTATTAAACCTATTTTTCGTGTGTGTTTTAAATAAACATTATAGTTAACTAATACAATTTACTCGGAACATTATTTAACATGAAAATACTATATATGATACATCTTACAGTAAAATTGTATAAATAAGTTGTATTGTTAAAACTTAAATTTTATTTTGTTGTCCTTGAGTAGGGGGACAAGTAAAAATGGTGAGCAAAGTTCAAGGTAGCTCACTGTTTTAGGTTAACAAAGCAGTTGTTTTACTGACTACTATTGGAAAAATCATTTTTCAAATAGTCACTAGTAGAATAAAATTAATTTCTGTGCTGGCACTTGTATAATGTCCATTAACATTATCATGATAATTATTTTTGCTTCATTTCATTAGTTATTTACATTGAAATATCTGAATTACTAATTAAAGATTTAGTATCAACAACAATGACAAGTTAGAATTAATTGAGTCAACACATAAAGGCTTGAAATATATAGTCATAAATAAAAATTAGATGATCTTTGAATTCTCTCACTATCCATCTTAATCAACTCAAATTAATTATAAAATAGGCAAAAAAGTTACAAGAATAAATTACATTTTTGAAAAATAAGTATACAATAAGTATTTTTTTAATACACAAAAGATAACACAGTATATATAAAACATCTCTTATTGTTAAATATAATTTTAAAAAAACAAGTAGGCTAGTATTTTTTCTAACACAAAATTGTGTGTCAAACTTCATACCAGCATCTTTCAATTGTATTTGTGAAATACACAATTTTAATTGTGAAATATACTACAAACACAAATATAATTCTGTAAAAATACTGTGATTTATAAGAAAAATTTGCCATGACTGTAATCCTAACCTAAACTGACAAAAAGAGACGAATCGTAAAGTTTACAAATAATGGCTGCTATGATTTAACAAATGTATCACTTCATCACTGTAAGACCATTGAATCTACTAAATGAGATTTTGATAATGCACATGAACAATATCTTTATGGATGACCTTTGCACAGTAAATCTAAATGCTCCATGCGATGTAAAAGGCAGTGATGTCACAATATAATCCTTTAAAAATTCCATTAAAACGTAATTTGTAAGAAATTTAATCTTCTACGAGTGAATATCTTTGAATTCAATAATAAAGTATGTAATAAAAGAAAATATATTTAAAATTCATTACTTTAATAAAACAAGTGAAAACTCATTAAGTATCATGCTAGTACAGTTAAAATCGAATAAACGTTTAGTCGAAAGTATTTTTTAATTAATTACATAACTTATTATATTAAAAAGAGTAAAAGGGTTTTTTGGAACAAATGCATTAGGCTTCTGTATGAAGAGGATACAGTAGAATAATGCAGGTTTTGTTTGTTTGGAATGTCTAAATAATCTACCAGTTCACCTTTTTATATATGATTGTAGTGTGCATCCCTATAGGCACACCTTTTTATATTTGGTTGTAGATGCCAATAGGCTGGTTTTAATATGTTGCAATACAGATTTATTCATGCATTTTTACCTCTTGTCCTGTTATTCATTCATTTACTATTTAACTGTTTATTTATTTATTTTTTTTAGTCTTACATCAGAACAAAATATAAACTGTGTATGGTATAGTCCAGTGATGGACAAAAACAATACAGGTAATCGAAAAAGAATGCCGGTATTTCAAAAAAATCATTAAAGTAAACCTTCTCAACCTATAGGAATAATTTCTTCACTGTTTTTTAACTACATTGAAACAGTTTTGTTCGATACAGGACATAGAACGACTATGTAACCATGACATGCACTGCACAAGATGCACAGTGACGCACTGCCTCTGCCAAATTGGACATTACAATGTTGACCGTGCAGCAGAAAGCACAGTGCGTTATATGGTTCACTGAGTTAAAATGTGTTTCACTGGTTAAATATGGTTCATGAGTGTTCAGCGTCGCTTTCGGTGAACTTATAAAAGACATAATGCACTGAATGTTAAAGCTTTTCGTCAACGGTTCATTCAGTTGACAGGAAACGGTTCATTCAGTCAACGTTTCAATTAACAGGAAACGTTCAGAAAAACACCAGGCCGGCCGAAAACCACTGAAGAAAATGTTAAATGTATCCACCAGACTTGTGTTAGGAGTCTAGAAAAAAATCAATAGCGTGACGGAAACTTGAACTCCAGATACCAAAAACAACAATTCAAAGTGTACTGCACAAACAATTACATCTCCATTCTTATAAAATTCAGCTCACACATGAGGTAAAACTAACGGATAAACCTAAGCGAAAAGAATTTGTTTCTTTTATGCTAAATGAAATTGATGACAATTTGACTTTTTTAAATCAGGTGTTGTTTCAGGTGAATCAGTGTTTCACATTAATGGTTGTGTTACTGTCACAGTTGTCGAATATGGGGATCATAACAAATTTCATGAGTATGTACAAGACTCCAAATATGAGTGTGTGGTGCAGGTTATTTCATGACCGAGTTGTAGGCCCCTTGTTTTTCTCTGAAAGGACAATTACAGAAATAATCTATCTGGGCATGCCAGAACAGTTTGTTCCCTCAGATTGAACTAACTGGACAACTTGTCATTTTTATGCAAGATGAAGCTCCCCCTCACTATCATCTAGCTATATGCAATGCCCTCAACACCTGATTTTCTAATGATTGAATTGGCAGAGTTACGCCTATTCATTGGTCCCTCCAAAGAAGTCCAGACCTTACCCCTTTGTTTTTTTTCTGGGGGTACATTAAGAACAGTTCATGCTGAGAAAACTTGTGATATGGTGAATCTGCAGGAGCGCATCTCTGCTGCCATCATGACTGTAACCCCAGAAATGATTCAACGCACGTGGCATGAAACTAACTATAGATTAGATGTCTGTACAGCAGTAAATAGGTGGCACATCGAAACTGATTAAGGTATAAAAAAAATTCTTTTTTCCTGTACATTGTCATTGTAAAATCATTAAATTATCTTTAATATTTTTTGAATTGAAATCCTGCCATTCTTTTTTGATGACCCTGTATATCAGAATGTATATTGTTATTTGCCATACATTACATGATTTTATATACACATCGTTAATTTAAATTTTATTGTTAGAATTATTCACAAATTTGTGACAATCCTGGTGAATCCAGGAAATTAAACCCAGCACATGTGAAATAATTGTTGTACTGTACTTAATGTATATTGTATGTTTCTGTAAAATAAAATATATGTTGGGCCTATATACATTATATATTTCCAGTTTATAAACCTGTACTTTTTTTACCATTTGTTTAAGTGCAATGGATGGGATAGGTCGTAAAAGATTTTTTGGTACCCATCTAATTGATTAACCGGATTGTACAATAACCAGTTCTAGTCCCAGTCCATGGTTATCAAAGTTTTACTATACTTAACTAATCACTTCCATAATAGACCTAATTAGTCTAAAATGTTTAATACATTTTGCCTAGATCATCAGGTATGAACCTAGCTGATTATTAATTTTTTATTTTTAAAATTATTTTTATACTGACCTATATATAACTGTCATAAGAACTTTTTATTATAAACCCTAACTATTAAAATAGGTCATTTACAAAGGAACCTTATAATTGGAACAAATTATAAGCATATTAAATATGGAAAGATGTTTTTCAGAATCATCCAAAAGATCAGCTGGGAAACACGAGACTAATCAAGACCTAGATTCAAGTTGGAATTTGGAAGAAGCTGTCCCAGCTAAAAGAATTAAAGCAACACTGCAAGCAACTCCTCGACCTTCTTCCCCAGCACAACCTTATAAATCTCACAAAAGTTCAGAGTAAGTTTCTTAGGCCTACTATTTGCACATTAGGAAATAGATTGTTGCCAGCTAAAGACCAATAACTGAAATTAAAACTACTATCTAAAATATTTTAAAAATTTGAGGCTTTTATTTTGGATAAGTAATTCAACTTGTGTGTCAACCAAAGATAATAAATGGAACAAAAAGATTGCTTTCTTCAACAGAATCCAAAATATATCAACAGAAATTTAGTTCAGAAGATATTGAGTAAAAATAAGCATTGTTCTACATTTCCTCAATTAGTTAAATATTTTTTTTTAAATTATACATGTAACTTTTAGGCAATTATTATATAAACCTTTAAGCAAAATCTGAAGTCTGATACCTTGCAAAATTAATTTTGTGAGGACATACGGACCTGTATATTTTGTTTGTATGCTTAAATACTACATTCGAGAATAATTTGATAAATTTTTATTAGAACTGATTTTGGAAAACAATTATTTTTATTAATTGTAAGGGATTTTTTACAAAAGTAAGGTTAAAAAAAAATAAAATTGAAAAACTAAAGAATAGTTTTGATGTGGGCAAACTACATCTACATGACAAATTTTATCGAAATGTGTCAATTAGTTTAGTCTCCAAAGATGTACACAGACATACAAACACTGTTTTGTACTCATGGGAGCTGGAAACAGTTCTGTCAACATTTGAAGATCAGAATATTTTTGTTTACTCTGTGCAGTGAAAAAGTAAAATTGATTAATCTGTAATTTATACATTTTATCACAACTTGGATAATTTTTGTTGACTTGCTTGACCCATTACTATTGTTACCGAAATAGCTACCTTCTTTTACACTATTTAAAATTGTGTGTTTGTTCGCAATAACTTTTGTGATACACTTCTTTTAACATTTACTTTTCTTTGTTGTAAAACAACAGTTTTATAATTTTATTTCTTTAAATCTAATATAACTGTTTCAGTTCAGGCAATAATTCTTCCGAAGATTCTGTGGATAACGCATTCTCTTCACAGTTTGCAGACAATAGCAAGGAGAAATTTATGGTTTCATTAGGTAAGTGCCTTGGTGGTGCTAATATTTCAAGCATTATAATTTCTTTTTTTTAGTTTTAAAACAACAAGAAACAGATATTTTTCTATTTATTTGTTTAAAGTATAGCTACCCAAGATCGGACTAATTATACTGCAGTATAGTTATGTTAATCGAAAATAATTGGAACCCAATCCTTTTTGGATTAGCTGATTTTTTCGATTAAGTTGAATCGCTTTTGAAATATGCAATATATTAAAAAATGTGGAACGGTATTGTACATTATTTATGTATTATACAGAATTATGGTCATAAAATAGTAAAATATATTCTCACACATAGCTGTAATTACAATATTTTGAAGTTGTGAGCAATATGGTCAGTAGGAGGGAGGAGAATGAGTCCACATCCAGTACACATTGGTGGTACACGAGAGCACTACCGAAAGGTCATTAAACGTTTGGAAATCGTGCTTACTAATGGAGCTTTGAAGTACATGCATTTTTGGTCAATACGGTTTCCCTTCGGTTCTTGGTATGATTTTGTAGTTTTATTGGTTGAAATCACTATTTTTCAAAATTAAAAAAATTTATCTAAGGGTTTGGAAGATATTATTATTAAATAATAACCTGGGTTAAAGTATATTATTAACATGAACACAATGTATGCAAGTTAACACAATAATAGTTCACAAATAATGGCTATCGTGCTTACGAGGGTTGAGTGAAAAGTATCCGGCCTGACCAAGAGACGGAGCAACTAAGTCTACTTTTAGAGTGGCGTCGTACAGTACTATCCCTAACTAGCTTATATGTACACTTTAAGCCCAATCGCCACGTTAGTTTACGTTTGAGAGCACACTGAACCTCTGATGTTTTCATGAAAATGGAAAAATTGGAAAATCGTGCTGTTATCAAATACTTCAATTTGAAGGGTTTTACACCGAAACAAATAAAAGAAGAGATGGATTCAACACTAGGACCCACTTCCCCATCGTATTCAACTGTTAAGCAGTGGGTTTCTGAATTTAAAATGGGTCGTGTGAGCACCTCTGACGAGCCACACCCAGGACGGCCCGTTGAGGTCACAACTCCAGAAATGATCGAAAAAATCCATAAAATAGTGTTGGAAGACTACAGATTGAAAGTGCATGATATAGCTGAGACCTGTAGGATGTCAGCTGAAAGTGTGCGAAATATTTTACACAAACATTTGGACATGGAAAAACTGTGTGCAAGATGGGTGCCGCGTTTGCTAACACTCGACCAAAAATTGCTTTGAAAAAACATTTCTACCGACAATTTGGTGCTGTATAGGCGTAATCCAAACGAATTTTTGCGTCGATTCATAACTGTTGATGAAACTTGAGTCCACCACTAACTCCTGAAAATAAACAATAGTCTAAACAGTGGGTTGGACAAGGGTAACCAACTCTAAAGAAGGCAAAAACAATTTTATCGGCAAACAAGGTTATGGCTACTGTTTTTTGGGATGCAAGAGGAATTATATACATTGATTACCTTGAAAAGGGTAAAACTATCACTGGTCAATACTACGCAGAGTTATTGCAACGTTTGAAGCAGGAGGTACAAATTAAACGACCTCATTTGGCGAGGAAAAAATTTTGTTTCATCACGATAACGCACCAGCACATTCGTCGAGTGTTGCCATGGCTAAAATCTACGAATTGAAGTTCGAATTGATGCCGCATCCTCCCTACTCTCCAGATCTAGCCCCCAGCAACTATTATCTGTTTCCTAACCTAAAAAAATGGCTTGGCGGTAAGAGATTTGGGAACAATGAAGAAGTGATTAAAGCTGTAAATCAGTATTTTGAGGAGCTTGACGAATTTATTTTTAAAACTGGTATAACTAAATTAGAACACCGATATGAGAAATGTATCAGTCTGAATGGAGATTATGTTAAGAAATAAAGCAAAAAAAAAATTTTTTAAACATCGTTTTTCTTGGTTGGGCCGGAAACTATTCACCCCACCCTCGTATATAATTAATTGTTTATAAATTATACGTATAATCACATAAATTATAAAAAATACATTATAAAAAATCTTAGATGTTTGTGAGATTGTTAATGGTTTAAGTCTGTATTATATAACAAAAAAAAAAAAAAATAGCCGCCTCGGTGGCCTAGTGGATAGCGTACTAGGCTTTCACTCCGAGGACCCAGGTTCGATTCCCCGAAAAAAAGGGCTTGGCATTTTCATACGCTATAAATCATCCCATCGTCTGCATTAGCCCAAGTGTGCACAATAGTTGGATGTTAAAAAAAAAAAAAAATAACAAAATATCATTACCGTTAAAAGCATGAAAAATACTTTTCAACCCAATGATGTTACTATTACAACAGCCCAATAAAGACTTTAGTTGTGTTACTGTATGTACCGCATCTGTACACATTACTCCATACAGCAGATTATTTGCCTCAGTACCTGAGCATCCTCAGTATCTGAGAACAGGTGTTTAGAAACATAAAATTTGTATTTATTTTTTTCTCTTAATATTGAGATGCAATTGAAATTGTTATGAGTATTGTTGATAGTAAATTTTGTTTGGGTTGAAAGTGAAAAATAAAGCAATTGTTATTCTTACATGTTTTATTGTTACAGTAATAAAAAATATAACACAACTGTACAACAACGGTATCAGTTGTAAAACTACTGCATTTTTACTGTACCAACATATATTGAGATTTACATTTGTACCAAGCTGTGGACAGTATTATTTGGTCGGTGACAGTACCATATCGAATCGTCTTTTCGGTGCACCCCAGACCACAAGTTGCTGGTCACCTGAGAATTTACAAATTCTCTGTTGTCGCTGAAGCAAGCAGTGACAAAGCAAACACTCTTTTCCCATTCAGACATTGTGCTTATATATATATATATATATATATATATATATATATATATATATATATATATATTGTTTATATATATATATTATAGACATGTTAGACTTTGTATAATACTCAACTGCATCCATGGCTAGAGTTTTTTTTCATTGCACCAAAAATACTTTACGTAAAAAAGAGAAAACAAATGCATGTATACTTTTATAAATATGAATAAAAAGATATTTAACTCATACAGTCAATACTTTATAAAATGTGTTTCTTCAGAAATCTTTAAAATTAAATAATTTGATAATGTTTTTCAATAGTACAATATTATTTTTAATTTATTCTTTAAATTTATTATTTTTATTATTTAAAATAGGTTTACATGTATTTTTGAATTTTTATTCTGTTCATCTTCATTATTATTTTTATTCAAAGTATATAAGTAGTTTTTATCTAGTATACATTTTTTTCTTTAAACTTTTTCTCTTTTGCTGTTCTTTTGTATTGTACTGTGTATTGAAACATTTTTCTAGGTTTAATGGACAATGAAAAATTATTGAAACGTCAAAATGAGAAGTCTGAAAGAAGAAGAAGAAGAAGAAAATGCAGCGAACAGCATCATTGGTACTCTAGCATGTGGGATTTGACTGTGGTGAGATTTTTTTAAATTCTTTTGTTTTAAAGTACAGCCAGTTGGTATCTTGATCATCTGCAGATTGGATAACATGGTCACTGTGAATAAATCACAAAAATAAGTAAACTGTACTCTAATTACTGCACTCTAATTACATAAATAAATTTGTTTCCATTTAGAATAGAATAAACGATAGCATGAACAAATGAATATAAAATTATAGCGATTAATTGTTAATTATGTAAAGTTCAGACAACAAAGTAAAAAAAGATTGAACAAATAATTATTGTCATAAAAATATGACTGCATATCACAAATGTTAAATTTTTGAAGTACAAATGTTTCAAACATTTTAAGTAAAGTTCAGGTTTTTTCAAAATATAAGTTTTTTTTAATAAAACAATTTTTATAGCACAATGTGTGATGTGGAGCTAATTTGTGACTTTTTTGACTGCCATTGTGATAAGCAATGGGCACTGATGTTTTATAATATCATCGTGATGATGAATCATGCAGTAGTTGCAAAACTGTGCAAGGTAAGATGTCATACAGCTTCATGACATCTATTGTAAAGTATGAAGTAGGCTTACAAAAAATAATTATTTGAATTCACTGCTATATGTTCGAAATAAATGTCCAAAAATAAATCTTGTAATTTTAACCAAAATCTTTATTTACACAAGATTGTCCAGATTGTGTGTACCTAAAATTTCAGCTTATCTGGAATTTTTTAAAAATTAAATGATTGTTTTTCTTTTTTGTGATGACAAAAATTGGCTTGTATAAAATTTACTGCTTTTATAAATTAAGATTATTTCAAAATATTAAAGGAATCGTTTTTAACAGGCATCACATATATTGCTGAACTAATCACATGTGCATTTCTCAACAAAGTATCAAATGTCAACACAAAACAGTAATATACTGACAGTTTGTTTTATTTTATAAGTAAAACTGCTGTGTAACCTTAATGGTCACATGCAGTGAAGCCAGACTTTGGTTTATGTCTTCAGACAAGAGTTTTAATGTGAATTTTTTAAATTAATTATTTTCTTAGTGCCATGTGAATAATCCCCAACACTAGATTAATATGGATTTTACTATATTTGATTTTAAAATTAAACAATTATTACAATAGTATTTAAATGGCTTGGTATTTCAAAATGATCTGTACAAACATACCTTATTCAAATTTTGCATATATATTGAGATTAAAACATTTTTTGAACAGATTGAAATGAAAATTTTATCTTGTCAGTTTTCACTGTGGGGTAAATGTAATTGGTATCAGAGTCTTTAATAATTTGAAATTGAATTGAGTAAATGATGCATATGACTTTTGGCATATATTTTTTTATAAAATAAAATAGAATAATCACAGATATCTCAGTAGTTTGATGTAAACAAGTTTCCAAAAAAGGAACAACACCATTAAAATAAATATTGTAATATATGAATATAAAATTTGATTTTGGTAATAGCTTAGATACGTTCACACAAGATAAGTTCACACAGTAAAATAGGTTTATCCTTTTCAAAATTAAAACTTTTATTTACTTTTTTGTGTCCATATTATAGCGATAGTTATAAATATGAATAAATTAGCATTTATAAATTTTTTTAATCAAATTTGATTTGATATTTCAAATTAAAATGTCATTAATTTTTTGAAATATCATGTCAGAGAAAATTACAAGGAAAATAAAATGTTACTAATGACAAAAAAAAATTTAAGATATTGGTTAATTTTACTTCTTTTTACTACTAAAAACTTTTACTTCTTTTACTAATTTTTGTTTTAATTTAAAAAAATGTGTTCTTTAATATTATTGGAAATCAAACAGATTGTACGTTTCAGCGATAAATGTCTAATATTGAATTTATTTGGTCCTGCATGTATATTTATACAGTATATATTTTTTTATTGTAGCTGCAAAAGAGAAATCATAGTAAATATACCTCTGAGCCACACTTGTTTCCAACAGGGGAAATAAAAGTAGAAGACTATGATGATGTGAACAAAGGTGAAGACTCTCAAGACAGTATGGGCTCTGTGAACAATATGCCTCGGATTTGTTTCATTTGTAGGAAAAATAGTAAGTAGCTGATAGCGCCTTTAACATGATTTTAGTTTAAGGCTAGAAATTGTAGGTATCAACTGCAAACTAAAAGACAAAAATCTCTATTTAGAAATCAGTGCTGAAGTACACAATGTGTTGTGATATGAAAGAATATGTTCTACGCTATAGAACCTAATTGAACAATGTAAAATATTGGATGGTGTGTTTGCATGCTAAGCTGCCAACATTCTATCAGGATATCAGATAGCCCTGTTGGCTACCTTACTGCAGTTAGTTATTGAAACTGAATGTTTTCAACCCAATAATACTAAGTACGTAACAGGACTAAAACTGATGTATTCTTTAGAAAGATTTTTTTCAGAAATTTTAATACTTTGTGTTTCAAAGTAATCCGCCTAGACATTTTAGTAGAACTCCAAAAATAGATATTAATTGAACCACATTATAGAATTACAGTTGGTCCTTGTTATAAAGGACTAATGGTGAAAGACAAATTTTCATTGTATTGAAAGTCCGTTATATTGAAATTAAGTCAAGCAGCAACTGTTCCATGTTTGATCACAGAATCAACCATTTAACAAATTTTAGGTATTTCCACAAAGAAAATCAGTTGAAAAATACAATTTAAATGTGTAGTTATTGTGACTGGTGATATAGATCTTTATGTTGTTTTATATTTTATTTAAGTACACAGATAGTCTTCAGAGCTATTTACATACACAAACTCACAAGCACTTGTCGGTATGCATGCTGGGCTCACTTTTATCAGTCTACACATTTGTGATGTTATTCAGATAAATGTAAGTAGTCAATGAAATGACTTATATATACAATTCAGATTGCTAACAAAACACAATTTTGGATTATAGACACTGAATTGTTTTGTACATTGAAATCAGGATGTTTCAGAATCAGCACCAGCCTCAGTCAAGTAGATTAAGACAGATCTGCCCTATGTATTAATTACTTTTCTTAGATAACAATGTACTTTATTTTTTTGTGCTTAAACTAAATACTAACATATGATTTAATCCCCAGGAAATAAATAGTGCACAACACAGTCCTCAACTATTGCTTAATCAGCTGGTGTACTGTCTTAAGTATTAATTAACTTTAACTTTATGCTTCATTTATAGGTGAAATAAAATATGAATTTCAGCTAACGTAAGCAACAATATTATACAAACATTGTACTATCTTTATTAAACTTTCAATGTTTATGATGGATCTGAGTTAATAACATAATGTTACTTTAAGCAGAAGTGTTAACTGTATTAAATTTTAAGTTTCCATTTTTGTTTGACAGTATAAAATCTGTTATACTGATGTCCATTTTACAAGGACCAACATAATAGATATTTGTAAAAGAAATTTTTGTCCACTACTTTAATTAAGATTGCTATTGAAAAAATAGTTATATATGTATATATATATTTTTTTTTTTTTTTGTGTTTAACGTCCGACTATTGTGCACACTTGGGCTAATGCAGACGGTGTGATGATTTATAGCGTATGAAAATGCCAAGCCCTTGCTGGGAATCGAACCCGGGTCCTCGGGGTGAAAGCCTAGTACACTATCCACTAGACCACCGAGGCGGCTCTCTCTCTCTCTCTCTCTCTCTCTCTCTCTCTCTCTCTATATATATATATATATATATATATATATATATATATATCGTTTTTGAAATAGATCAGAGTTCATTGAATTATATATACCTAAGATTTGTGTTCAATGTCATACTCATATTTCAAAAGGTAATTGTTAATAATAAAATTGACTTTAGAACTCCTTATTTATGTGCAGGTGACATGCCTTTGGTCGATTGCAGCTCATGTCCTGCTGCATTTCATGCAGGCTGTAGTCCTAATTCTTTACCTGGTGTCTGTCCTACTTGTAGCCATGTAGGAGGTAATGCAGAATTAGGGAGTTCAAATTCGTTATCTAGTTCTGATGTCGCTGCCCGTTATATCAAGAATACTGACTCCAATTATGCAGGTAATTTAGACACTAACACCGGATGACTTCATGTTTGCACAATAAAACTAAACTAAAATTGTGTATTAATCACAATTTCCTATATTTATCTATTTCTGTTTTTTCATTTTCTGGAGGTAAAACAATGGATCTTTATAAATTCATGCACATGTCTGCACATCAGTAATACACCTCTGACATCCTGTAAACGATTTAATCAATCACAAAAAAATTTGGAAAAATGGTCTTTTTAGTAGCCTGAACCCAGGAAAATATAGGATTTATGAAAAAAATCCATATTTTTAATAAAAAATATGTAAGGGTAGTTAAAGGAGAAAATGTATTATTTTAATTTATCTAGAGTGGGCATTATTTGAAATTAGAAACTAGAAGTGATACTTATGTTACACACACACACACGGAGTTTTTGCACATTTAAAGTTAACAAATATGTTAACTTTAACACCAATCCATCCTCATAAGTCTTAACACATACAAGTACGGACATTAAGAAAAAAAAATACCATTCTTGTATAGAAAGTTTGTACCTAAAAAACTAAAGCCAAGTGTAAGAGTGATTTGCTGACTACAAAAGTATAATAAAATATTAACTAAAAGTACTAACTAAAAAATACTGCACCATAGGGCATAAACTAGTGTACAATATACACAATTAATAAATTTGTCTGATAGATTTTAGAAGTTCAGATAAATAAAAGTGTTAATATGATGGGTCGTTCGACAGACCTGAAAACTTGAACTATAAATGGCTGGGGTGGGCATATAGTATAACGGTGTTTATTATTAATTTAAATTTTCGTACATGAACTTACTTACATACAGTGTTCAAGATATATTTAACTGTAAACACTAAACAATTTTGTGTTAGATATGTAGTATGTTGGCCTTAATTATGATTAAAATAATAATTTACTATTGAACTTATTTACTGCGCATAATTTTAAACAAATAAAAATTAAATCTAAAACTCAATTGACTATGCAACCATAACAGCCAAAACCTTACATTTCAGTTCAATTTTTCACTATAAAAAAAAATAATAAAATAAATTCTCTGGCAGGTCTGGTACACATTGTTTTCACTTTCAAAAACAATGGATTATCACAAGTACATTAAAAAAAAAAAATTAATCAAGGGGTGCAGCATTGTGATTAAAGCAAATTTTCAAACAGTAAAGTATCACATAACTTGTTCATCTTACACTATAAATTTTTAAATTACATTAAAAATATGAAAGTAAACTAGCAGCTCCTTTGGAGCAGAATACATATGTCTTTTCCATATTAACAGCTTCTGTGAAGTAGAATACATATGTCTTTCCCTTATTAAGTTAACAATTGTAAGAACTATGTTTATTGCTAGAAGTTCTGCTTCCATTCGTGTTGAATTTGAAGTAATTAGTATTTGTCTTGGTAAAGTATGCTGCTCTTGATTGTTTTTTTTACATTTAATTTTTAGAATTTGGAGTTTTCTGTTGGATAACTGTAGATAATGGATAAATATTTTGTTTACAAACTTTAAATTTATATTTGTAAATGTATAAAAATAAAATTACTGAAAGAGTACAGTGCAACTTGTGATTCCACCATAATCAAGTGTAAACGTAAAACTCAGTGATTCAAAACATTTATAATTCAGTTTTTTATGAAACAGAAAGACTTAAGGAAAAACACCGTTTGCTGAAGAAAAATGCGTGTCTAAAAGAAGAGTTATCCCAGTTGGAAGAAAAAGCAAAGGACTTGAGTGAATCTTTGGTGGTAGGTATATTCTGCAAAGATTTTGCGTTGATATCATTTCTGTTAACAAATTTATTTTTGTATATTTGTAAACAGATTTTTTCCTTTACAATTTAGACATTGGTTTAAATCTCTTTAGTTATTAAATCATTGAAATTAATGAGTAAATGATTTTTGAATGAATCTTATTTAAACATTATTATCTTTCAATAATAACATATTTAATATTTTATTGTTTTTCATTGCATTGATTCTTTCCAATCCTTGCTTTTTACCTGTATAATGATACTAGTCATTTCAAATAATCTTACATTTTAAAACTATTTCTTACCTTAAAAAGTATCACATAAGGGTTTTCATATTAAATATGTAAATTTAAAGCTTCATTTGCTTACTTAAAAACTGGAATTTTAAATTATTTGGTAAATTTGAGCATATCTACGTACACAAAATTGTTTAAATCTTAATATACATTTTTGTTTAATTTATTCATAATTTTATGAAAATCTGCCAGTATGTTGTAGAATAAAATATCTTGCAAACATTCTTAGGAAATAAGTTATGCAGTGAAACCTCTATTACTCTACTCTATAGAGTGTACTGTTACTCTGTTATACATTTACTGTTTCCAATGCTTTGCCCCACCATGAGAGGTGTCCACATTCTAAAGGAGCAGAAAAAATTGTTTTAAAAGAACTTATACATATAATAAATGTAAGGTTATCACAGAAATAAAAAAATAAATTATTTTTAAATATACAACTTTTGAAAAATTAAAATGCAGGATTTATGGTAAATAGTCTAAATCTATAGTATGGTGTATGGTGCCCTGTGTATAGCTTTAAGACAGCCTTTAAACTAGTAAATAATAAATAATATACTACTTATAGTAAGTACTTAAGCTGCACAAAGAACTACTACTGTATAAACAAGAAAATGTATAAATAAAGTACTGTTTTTGCACTCAAAAAATAAACCTTATAAGACAAATATATTCATTAGCAAGTATAGTTTAGAAATTACAATAATATTTGTAGACCTAAGCTCAAGTGGTCTTTGAGCAGGTTATTTCATTAGATAAATCTTTTTTAACTTGGGAATTGATAATATTGTGTTTATTTTCTAAGGGCATTTTTGCTGTACAAAGAGGATTTCTGATGTAAAAGTAGAGACCAATGAGAAACTTTCACAGTTTTAATTTGTCTTTATTTGTGAAGTAAATAAAAGCTGTAATAAAATGTATCTACCCTTAGTTGTGATATGTGTTTGTCAAGATTCTGTAGACCAACACAAAACATCTGACTTCACTGTGTATTGAGATTAGTGTGAGATGAATGTCCTCTTCCCCCAAGTTCAGCGACACAATCTTCCTCCAAGTTCATTGTCATTTGTGTTACCTTGTATAACTTACGACTTGGTTTTTTTTTTTGTTAGTGTCTTAAACTAATAACAGTAAACCTTATATATTTTAATTTCAATCAATTTTGTTCAAAACAACTTGGTCTCTACTAAAACCTGAAACTGCCATCATAGCATGTACATGATAGTTTTAAAAGTCAGTTTCTGTGCTACTGTATATTGTCAACAGACGCATGTTTCAGCTTCAATAAATATTTCAACTAAAATTACTGTTTAGATGTTTCCGTCCAATAGTGGTATAAAAAACCAAAACTTTTACAAGTTTTACTGCATGTGTCTTGCCAAGGTAGTGTCCATTTAAAAGTGGATACATTCTTAGAAGATACATAGGAATATTTTCCATCCCTAAAAAAAGTCTGCCCATTAGAAGTGTCCATGTAATTAGGATTGTCAAAAGAGAAACCACTCTTCCATGGAAACTTGTTTTTAAATAGTTGGTATTCTTGAAAAGAGGGTATTGGCTGGGGAAAATTATGTTTCGATAGTTGGAAAGTTTCAGTTGCTGACATGACTTGGAACATTGAAAACCATGTTATTTGCAATGTAGCAGTTTTGTGTTAAAAATGGTGAAATATGAGGCAATATTGAATATGATTTCAGTAATTATTTTAATATTGCCCGATGTGGCAGTGTACCTGTTCAGAATATGGTTTTGAAATGAGTGAATAAATACAGCATAACAGTATCTGTCTTTAAGAAGGGATATATTTAAAATGTACGGTTCTACTACTAAATGTTGCGGGATTAGGAGTTGCCACTGTGTAGAGTCTAGCTGGAGCCATGTGAGCTGCATCTTTCCAAATGCGATGATCTTTCAGAAAATGTTAGATTTCATCCTTATAAGAGTTGCTAGTTAATTCAGGGAGACAATTGTTCGCAAGAAATGTGCTTGAAACTTTTGAAAATTAATTTCATTGATGAATGATGATTCCCATTTCCACTCAGTTTTGTCTTGAAAATAAATAAGTTTTGTGTCATAAATAATGATGGGATACAGGTGGTTTGTCCTCTTTAATTTAGTATTAAGGAAATTGTTTTAATTACAGAACTTTTTGAGTAAAATACTTGAACAACCTGTGTTAGTATAAATTTAGATGAATGTAATTAATTCTACAAGTAATAAATCTGTAATACAAGTAATAAATCTGTTTCCAGAATCGTGTAACTACCGTAAACCAGTTGACAGCCAACGAAGAGAAAGTGCGCAGTTCTATTAAGAAAGTTATAGACTTTGTAACTGCCATGCAGAAGCCCGAGCTTCCAGCATCTTTAGCTGGCTCATGACCAGGTTCTTGAGTGTCCATCATAGTAACAGCTCGAGCACAAGCCAACGGATGATAAATGTAATTACTAATTTTATTTTGTTAGTTTTAAAATCTTTTCTAGGATTTTGAATTTTGTTGCTTAACCTAAACCTTTTTTTTTGACCTTTGTTATGCTGAGGGCTACAGAGTAAAATTTCAGAATGCTTATTTTTTAATTGTACGTACATATAGAAAATAATTTTAAAAGTATAAAACATTTTTTTAAAAACTGATCAAATCACAAAGGATGGATTTTATTTGTAAATTAACATTAATTTTATGTTGTTGTTATTATCAGTATTGCTGGTCTAGCCACTTACTTTGTTTAGGTGTTTTAGCTAAATGCGGCCTTTATAGATCAAGATAAAAGGATTTTTTTATATAATTGTGTTTGAATAAATTTAAAGTGAATACATTTTTGTGAAATAGGCAAGTAAGATAAAACTGTATATATTGATTAAGCGAAGATGAAGAATGTGAACAAAGAACAACATACAAATTGACAAAAATTTATGTAGTGACTGCTAGCTCGGTGTTTAATAGGATGATATCATTCACAAAACATGAGCTAGCAAACAAGTCATCATTATAAGTCCATCTGCTTTATTGCTGGACAGTAATTTTGTTAACAAGTACAAAACTGTGTGTTATCTGATAATTGATTGTCTGTCTGTAAAATTTAATAAACTCTTGAAGGGTTTCTTATGCACATGGGAATTCTTTCAAATAAAATTGATTTTTCTGAAATTTTGGGGTTAAACTCAACTTACTTCCAAAGTTCTATTATTAATGATGTGTGCATAAAAAAACACCCTTTGTGACTCGTAAAAAAAATGTGAGTAGTTGAGAAGTGTTTTTAACTGTTTGAATAGGTATATATAAGATAGACAGCATGTGTAGGGAGTAACGTGTCCATATGAATATTTTCCTATGAATTATTGAAAATACTTCCCTGTATTAATAGTTTCCGTTTTTATGCGAGTAAAATTGTAACCAGTAGACTGTGGGATTGATTTATCGTAATCTATATACCTTATTTCTGAAAATATAGACTTGCTATATAAAAAGTATTTTGTAAAGAATTTTAAGAGGTACAAGTCATGTGGATAGGTTGGACCCTGTAGAAAGCTTATTTTTTGAGATTTTTGAGCTTGAGATGGTGGTCCTTGTCACATCTAAATGAATAATTGCAACCAGCAATATCTCAGTTGCTTTTTGTCCTGGGGAAAATTTTAAAAAACATTAGCCAAAAACTAAGCTTTTTTACTCTAGTAATATTTTCATGCTTACTTTTTTAAAATTATTTTAAAAAATACAAAATTTTAAAAAAATCATGAATTTGAAAAAAATTAATTCAGTTTATTTTCAAAACTATACATTCTAAAACTGGTTATACTATCTGAACATCTTGGTAACAACTAAATAAAACAGATTATAAGTGGAATTTGTATTATTACGAAATTGCCACATTTTTGTTATACTAGCAAGGTAGGGAAAAACTATGTTATATGTAATTTTACATACAGTACAACCCTGTATATCTGAATAAAGGGGGAAGCCGTTTCACTTAAGCCATGTCCATGTAACACTTTTTTATATTTCATTTTTTTTTAGGTTCTGCATGAAGTCATGTTACTACTTATGTTCTTTATTAACGTCACATTTTCAAGCTTACGTCATCAATAAACTGTATATTGCAAAATATCTAGGTTATAGTGTATTAATTATTCATTTAAAAAAACTGTAATTTTCATTTTTTCATACATCTCTCAATGTTTTCAAACAGCGATGTCCATCTTTTCATTAGAAAAATGTCAGTCGGTGTTGATCCGCTGCATTGTTCAACAAAATTTTAGGGTAATCTAAAATTAAGCGCAATGCGCAATTCTATGTTGACAACTAGTGACTAATGTGGATGTCAATATTGTGGGTTTGGGGTGTGGATTAACAGTGTAGCTAGCTATATTTAGACTCAGGAGTCGGAGGCTGAAGGAAGTCAACTGAAAGTCAGGCATTTACTTCTTTGCTAGTCCATGCAGTCTCATCCTTATATTCCTGTACATTTTATTAATTCATCACTTTTTTTATAAAGGACTTGCGCAATTCTGGATATGTTTTGCATCCGGATTTTGGTTAATCCAAGTTCAGTTAGCTGACGTTTTATATATTTTTTTAAAATGTTTTTTTTATTTTTATACAAATAGTTCTCCTTTTTTTGTTACTAAACAATGAAACTTTGGACATGTTTTTAGCAAATAATATGGTACCTTTAAAGAAGCTATAAATCATAATAAATGATTCTGTAATAAACCAAATATTTTTGTTCACCTTTCCCTTCCGAAAAAAGTGGTACTATATAACTTGTATTTTAGACCATCCTCTATGTAAAGTTTCTTAAAGTTTTGAATTGGTTGATTCTGTTTGAAAGAATTTCTAGGTGAAAACCTTTATTAGTATTGCTTCTTAGTATTAAAATTAGCGGTTGGGAAGAAATTACTACACTGTACTATATTTTATTTAATTTTGTCACTCACTTCATGAAGTTTTATATCTTTTAAAATAATTGATGCATACTTATTTACTATTTTTACTATATTTTAATTACTACTACTATACTATATTTTTTTCTCCCACTTCATGAAGTTGTATAGCTTTTAAAAATAATTGTGATGCTTAATTAAATATGGCATTGTGCTGTATTTTTATTTTAATGAAGTGTTTTGGCTACTCATATTATCAAACATTTTGTGCATTCCAACCATGTCTGATCCGAAGGGTAATAGATATAAGCTGATCATGTAAAGAGTTCTTCTGCATTGATTTACGCATATAGAGAAATCTTTAATACAGTATGTGTTAATAATAGGATTTCGAAAGTCATTAACTTGACAGGTATTAGAAGGGATATTTGCTTACAGACATGTTAAGAGTGCTTGCAATTGATAGGAAGGTCTTTTATGCAGCAACACTGAAGGAAACTAATGTGGATCAGCTGCAAATAAGCTTTATCAAGGAAGAAAGTAAATTGAAGAATACACCCCATAAAGCTGTGTTGCCCCTCAGTTATTAAACTGGCAAGTTTGAAGATTTTTTTATAGGTTATGGTAATGTTACTATAAATTTCCTGAAGAGATTATTGTGACAACTTGTCCTGATTTAACCACATATTCTCTGAGTACGAAGCAACTTACTGAGATTGAACCTAGTGTTCCTTAGGAGACTATCATACCTAAACAGCACCAGTATAAAAAAAATAAATATTAAAAACTGGGACAGCTAGTATTAAAGGGTTTAGTGCCCAGCTTTTTGTGGTGCATGATGCCTGGTCAATTTCCATTATATGCACCCAACACTTAAACTGTTTTGTAATCACTTATACAGTAAAGGGATAGAAACTAAGTGTGAAAAGTGAATAATAACAGGTAGTACATATAAGTTGTCTAATGAAACAACATATAAATTTCATCCAAATATAGGTAAGAAAACTAAATGACTATTTGGCTGGCCAAAAAGCAACAATGTCCCGTAGTATCGCTTAAAATGGATTTGTTTTCTCTGGAAGTTGTTTGCATCACACAATTAGCTGTCCAACAGTTTCAAATGGTTTCCAAAATGGCATCAGTAGATTGATTTAGCAACACCCCACATCCTCTCAACTGTATTTGTGTGCGAGCCAGTTACCGGATTGATATTTTGTCTGTGGTTGACAGTCTGATGGTCGTATTCTTTGTAAACACTTTTGATTCCATTTGTCAGAAATGATTAGTGTTCCAGGAACAATACATTCAGTAATATTAGGCATACGAGAAGCCGCAGATGTTTTCAACAGCATACAAAAAACATTCTTTTCTCTCTTGACAAATTCCTCCAAATACCCATTCCTGTTTAGGTACTCTACCAACATTGTGCTTTGGCTTAACAAATAGTGACTCATCAATTTCTACTGTTAGGCCAGGACCACATATTACAAGTGAATTGTCTATTAACTTAGCAGCATGTACCTCTCGTAGGTAGTTATTCAAATCTACAACAGTGTTATGGTTGATGTCTAGGTCATGTTCACAGAAATCTACAGTCGTACGTTTGTGGCTCCAATAATAGATAAACATTAAAACCTTACCATAATCCATTCGTTAATTTTTCTGCTGAGTGTTTGAACAGAGTTGAATATCTTGTCAGCACAAGTTCTTCCTGCAATGACATTTTGTCAGCACAAGTTCTTCCTACAATGACATTTTGTCAGCACAAGTTCTTCCTACAATGACATTTTGTCAGCACAAGTTCTTCCTACAATGACATTTTGTCAGCCAAGTTCTTCCTACAATGACATTTTGTCAGCACAAGTTCTTCCTACAATGACATTTTGTCAGCACAAGTTCTTCCTGCAATGACATTTTGTCAGCACAAGTTCTTCCTACAATGACATTTTGTCAGCACAAGTTCTTCCTACAATGACATTTTTCACGGCTGTCACTAATACTGAGATTCATGACAATTATCACACAATTTTTTCTTTCGGCAAAACATTAACATTTTTTCAAAAACAAAAGATACCGCTTTCGATTTATACAATTCGTACAGTTCAGAAATGTTTAAAGACAAACCACTGTCACAGAACTGAGCAACAGGTTAGTGAAATTGTACACGGGATGCGTCGACCGTTATCTACAGACACATGATATAACACTCACTGGAATAGCTTTAAATGCTTATCTTTTAGTTGATTTAATTTAACTACAAAACATCATTTCAGGTCATTGTTTTCCTATTGAAAAAACTTCAATATAGTACAAGTGAATACCGCCACGGACAGATTACATCAGCGTGCAAAAGTTGTGTGAATACCGTCATGGGATGTAATACGGGCGCCGTTAGTCTGACTGAATACCGCTGGGCCGATTATATCGGCGCGCAAAAGTTGTGTGAATACCGCAACGAACCGATGTAATACTGACTCGCTGTGTTCAATATTTTCATTTGAATATTGTCTTTGAAAAAATTACATCTTTTAATTTAGTGGCAATCATGAAACGATATACATTCGGAAAAAGGATATCCGCAGATTCTTTGAACTGATTGTGTACATTTGTTAATCACAGACATATTTATTTGACAAGGCAGTGTGTTGACTCGGCCCTACAAGGAAACTATATTTGTAAACATGCACAGTTCACTTGGTCCCTTCTCATTGCAGCATCACAATAAATAAAACTACTAACCGATAATACTGTACCCACTGACAGGTCAACAATTGGCTTTGTCCAGTAAAACAAATAGAATGATTATAAGTGTTTAGACACTTGACATTCGATGATTAATTGCTCTTTGTTTATATTATTTGTATATTACGAATTTTGGTAGTGAAAATATGTATACATATTGCATACATTATTGCCTAAAAATACAAGTTAATATTTACTTGGCCTGACCCATCTTTGATCCAAATTGTACACTTGGCCCGAACCAAAGTCGGGCTTTTCAATTGACCCGACCCGACTCGTAAAATTCGGGCCCCCCACAGACCCCTAATATATATATATATATTATAAATAATATGTGTTAGAGTAAAAATAGCTTATATGTTTTTGTACATACCAATTATTTATTCGCATCGTTAAAACAGTAGGTGAAGGGACCATCTTATATTTTGCTCTTTTGTTTTTTAAATTAATGAATTCAAATACAGATTGATCGTTCAATATAACAAATAGATTCACAAATCTATTTAAAAATTTATTTAAAGTTTATTTAAAAAAGGTTATTTAAAAATTGCTAACAATTCATAATCATAATAAAAGTATTTTCTTATGTAATTAAAAATTGGCGCATTTATAAGTTATTACATGTTCAGTGTATACTTTTTCCAATCAGTCAAAGTTAGCTAATTAAAGTCGTCTTGTTTTCAGAGCCATTTTGTTTAATAAATATTTGTTGCTATATATATTATTACTTCAGGACATTACATGGATTACTTAACAGCTTTTGTACAGAGCAGTTAGGCGATAATAGCCTCAATGTGCTTTTCGCCTTAAAATAACAAAAACAACTGTACAGAGCAGTTAGCAGTGTAGCAATCACTGGTTACTGTTATCATTAATTCATAATGATTAAAAATAAGTGTTAAATAATATTGTAAAAGCCTTTTTCCCTTCATTGTACAGTACAATTTCTTAATAGTAGATACTACAGGGACCACAAAAAAGTTTGCAAGCATGAAAAACAATAATATAACATTATTGTGAGTATTTTTGAGCTTATAAATAAAAGAATTTAAAAGAATCATTATTTTGTCGGTGAATATAGAGTAAGACAGTATTGGTATATATATACACATACATATACATATACACCCCACAGGGGTGTGCAGATTAGCTGCATCTACTCAGAGAATTTAGACGTCCCTGCGGTACCAGAGTCAAACACACACTTACATTTAGGGAGGCGATAATAGTCTCAATGTGCTTTTCGCCTTAAAAAAGTCCACAACAATCAATAAATAAATATATATATATATATATTTAATTTAAATATATATATTTAAATTAAATAACAATCGTGTGTGTGTGTGTGTGTGTGTATTTATAAATAAATAAATATATATATATATATATATATATATATATATATATATATATATATAATGATATTTCTAAATAAAGTGTTCCCAGCATTATGCTTATGCTTAATATCTTTTAACTGAATTAAGGAATTAATCATGAATTAAGGATGTAACAACTATTAAATGTAGGGTCTTTTAAATAATCCCCTACAGTCAACATATTACCCAATTATATATGATAATAATATATATATATATATAATGATATTTCTAAATAAAGTGTTCCCAGCATTATGCTTATGCTTAATATCTTTTAACTGAATTAAGGAATTAATCATAAATTAAGGATGTAACAACTATTAAATGTAGGGTCTTTTAAATAATCCCCTACAGTCAACATATTACCCAATTATATATGATAATAATGTTATAATTTAGCTGTAATACCCCAGAGTTTTGTCTTTCCATCAATTCAGGAGAAATTTAAATGCTATCATTGTTGTGATCTTCAAATTTTTTATTGAATCAGATTTGTTTTACATTAGATGAATATAAATGGGTTCTCTGTATATTTACACTATTTTTCTTATTCTTAATCACCTAATTAATTGTATTTTTTACTTTCAGGTTTAAGAGATCTCATCGATCCTGCCCTTATACGTTTACATTATATACATCATGTATACATGTATATATATTTTGCGTACCTTAGTATTATGTTGTGTTCATGCAATTTTGTACCAATTATATTGTTGAACCCGTTTATTAAAACATAACTGTATATTTATTCATTATTTAGATTTTGTTAGACATATATATTTTTGTTAACAAATATTTCGTTAACATATAAGTTAAGACTTATATATTGTAGATTATTGTTATATAATGTGTAATTTCATCTTTCTTGTTTACAAAGAAATTCCTTTTGGATTTCATTAATGAAATTTTTGTTTGAATTTACATACAGTACAGCGAAATTACTTGTGTTACGTGCAAGTTATAAATGTGCCAAAATCACATTGGGAGGTGTTAATATATCTGTGTAAGATGAAAAGTGTTGTTTTTAAATTTGTTTTCTTGTAGCAATATTTCAAAATTACTTCTTAGTATTAGGTATGAATTTTCATAACTTCATTGGTTCAAAGGTTTCAAATAACAGCTGCTAATTAATTTTTTAAATTGATCAATGTGACTCAGTCAATCAAAAGCTCCACTATTTACAAAAAATTTATTCAGTAGATGGGTTCTATAAATTTTTATAATTTTGTAAAATCTATAGAAGTCCTAAAGATGTCAATAAATTATTACTACAAAATTATTTACAATATTTTAAAGTAATGCCATATTATTAGAGAATGTTTAAATATTTCAGTCAGTTTATTACTTAAAGAAAAAATTCTCAGCTTTGGGGTTCTCAAAGAAAAAATAACAATAAAAACCATAGTTTAAATTTTCATTGTGTTGGTTTCTGAATTGAAACAAAATGGTGTAGGTTTTAACAATCAGGTATAACAAAAATCTGTTATACAATCCATACTTGTGTACTTGTATCAAATCAAGTACTGTGTTTTGTTAAGATTATTTTGATATTTGGAACATATGTGACCAGAAGATAGAGTTAGCTGAAACTGTGGGTAATACTTAAAAAAAATTTATCGATTGACTGAAAGATAACAAGATAATTTTGTACTACCTACACTTGTGTTTGTTTAGTTCACAATTTGTAAACATTTTTATTGAAAGTGTTTTTTTAAAAATTAATTTAGAATATAATACTGCAAATGTTTATGGGAAAAAAGGTGCTCAATAAAATGTACATACAATTCGTAGTGCAATATTACACATGTAAAAAATTTCAAATTAAGCAAAATATGGTTATAACAGAAAATTTTAATTGGAAATGTTGATTTTGATAGAAGCATTAACATAAAAATGGGTTCTACCTGAAACATTTTTAAAATGTTATAAAATGATTAGTTCTGACCAAGAATCAATTTTTTAATTATTACTGTTAATGTCAGTTGATAAGTATACTTGATATGACCCATGTACTGACCAAATAATTGTATAATTATGTGTTTCGATTAGTAATAATTTTTTATTAATATTGTTTATTTTACTGCCAAAACTATTCCTTCTGTTTGATAAATTATACAGTGTTATGTCTAATTTTTCATTTATTTTCAATTAACAATTTATTTTTAGTATTTAAGTTTTTTTATTGCAAGTAAGAAACAATACAAAAAAAAACAAGAATATTTAAATTAGAAGTAATTGTGAGATTATTTATAAGTTGATCATATTTTAATGGCAATTTAGTTTATAAGAGTTAAGATTTTTAAATCTCTGTTATGTTTACTTGATAATGGATTAGGTGTAATTAAAAGTTCATTATTGTTAGGATAAAAATAATTGTAACCTTACAAGATTTCTTACACTTCATAAAACTTTCAGTAAGAAATTTTAATACAATGCATTTGCATACACAGCAACAAAGAAATAATGCATTTATACAAAAATAAAGATTGTAATTTTTCACTTTATAGAATGTATTATTTTTAAATTACCTTTTAATCCAGGTCTAACATTCTTAAAGTTGATTATTTACAGGTTTTTTTACCAGTTGTTTCTCCATAGGACTGAACTTAAGATGTCTTTCGTATCAAACTAATAGTTGGTTTAATTAGTAGTATATAAAAACAGTTTTTAACAATTCATTTTAAGGTTAGTTTTTCTGCTTATTCTTTGAAAAATGGCAAAACACATGCATGAAATATAGAAAAAACCAGGTACAAAACTTTCACTTTATTTACATAGAATATTTGTACTAAACTGAGATATAAATAATAAAAGTAAGTTTTGTCCGTTAACGCTAACCATAATCAAATCACATATTTTTTTTGTCCAAGAATCTTCCAAGTAGAGGCGGTTCTATTCCATTTCGCTGACAGTGGTCTGAGAAGTGTTTGAAATACCTGGAAAAAATATTTACATAATTCAAAACAGTAATCACTAGATCACAAAATCTACAGGAAGTTTAAATGTTATACGTAGATGGAGAAACTCCTGATTAAATTTAAATAAAACCCGTTATTTCTAGGATAAACACATGCTTTGTTTAAATGATTGATTTGAAGCAACTTTTAAATAATTTAACAAAATGTGAAAAAGTTTGTACAATGTTTTGGCGCGGTTTATTTATTTATTTTTAAATAGGCAACTTTTTCACTATATATGGCAACCAATGAATTAATTATAGTTACGGAGAAACTAAAAATTAGATTTTACTACAGGAACAAATGAAAGAAGCTTCATTGCTTGACACTTGTACTACAATGAAGTCACTTTAACCCAACAGCTACGGGACCAGATACCCACCTTTTAGTATTACAGCATACTAGGGTCAATTCGGAAAGCATATGTGGTACTGTTTCCATAACTTTTAATGAAACTGAAAATAAACAATATACAGGGTCCACCAATGAAACAGGATGAATGTAGGTGGCCTTGAGACAAAGTTGGCAGGTAGTGGGGGGATGATTACTGGATTGTTGGATAGGTGAACAAATCGGCTACATCGTAAAAGCATATCACAATGGCAAAAAAATTTTTGCAAACAATATGCTTTCCGACATCATTTTAACATACCGCGTAACCAGCCTGTTCTGTCAGATAATGCAATTCGAACTTGGATAAACAACATCGAGCACACGGGATCAATATCTTAAAAAAGAGGCAGGAGTGTAAAAACTGCTTGAACACCCTGAAAACATCGCAGCTGTTCAACAGGCTATGGTAAGAAGTCCTCACCAATCAGCCAAACAACATGCCCTTCGCATTGGAATAAGTGACACATCTGGGGAGTACCTGTTTTTGTTTTATGGGGATACCTAAAAACAAAAGTGTTTCAAACACCCATGACTACTCAAGCTCTCAAACAATGAATTGTAGACGAGATTGCAGCAATACCTGTCAACATGCTGTGAGGTCATACAAAACTTCCAAACCAGGCTTCAGGAATGCCTTAACTGCAATTGAGGACATTCAGTAGACATAGTGTTCAGAAAATAATATTTTTTCGTATTGTACCCATAATAGATATTGTTATACTTTCAATTAATTACTAAACAAATATTAAACAAGTTTTTTTTCAATAATCAATTACTTTAATCATCCCATTTCACTGGCAGACCCTATATTACATTACAGTAATCCTGTGAACATATTTGTTTACTAATTCTAAGAATAAACTACTGTACGAAAGTGACAAGACAGGCCCACCAAAATAAACAAGGAACTTCTTTCTTATTTATCCCAGGGTCTGGACTGGGACCATTGGGGTTAACTCAATAGACAGATAACACAAAACCCTTAAAAAAGCTGCCCCATTTATCGCATATGAACAAAAGATTTAAAAAAAATTAATGTTTATGAATTACGGTTACTGAAAAGTGCTGCAATCACATATTGTTCTAATCAAATGTTTTAACTGTATACTGAAACATCTGCGCCACTACTCACTACATAAACAACACCAATCACTTATCAGTTACAACTTTAGTGTCTGCAACTGAAAATACAAGTAACAATTTATAGTACTGGAAATTATCTTTTGTGCATCTCTGATGTCGTGTTCTGCACTGTGATGACTGTGTTTGGGTCCTACCCTTATACCCATTACTAGTTATCATGGTTTTTGTTTTGTGTACAGTAAAAACTCTCTTAAAACATCTTTTATATAGCTTTATAACTCATTTTTATACATCGCTCTTCCATGTATAGGAATACTAGAATATGTATAATGAGCATTTATTGGTTTTCTTTAACCTCGAGTCCCAAGATGGCCATGTTTGTGAGAGTCTACTGAATAGAATAATAACGGCCAAATTTCTTAATTGTAAGATCACTAATACGTTCTGTACTATTAATGAGTATTATTTCTCCTTCTACTAAAGGAGAATTTTTCGTTTCACTGATGCACAGCTAGTTGTCGCAACACATACAATCTTCATAATAGTATCACAACTTAAAATGCTGATTTTTAAAAATTAAGCCTCTTGGACATTGGATTATTACAATTTTTTGTCATATAATAATGCCAGTATTTCTTCTTTTCGTTTCACCCTCTTTGGGGTATGCTGAATCAATCATTTCTTGCGCGCTGTACTTTTCTTTGTTCCCAGTAGCTCTTCATTCTTCCGATCTTCTCTTCCTCTCCTATTCCGAAATGACAGGTTTAGGTCTTATTTTGGTTTTATCTTGGAATCTTATTCTTTCGTCCTTGGTACTTATCTTAGCAGTTTGGTCAAGCAGTGAATTTTCTGTAATTTTTAAGTCTATTAGGTCTTTTTCAATTTCTTTAAACCAGTTCGGTTGTGTTTTACGATTATGGAAAAAATCAAACACCTCAGTATTTATTATTATGAAAAACTAAAAGTTTTCAGACAATAAAATCACCATTTTTTTTTTAATGTGTAGAATGTGAAAATGAATAGCTAGTTGAGTGTTACACCTGTATATGAGTACAATTTGAAAATTTTAAAAAACATCATGGCTTAGTTGAAATCTTTGATAGTTCAAAATTTGGTGCAAAAGGCTTTAAAAATTAAAGATCTGCTTATAACTTTTTTCTAGCACTTTAACAGTTTTTTTAAACATTTTACAAAACATAAATTTTGTTAATTGTTCAAGCCAAAATTTAAGGAAAATATAAGGGTTTAAAAAATATTTTTATTTTTAAATTAGGGTAGTTTTTTTTTTGGTGTTTAACGTCCGACTTGTGCACACTTGGGCTAATGCAGAGACGATGGGATGATTTATGAAAATGCGAAGCCCTGGCTGGAAATCAAACCCGGGTCCTCAGGGTGAAAGCCTAGTACGCTATCAACTAGGCCACCGAGGCAGCTAAAATTAGGGTAGTAAATAGTGATAAGGTCAATAAATTTCTTAAAGGTATTCATGAAATACTTGGTATTAAAGATAGCAGATTGTGAATCACAATTTTTGAATTTCATAAAATCAATATGATAGGAAAAAACATGACCAAAGATAGCAAACCCCTTTGTAATATGGATATACGGTCAAAAATTCTTATACATAATTTATATGAAATTGAGAAATGTTTTTTTAATCAGTTATTAAGAAAAATCAATGAGGCATTAAATTTTCAAAATTGCCTCAAAAGATTTTGTTCGAACTGAGCACATGTCCACAGGTCTTCAGTGAACTAAATTAATAATAAAATAATATAACACAAAATATATGAGATCAAAATTTAATAAATTATAACAATATTAATGTAACATAACAATGATTACATTTATGAGGAATGTTTATCCCATACAGATAAATCTTCAGGTAAGGAACAGATAAACTTGTGAGCTGGTTGGGCAACAAGTGCTGCACACGTTATACCTACAGTTTCAGAAATTGATACAAATGCCATAGAAAATTTACGCCTTTGAGGGTCGACCATGGAATACAAAATACAAAAAATTGTGGTATAAGTAAAACCACCCATTAATCCTTCCCAAAATATGAAACACAAAACTAATGTAAAATGCGGAAGTAAAAAATAAACTGCTACTAGTGTTAGAAAAGCAGCGTTGATCCCCTGCAAAATCGGCAGCCACCAAATTGAATTAACAGTAATAAAATGAAGCGAAGATTTCACAAGAAAAACAGCAATATTATAAGTTACTTGATACCAACGGTATTGCTGACTATGAGTCAGGGTAAATTTCTCAAAATAAATTAGTTCATGTAAACATTGATTTATATAGTATTCAAAGAAATAAACAAGAAAAGCTGAAATTATAAATGGATACAAATGTGGAATATAAGAGACATTTAAACGAAAATTCTCTATTGTATGTTGCAAGTATTCAAAGAAACCTTTTTTCTTACGAATATTGAATAAAACAACGCTAGAAGTTCGACTTGGAGGTAAAACTGGTTGTTTCATGCAGAAGAACATAGAGTGATTCAAAATACCCCAAAATGCAATTGCTTTTAGAACTGGGATAAAAAGAAGGGAGTAAAATATACCCGAAGAACTGAATCCTAAAGCCACAAAAATTACATACCACAATGATCCAAGTAACCCAGCACTTCCGTAGCCTGACGATAACGTTAAAACTAAGTGCTTATTGTTAAACATTGAAATGTAAGAGATAACAGTACTTTCAATTAATCCAGTTGAAAATGAAATAAATCCTATTCCAATGTACAGAGCAAGTGTAGTGATCGAAGATGCGCATATAATGATTCCTAAACTTAACAAGCATATAACAAGTAGCATGCGAACATGCAAGCAAAAAAAGGGGCTAAATGTGGCCAGTGTTTGGGCCATAAGTTCAGGTACAATTATTACTAACAGAAAAGTACCAGTTGATAGGTCGTTGCAATCCCGTTTGTATTCGAGCTGATTGTCATGTTGTACAGTATCAGGTTTATCTTGAATTTTAAAATTATTCTTTATAAGATCATGTGAAGAGCTCACTAAAACAGTATATGCAAAATAAGTAGTTAGACCTAAAATATAAAAACCAATAGTTTCTGATTTAGAAGCTGGATTCACAGATTCTTGACTTATATCTTCTTCGTCTTCTAAAAAATAATGTTCATAAGAATCGTCTTCTGATATTATAGTTGAATTTCTTGACTTATTTGTATCTGTACTAATTTTACTCTTATCTCTTGATGGATACCTATTTGTACTCTTATCTCTTGATGGATACCTAATTGTACTCCTATCTCTTGATGGATACCTATTTGTACTCTTATCTCTTGATGGATGCCTAATTGTACTCCTATCTCTTGATGGATACCTGACATTTTCTCTTGATGCAGGACTAATTACTTCTTCATTACTTCTAGACATTCTTAGAACCCTTGTAAATTTTGTTATTTAATCTGTGGGAATAATTATGATACAATTAGTTCTACTAAAATATAATCAGTGCATGAATTTATTATAAATTTTGTCTTCAATGATCACGACTAGAATAAGAAAGTATGCAACCTTCTACAAAATTTTATGAAAATTTTAATATATCTTCACATTTCACGTCACAATGTGTGAGATGTATAGGTTAGCCGCCTCGGTGGCCTAGTTGATAGCGTATTGGGCTTTCATCCCGAGGACCCGGATTCGATTCCCGGTCAGGGCTTGGCATTTTCATACGCTATAAATCATCCCATCGTCTGCATTAGCCTAAGTGTGCACAATATTCGGATGTTTAAAAGAAAAAAAAGTATATGGATATATGTTATCTGTCTCAGAGCAAAGCAACAAAATTTAGAAGTCGTTCATTAACTTCTCCAAATGATTTTTTAAGTAGTCTAAATTTTTCTTATCCATATTCACAACTAAATCTGTGAACACCGATTCATATATTACAGTATATTGAAAATACACTGTGTCCTGTTGAACACAGATAACTGTTAGTTATACATGCTCATAACTGAGGTTAAATTAAATATTTAAAAAAAAAAACAGAAATATAAATTAAAAATGTTAGTAATAATGATAATAAAAGTATGTACATGGGAGGCATAGGTTGACATCACAGTAACGTTAAAATCTTGATTTTTGAAAAAAGGCATCACTTATGAATTGGTAGTTAGAGAAGTAGATTTGTTATTGTGTTGTAAATTTTAAATTAACTGTTTTGAGTAAAGAAAGTCAACAATATTATAAGTTTGAAATGAATATAACTTAAATAAAGTCAACAAATATATAACTAACAAATTTTAAGTAGAGTTCAAAGAATAAATTTCCAAATATTTAACGAAAAATTAGTGACAATATAAATGGATATATATTGTTGCATATAATATTGTTGGATATAATATTTTAGGAGAAAGTTCAGTTCATTATGCCTTTGATTCTAGTAATAGTTATAGTTTAGGTGTAAAAGACTTTGAAGTGGAAACAAATGATTCAAAAGAAGAAAACAAAGTAAATACAAGACAAGGTGACTGACTAAAAGGTTATGTTTAGGAAATATATGCAGTAATATATTAACAATATATGGCAATATATTTCAGACAGAAGTCTGAAAATCCATTTCAGCAGAATCAACAAGCATATCTAAGACAGAAATCCTGCAATCTGCCCTACACCATTTAACAAGCAGGATTGATGATGCCCTTTCTAAGGAAGAGACCTTTTTAGATATTGAAGGTGCTCTTGATCATGTCTCACAAGATGCATTAAACAATGCAGTGCAATAAAGTCATGAAGTCAACCTTGTTGTTTTCAGGTGGATAAACTCCATGCTACATTGCATACAAGTGCAATCCTGTCTACGCCACAAGGCTCTGGAAGTTGACATAGACAGAGGCTATCTGCAGGGGGTTCTTTCACTCCTTCTATGGTGATGGATGGCCATCTGTAAGATCTCAAAAGAGCAGGGGTATATTCACATGACATCATCATCTTGGTCCAAGGTAAGTTTCCTAACTGACTTGAAGCATCCTTGTGGTGGGGGCACTCCAAGATCATGAAAAGTTCTAAAAAACTCAGTGTTGGACATGTTAACTGATAACATGCATACTGAATGTCTTCACTTAACCTTTACACTTCTTCTCCATCCATGAGAAGAGTGAAAAGATGGCAGCTACTGGTACATACAGGTCAGCTTGTCTTATAAAGGTATACAGACGTATCATTACACGATCGGCAGTTTGGGTAAAGAAGATACTGTGAAACCATTGGGGCAATGTTTGAAGCTGGCCAAGGAAGGTACTATGCAGTATTCTACACTGAAATTTGTGCAATCTTAGCTTGTGTACATCGAGCATTAGAATGACAAATGTCAGAATGCTACTTTCTGACTACTTTTAGGTTCTGTAGAAACTCATTAGAATTAGCTTGGGATTCCTTCCGCTTCCTCTGTGTCCTGTCAAATGGCGCTACATGATGCGCCTGGAATGGATAACTGAGCATTGCAAGAAACAGAGAAATGACAAAGTGGACCTGATGGCCAAAAAAAGGGGCTGCTGCTCGACTTGTGGGACCAGAGTCACCCTGCAGGATCATTTGAATAAAAAAAAATGCAGAAAGGAAGTGGACTAGGGAAGAAGACATCAAACTATGAAAGCAATTATCTGGGCAACGATCTTCTCTTGGAACCAAACAAGGACACTTGTTCAGTTCAGCAGGAGGTCGCTGAAGCAGGTTATCACAATGATTAAAATACAATTGAGATTAAACCAGTTAACCTGAGACTAGTGACCAAAATGCTCCTTATATTTTAAAAATAAATTAATATTTTAAGTTGTAAATTTTGCCACACTAAATGTAGCCTACGCTTTTATAAGTTTGGCCTGTGCAGTTCAATTACTGACACTTTTTAACCAGTTAAATGATTTGTGCTGTTTTCAAGTATTGTATTGCAATTATGTTGTACCCTGTTTTTTTGCAGAAATCCACGTGCTTTTTGCAGCAAGTAATTTAGTCACCTTCCTAATGTTAACTACAATAATATTGGTTTATCAGGAACTAGAAAAAAAAGATATCTTAGTACTGTTTTTTTGGCTTATTAACATTCAAACAAAAGCTTTTAACAGTTCAAAATGGTAATCTTTGCCCTCTGTTACTAAACATAATATCAAACGTAACAGAAACAGGTAAATCGTATAACAGGAAATTCTATCAACTTAACTATCCTTCCTAAAATACAAAAATAGATGAGGAAATGCACTCTAAATAAATGATATCTCCTTGTTATCTTCTTATATTACCCTATAATAAGAAGATATAAATTATTATATCTCCTATCTCCTTCATTAAATATGTTCAGTGTTGTATTGTGCAATAACTGATAGTCATTTATTTTTACCCCCCTCAGTTCCATATTAAACCACAGTGATAGTTTAAAAGTATATACAGTAGACTCTCGATAATCCAACACATATGGGACCAGGATCCTGTTGGATTATAGAAGATTATGGATTACTGGAGGTATCATTATAAAAATGCTAAATAACCTCTCAGGAAAGGGTAAAACTAGGTAAATGGGTTACAAACAACAAATCACTTTAATACACACGTTTATTTGTTACGTTAATATAGAAACACAATTTAAATCTTGAAAATGTACTTTTTAGTCATGATAGAAATAGAAAAATTGATTTTTAGTCAACTGAGGATCCATTGTAAACACAAAACACAGTTCACAATCAGTACACTACATAAAATTACTGCATAAACGAAATTAGAATTTAACGTACAAGACAGAATGAACTGTATAACACTGCTTTCAATAACTGTAAACAAACAACTGATTTGGGTTCAAGTTTCGACAGGAAAGATGAGTCACAGCCATGAATATGGTCACGCTCTCTTGCATTCACGAGAGATATTACTGCTGAAGCGTTGTCGGATTATAAAACGTATCGGGCCAAAGAATGTCAGACTATAGAGAGTCTACTATATATAACATCTGTTGGTTATAGTCAATACAGTAATGTATTTTAGAATATATATTGATAGTTTTATTAATTTTGTAATAGATATTTCAGGTTTTATATCTCAATTTAGTGAGCTCAATTAAACATTGCATTTCACCACTTAAAACATTGCAACTTGACAGATCGGTAGTGTTTATGTTTGTGAAATTGATAATATTTTAGGAGAAAGTTCAGTTCATTATGCCTTTGATTCTAGTAATAGTTATAGTTTAGGTGTAAAAGACTTTGAAGTGGAAACAAATGATTCAAAAGAAGAAAACAAAGTAAATACAAGACAAGGTGACTGACTAAAAGGTTATGTTTAGGAAATATATGCAGTAATATATTAACAATATATGGCAAAAATTTCATTAATATCTAGTAAATGTGTAATTAGTTATGGCAGTCTGAAAGTGAAATTAAATGAAAATAGTAAATTCTACAATGAAAAAGTCTGGAATGAGGCACTTAGTGCAGGTTTCAAATCTAGAAGAAAAAGTTAAAGGTAAGACTTTTGGTGATTTTTACAGTGCAGTAGTACCATCTTTAACCGAACTTGGGTTATCCAAAACGCTATAAGAAATTTAAAAAAGAAACTTAATACAGTAATTGGCATCACATATGTAGTCTTAATTTTGTCATGCAAGTGTCAATGACACGATGGATAACTTATTCGCTTACAATTGGCCAAGGATATCATAGACAAAGTGGTATTTATTGTAACAGTATTTATTGTATTTTGTGAAGTTTAGTACTGTAGTTATAAGCACACACAGTGTGCACATTAATCTGATATTAACTTTTTTTTTTGAAACATTATAAATATATATTACCACAATTTGGGCTTAATGTCACGGTACATTACTCACTATCCCATTAACTGTAGGGGTCTAATAAAATCTGTGGATTACATTTAGCAAATCCAGCCATGATCATGTAAAGTGGCCTTGCTTCTAATACTGCTACTACTATATATTTATATCTAGGTTAGAGATATGAGCAATATTATTACAGCCCACTTTCATCTGAATCAGTTAAAATTTTTAAAAATTACATTAAGCTGCTTTGAACAAAAAAAAAATAAACCAAAGCACTGCTTCTTTAATTCTTTAGTAATGATTAATCATACTTACAATGTCGGCAGAGGCAGCTGACAGGTTTAGCAAACCCTCATACAACTCATTCATCTACTCAAGACATTTACATAACCTGGCTAACTTTAAAGTATAAAATGACCCATGCTGATAAAGTGTACTTACATCGGCCTAATCGTGTATCAAACCTGGCAACCTCTCAGTGTACATTAGCCTTACCCATGCATGCAGGGCTCTGTGCAGGCAGACATAATTTCCCTAGCTACTCATGTTTCCACGAATAAGAATGCAAACAGAATGAGCAGGAACTCACCACACAACAAAAGCTAGCCAAATGGGGCACAACCTCCACGATAATGGTCAAACGTAAGGGTAGAAATTAAAAGGCAATTGGCAGAACAAGCATCTGCAAGTACCACAATACTGAATTGGTAAGTTATCAATTAGAAGTGGGAGAGTTACCCACCTTGAATCCTCTCCAAATCCTAGACTTTATGAAGAGACTAGTACTGGAGAAAGCATTAACTGAATATCTCAGGAATACGGTAACCCTAGAAAGTCATTCATTCATTCGTACTTACAATACCTTAACTACGCTAAAAAAAATATATTCAGTATTTTTGAATTTTTTTCTAGTTATATGTCTAAACTTAACAATTTACAGTTCTGTTGCCATAGATACTGAAATTTAGATAAAACAAATTTGAAAATGCTTTTATAAACACGTTTTTACTGTTACTGTGCAAACTAAGAGCTCTAAATTTAACATCACGGTCATCTATTGTCCTCCACAATATATATTACAAAAAAACAATTACTTAGACTTATTCAAAACTCTTGGTAGCAGATTTGTCATTGGCGGAGATTTCAATGCCAAAAATACACATTGGGGTTCAAGACTGACTAACATCAAAGGAAAAGCACTTTTTGAAGCAGGAATGGAAGTAAACTGTGACTTCCATTCTACAGGAATACCCACATACTGGCCTGCTGATGTCAATAGAGTGCCAGATGTTATCGATTTCTTCGTAACTAAAGGATTCTCTACAAACTCTACAAGTGTTAAACATAACAACGATCTCTTATCAGATCATTCACCTGTAATCTTAACAATAAATGAAACTATGCTCCAAAAAGAAATTCCACCGAGGCTCACTAACTATAAAACTAACTGGGATGGATTTAGGGATGTAGTAGAAAGCCTTACTGTACTACAGGTGCCTCTAAAAACATTTGAACAGTTGGAGAGAGAAGTTGACCTGTTTGTGGGTAACATACAGAGTGCAACTTGGAGGAATACACCAACCACCAAAGCAACTATGAATGGTAAAACTAATATCGTCTATCCGGCTGAAGTCAGAGAGTTAGTAAACGCCAAAAGAAAAGCACGGAAAACTTGGCAACATAGTCGGTCTCCATAAGACAAAACTATATTAAATCGACTAGGCAATAAACTTAAAGTCATGATTAATGAAGTAAAAAATGAAACCATCAGCCGTTACCTCCAGGATTTAACTGCAGAGAAGGATACGGACTATTTACTCTGGAAAGCTTCGAAAGGGCTTAAAAGGCCAGTATCTCAAGTACCACCTATTAGAAAAGACAATAACCAATGGGCAAAAAGTGATAAAGACAAGGCAGATATATTTGCACAGCACCTTGAAGACACTTTTAAGCCATTCCCTAGACTAACAGCAGAGGAAAATATTACAATAAACCATCAAAATAATGTAATGGAAATTGAACCCATAACACTCAAAGAGATTGAACAAGAAATAAAAAATTTAAACTCAAAAAAAGCTCCTGGTTATGACCTAATAACAGGTCAGATTCTCAAAGAGCTGCCCAAAATAGCATTGATGAAGCTTTTGCATATCATAAATGCTGTTGTTAGACTAAAAGATGTACCAAGACAATGGAAAGTAGCAGAAATTATAATGATTCTCAAGCCAGGAAAAGATCCTAATGACAAAAAATCTTATCGACCTATATCACTGCTCTCAGTAATATCAAAAGTGTTCGAAAGACTGCTGTTAAGCCGTTTAAACCCAATATTAAAGGAAAGAAATCTGATTCAAAATCACCAATTTGGTTTCAGAAACAATCATTCTACAATTGATCAGGTACACAGGATAGCTAAAATAATAGAAGACACACTAGAAAGAAAAAAAGTATGCTCTAGTGAATTTCTTGATGTTACTCAAGCCTCTGATAAAGTCTGGCACGATGGGTTAAACTACAAGTTAAGACGTGACTTACCAAAACAGTTCTGTGAAATCCTACAGTCTTATTTATCTGACAGACTGTTTAGAGTAAAACATGGAAGTGAATACTCTGACTTCAAAGAAATATCTGCTGGAGTACCCCAGGGTAGTGTTCTTGGACCAGTACTGTATTTATTGTATACCAGTGACTTACCATTAAATCAAGATACCACAATGGCCACCTTTGCTGACGATACTGCTATTCTGGTCATAGGGAGCACTGTAGAAGAATCTACTGGTAAGCTACAAAATGCGGTCAACAAAGTTAATGCTTGGACAAAAAAGTGGCGCATTAAATGAAAAAAAATCAATTCATGTAAATTTTACAAACAGAAAAATCAAGAAGATAACAGTGTACATAAACGAACAAGCTATTCCATATGCAAATGAGGCAAAGTACCTTGGTATGACACTCGACACTAAATTAAAATGGAAAGCGCACGTCAAAAAGAAAAAAGAAGAGCTAGCTATTAAGTATAGGAAAATGTATTGGTTGATTGGACGAAGTTCCCAACTTAACATACACAACAAATTGTTATTATATAAACAGATTTTGCAACCAATCTGGAGGTATGGCTTACAACTTTGGGGTTGCACCAAGAAATCCAATATTAAAATTATACAAAACTTCCAAAACAAGGTGCTACGTGGAATTATTAACGCCCCTTGGTATATTAGGAATGATGACATCCACAGAGATTTAAAGATGAACACAGTAAATGAGGAAATTAAAATTACAGCAATTAAGCATTTAAAGAAGCTTATTAATCATGAAAATCCAGCAGTGCTCCAGATCTCAAGTACCAACAGGGTAATAAGGAGACTTAAGAGAACCAAGCCTGTAGATTTAGTGCAGTGATGATACTTTGTTTCCCGCAGTGGATATCTGGTGGACTTAAATCAATGGACTAAATTCCGCCTAATAGTTAACTGTTATTAGATTTAAGCTGCTAGATAAGTTTTATTACTTAGTTGTAGCATAAAAAAAAAAAAAAAAATGAACACATTTTAGATTATAATTAAAAAAAACCTAGAATACTACAATAAATCAGTTTTTTTAAATTGTCTCACTTTTTTTTTACATATATATATATATATATATATTGATCATCATTCAATATGCTGATACGATCGAAACGATTTTTTAAAGGTACAAATTTAATAACATCATATAAAATATTTATGGTTCATAAATATATATATTTATCATATAAAAAAATATAATATGGAAGTAGTATAGTACTTTATAATAAAATAAAAATTGTACCATGACTGCTATAAAATTCATAACTTTTTATCCCTTTTAGTGTCAACGTCCGATTTTACGGATTTTTTTTTATATCTAATCCCAATATTATTTAGACCTTATAATTTTTTTACAAAAATACATTTTTTTAATTATTAAACTGTAAACAATAAGTTTTTTAACATAACCACACAACAATATAAAGCTAATGAATTTATTAAAAGAAACAATTTGAGATTGGTCAAACAGCCGAGTAGTTTATGGCGCTAAACATAGCCAATGTGTTAGTCATGATCAAGCATTTAATTCTCCATGGGGGGGGCGTTGATTTTCCTGTGCAACTCTAGAGTTTGTCTGTCTATGGTAGAGAGAAGGGCGATATCTTCTATAAATAAATAGTGAACAGTTTAGGTGGAAGCGAACAAGGACAGATTAATTGCATACATGAGCAAGAGTTTTGCTACTTTAGTCTTACTATAAAATTTTGGTGTCCAGCTATAATTATTTTCATTAAATATGTTCATCAGGGTAAAAAATGTCCAAAAAAATAAAAAATATATTACATTTTCATCCATGTGAAAAATGTTACTGGCACTAAAAGAGTTAACTCATTTTGTTCTGAAAATATGATTTACACTTACACAAATGATTGTTAAAAACCTGTATAAATTAATATTTCAAAGCACTTAAAGTATGAAAGCCATCAGGTACAATGAAATTTTAACATCTAAAAAGCTAATATAATTTACAGTGAACGCTGATTATGCTGATTAAATATATTTCTATAAAATTTTACTCATATACCTATGTATAACTTGTACATTTGTCTGAACCGATTTTTTTTAAGTTTTAACTTTCAAGATTTTATTCAAACAAAAAAAGTCTCTTAAAAGTGATCAAACTACGAGGGCTATTCAGAAAGTAGATTACGTTTTTGGATAAAAAAAAAACTAAGTACACGAAAAAAATTTTATTATATACATTTGAAAGAGGAACTAAAATACTATTTTTCGACATAATCGCCAAACAAATTTAGACATTTGTCATATCGGTGAACTAGCTTTGAAATTCCCGTGTCGTAGAATTCCGCCGCCTGTGACGCCAGCCAGTCAGTCACGCCCGCGCTGAGAGATCTGCGTCGTCATCAGCGCTGTGTTGCAAGCCAAGTCTTCATCTTCGGGAATAAGTGGAAATCACTAGGTGTCAGGTCGGACTGTAGGGTGGATGAGGAAAATCTCCCACTTGAAGGCCGTCAAGACGTCTTTTGTTCGATTTGCCGTGTGAGGGCGGGCATTGTCGTGCAAAAACAACACTTTTGCACTCAGTTTTCCTCTCCGCTTGTTCTGGATAGCTCGTCTTAAGTTTCGTAATGTTTGGCAATACCTTTCTGAGTTTATGGTTGCTCCACGTTCTAGGAAGTCAACCAGAAGAACACCTTTCCTGTCCCAAAAAGCGGTCGCCATGATCTTCCTTGCTGACAGGGTTTGCAAACATTTCCTCGGTTTTTGGGGAATTTGTGTGCCCCCACTCCATAGACTGTAGTTTCGTCTCACAGGTAACGTGCTTAACCCAAGTCTCATCTCCCGTTACGATGCGATCAAGAAATGATTCACCATCTTTGTCGTAAGATCTCTGCGCGGGCGTGACTGACTGGCTGGCGTCACAGGTGGCGGAATTCTACGACACGGGAATTTCAAAGCTAGTTCACCGATATGACAAATGTCTAAATTTGTTTGGCGATTATGTCGAAAAATAGTATTTTAGTTCCTCTTTCAAATGTATATAATCAAATTTTTTTCCTGTACTTAGTTTTTTTTTTATCCAAAAACGTAATCTACTTTCTGAATAGCCCTCGTAATATTTTCTTAAAATCCGCTTAATGATTTTGATCAAATATAGCACATGAGTATCCAATTACCTTATTGTTGCCTTAAAAAATTTCCTTCACAAATTATCAACAAAGAATGAATGAGGAAACATAAAGGCTAATTCCTCCAAATCACATCTTGACATATTACTCAAATTTTGGTAAAATGAAGATTCCTAGTCTATACATGGTTGACAGTAGGAATGTTTCAAAACAAACCCTAATAGACTATCTTCTTTAAAATTTAAAAATACCAAAAGCAGTAAAAGAAAAATAAAAGTATAATTTAAAAAAAAATGTGTTTTAAGATAGATATGGAGATAAATATTTTTTGCACTGAAATATTTACCTAAGATTTTTTAATTTTTGGAATATTTATGTTATTTATATGTTTATCTAATTTTTATATTTGTTGACATGGTTAATTCTACACAAAAACATTATGTCACTGTTACAGTTAATATTACAGTATCGCCAATGTACATTACTTTCTTAAAATAAAACAATAATTTATAAAGCAAACTAATAGGAATACCATTAAACAAATTCGAACTTAATCCTAAACAATTAAAAACTGTAATAACTTACCAATGAATCTTTTTAATCGATCTTTGAAGGAGTTTTCGGTGGTGTCGTTACCGCATATGCTCTAAAAAGGTATGCTCCTAAGGCCACATGTAAGGCAATAACTGCGGCAATTGCTGAATATACACTGCTTGATACGGGTGATAATTGCAAAATGACTAGAACAAATCATCAAATTTTTATTATACTCTTTCATGGCTGAAGAACTGCACAAGATTTTTTGTACTGTCAATGTGGAGTGATAATGGGTGCACATTTCAAGAAGTACCTTCTGTTTTTAGTCCCAAGCATACAGAGCGCACGTTGTAGCCAAGGCAGTAAGAAAATGACTGACATGGTTTTCCAGTACAGTCACATCTGAACAAGTAACACCGGCAACTGTGCCGGCATTGTGTAATTATTAGGTTTATGACAAAGAGGTAAAGCACAGTAAAATTTTGCATAATCTGGTCATACCAATGTTTTAAATACTCAAGTATACACAAGTGGGTTAAAACATTTAATAAGAAAGCAAATATACAAAATGAGCCATGATTGGGGTCAATGTTAAGTTTTCCATTATTACAACACAACTGGGTCTCTGTAAAGTTTGTGCAAATGAGCTTCACAGCTTTTGACAAATAATCAGAAAAAGGACTGAAAAGACACCTGAATCTATTCCAGTAATCTATTACACACCCAAATTGAAAATAACAAAAGTGATGGTTACTTCACTCTGTAAAAGCCAAAACACTTCCGACAGTTGGAAAATTATCCTTTTTTTCAACTGAAAGAAATATTGTTCATAAATTTTCTACATATACACTGAACTATAAATGCTGCATATTTCTGTCATCTCCTGTATAGTGCAAAAGCTGTTTACAGGATCAAAAGAACAACACAAACCAACCAAGAAGAACAGGAAGCAACCAACCAATCAGAGAAATGATTTTGTTGCTCAACGATACACAAAATCTCATAGAGAATTACTAACCCGAGATATACTGGGAAACTCTACAACATCCTCCCTAGAGTGCATATTTATCCCCTAGTGACTCTCAAAAGTTTTAACGGTGAATTATTTACATTTTATTATTTTAGACTGCATCGGCTACTCAGATGTATATATAGAACTTAGATTAACTCAGAAGAAGGCACATAAATAAATAATTTATTATTAATATTACTTCAATATACTTACCATCAAAAATAACAAACTTTGATATAAAGAATGTAATTACTGGCAATAACAAAATTGCTATGCAGTAAGATAAAACTGTCCTAAACGTTTGAAAGTCCAAAGTATCCTAAAAAAACCAAACAACTTATTATGATTTCATCTTTACTAATTTAATTATATCCTAAATGAATTATAAAAAGCCCCCAGACACTGATTTCAAGCACTTTTAAACACATGTATTTAAATTTATTGTCTTTTGTAAAGAATGCAAATGATACACTAGTTTAAATTAGCTAGTTTTCCTAGCTAACATTAAATTCTAGCAGTAAGAATTTACTATTAACATTAAAACTAAACCATAAATTCAGCATTAAATGTTCAATTATATATAAAAAAAAATAATATTTTTTTTATTTTTTATATACAAGAACAGGTGCAGTTGGTAGCATTTCAAAAATGTTACACCATTTAATCACGATCACAACTGATACGGCTAAGATATTAATTGTTGAAACTTGTAGTTGCATATTTTTTTGTCCACTAATTTTAAAAACCAGTATTTTGGTTATTTGCAGCTATGTATTTTACACATAAAAAGAAGCAGGAAAAATTAATTATTGCATTTTCATTGAAATAACTTCTGTGGGAAATGGTTTTCAATTACTAAATGATTTTCATTTTGATTTCATAGAGATTTTTGAAATAATTGAGAAAAACCAGATTCTTGACCATTTTGTATTTTGATGACTTTGGAGTATTTTTAAAACTCATTTATTATTCTGTGTGCAATATTATACCTGTAGCAGTTGTGCTAATAACCAATAGCAGTCAATGGCTTTTTTTAAATAGCAAAAACAAATCTACTGAGGAAGTAAAATATTCATGTACAGATGTTAAGGTATTTATGATATTTAAAGCCTCATAAAATTAATGATTTTTAATATTTTTTTCCTTTTTTTATGTACCTTTTTATTCAATTAAGAGATATTCACCTACAGAAAATTAAATTTCTTAAGATATATGATTTTATGCATTTTTAATAGAACTATATTGTGATGTTATTGCCCTTTACACTGCATAGAGCATGCTACACTTCCTATAGAAAAGTATAAAGCATTGTATATTCCTGATAAAAAAAATACAAATTTAATTAAATAATAAATTTATGCAATAGCAAAACATTAAAAATATTAATGATTTTTTTGAAATATTTTTTTTTATTACCTACTCTATTTTTAATTAAAAAAAATAAGCCTTAGAAGATTTAGTTTCTTAAATGATAAATTACAATAACTTTAGATAGTATTAGCTGCATGATTTCATACATTAACGCTATACTTTATATCCGCTATAACAATCTTAGTAAGCTCCATGCAATAGAATTGGTTAGGTTACTAAGGTATTTTTAAATTTATTTACAAATACTGTTTAAATTACTTTTATGCATTAAATAAAGCATTTTTTGCAAAATATCACGTTACCAACTTCCATGCAATATTAATTGGTAGGTTATGTACGTAATTTTTTTTATTTTTCAGTATTTTTCCTCACTTTTATTTGATCTTCTGGTATTTTCACTTTTACATTTTATATTATTACAAATGGTAATGAAATAATTATATTAACGAAAAATTACGAAAACATTAACATGTCCGGCTAGTAAATATTTTGCCAACCAAGAAAATTATAAAAACTAAAGACAAATACTTTGAAAGAATTTTTTAAATCTATATTATTCCACTTCAAAAGATTTTGCACTATTAAATAACGAGAAAATAATAAACATCCAGTTTTGTCGAAGTTTAGTTATAAGTTCAGGCCTAGGATAATGAAAAATGACTAAATACCTAGTATTGTTGATAACCTAACTACTGTTTAGACTACATTTTCTAGAAATTATTAAGATAGAAATTATAATACATAACTTAAAATTAGTAGTTACTTACAGTAGATTGCCCGGGATTCATGATAGTGTGAGTAGAGAAACTACAAACACACTCAATTAATATTCTACAAATTTATTAATTAGCCTATAAGTTTTCTAACTGTACACAACTTTATCACCTGATCATTTGATCATTTATACCCAATAAATCAATATATTACAAATCGATTATTTAATACCGATAATCGATATCTCTTTGAATTTATCGAATTGAAATAGACATATTTCGATACAAACAGTGGAAAAGTACTGAACGCTATTCTGGGATTCTGGATTTCAGATTACAATTTTAAAAGTTGCTTTATTTTAAATTAAAATAGCATTTTTTTATAAATTCTTATATGTACAAATAACTTATGTTTCAGTATAATATAACACGTTTTAAATTAGTTTAAAAAAATTAAAACCAACATTGTAGGTCTATAACCGATATTGATACCCATTTGTCTTCTGCTTGTAGAACGCGCTAAAGCATTCAACTTAACATTGGCCTTTTAAAAGTACCGGGTTCACGACGGCACAATTTTTGTGTGGCAATACTCTGTTGTGTAGTGAGTTCACTTTCACTTTCTTCGTTTCATATATCTCCACGTTGTTTTAATTTATTTATTTGCTAATATGCCGTCAATTTTTAACCACGAAAGTAACGCTTGTTGGCCGTTGAGAAGATCATACAATACTTCGTTTTGTAACCCTGTAACTTTATCTAATGTAAGTGAAGAAGTTCATGTAAACAAAGTTGCTTACAACAAAGAAGAAGTAAAGAATATAAGTCCCAGTTATTCAAACTATCACATATCGTCGAATGGTTACTACGGTTATCAACCACACGTAATTTCAAATGTGTCAGATGAATGTTCAATGGATATTCAAGAAAACGTTACAAATGAAATTGAAATAGTTCAATCAATGCAGGACTGCGAAGATTTTGGGGCGGCAACTAAAAGAAAAAGGCATTTTCAGGAATTGTTGTCAACAGATAACGTTAAACGATTCAGACAAGAAGGTAGGCTAATAATAAGTTTGCTATAGGCTAAACTCAATTCTCCTCCTGTTAGGCTACTACTACACTGTTAATTTGTACCCACATAGATACTGTATATTACTACTACTGTAGGCCCCCTACATGTAATTTGGTATTTGTAGGACCTAATTAATAGACACAGTATTGTCACTTAAACCCCTTAATTACAGTAGTGTTTGTTCTATTAGTGTAGCAATATGCGTATAAGTAATTTACTCAGTATTAGCAATATAAAACTAAACCTAACCAGTTCTACTGTGTGAAAGTTATAGTTGTCACTGCAGTTATGATGGGTATAAAGTAGTTGCTGTTGGCATATGAAATTATGCTCGCTCCATGTTGTGCTGCCTTGTAAGATGGCAATGATATAAAAAAATACGGTTATTTTGCGCTTTCATTAAATTTACTAAAATAATGAATTTTTTTACAGACTTTTGTTTTTACTTACTTTATTATAGAACTAAAAAAAATTCACCTGCAAAAGATTAAATTTTTTATTCTTATAAGTTTTGATTTTATGCAATTTTTAACAGAATTATGTGACATCATTGCTATTTTCTATGCCAAGGTCACCCACAGAGGTATTGCTCATGCTTTATCATGTAAAGCATTGTAATAGTCATTACATTCCTAGTTCTTATATACAAAACCATGTTGGGCTCTTTAGTCATTTTTTTTAAAGAAGCAAGTTTCTATTTTGATAATTTTTAACACATAATTAATCTTTTTTACAATGAAAAACATTAACTACTTTCGCAGAGTAGTAATTTTGAGTTGGTTTGTCACTTTTTTAAAGTTCCATTTTCACAGTTTTAACAGTCATATTTTCTGTTATTAATATGTAGTATAGCGTTTTGGTGCAAAAATTACCAAAATTGACAAATCAAATGAAACTATAGATTTATCCAAAATAGTTTCACTAAAATTTGCATAAAATCTATAAGCAATTTAAGTTTCTGCAGGTGAATATCTGTTAATGGAATAATAAATTACATGTTAAAAAAACATGTCTCGTATAGTATGCTAGCATGAAGTACAACACACAATCCCATTGGAGCAATAACATAGTTTAAATTTTACACAAAAGCATCTCATGCTTAGTTAGGCATAACAACTTGGACAACACGGATTTTTACTATTTTATCGTTATTTAATAGTTCATCATTTCTTAAAGTGGATTAGTTACATCAGACTATTGGAGGTATTGTAGTGGTGAGTGTCCAGACTAAACAAGACTTATGGCAATAACAAAGGTGTAGTGTAAATTATATAAACAATGTGATACATAGTTTTTTTAATAAAAACTTATACAAAACAGTTTCTGTTTGCTTGTGTAGCCTAATACAGAAATGCCAGTTCTCCAAAAAATTCTTGAATGTCATTAGTCATGCTATATTCCATCTTTACCCTGGGGGAGCGAGAATGTATTGCATAACCATAAACGTACTCATCTAATCATTAATCACACGGTAAGGGAAGGAAGTAGGACACAAAACAAAATAGTTTATGGGTGAAAGCCTATATTTTAAAATCATTTTCACTGCTATATTCACCTTTTGTAGCTTAAAACCTGGCACTGTGAAACATTTTTTTCTCTGATAACAAAACTACAGTATATGACATGACTGTAGCTACTGTTTTTAACCAGTGTAAAACATGATGTGCTTAAGAAAATACATGTTTGGCAATTACTAGCAGTTGAGTTAAACAAAATTATCAAAAGTTTATTAATTAATTAAGCATAGTAAACAAATATTTTTTTTTAAGATTTGGCTCACTAACATTTTAAAAATTAAATTAGACTTACTTATGATCCAGGTGTAAAGCGAAGATTATTAAAAATTTGACTCATTATTTTCAAAGAAAATACAAAACTATAACTTTTTTTTTGTAAAATTATAGGTAACCTTTATTAATGCAATCTAATTATTTATCCATTTTTGTTTATTTCATATGATACTTTCTAGGTGTGAAAGTATGCAATATATGAATTATCATAGCATGCTTAAATTTTAATCAAATTTGAATTTAATTTAATTCTGTGAAGATTCAGAGATGTAGCACAGGAATAGGCATAATTTATATAATTGGTTGGTCATATTCATGTTTTAATTAACTTCAAACGTTGGCTGTAGATTGCTTAATGTCATAGAAAAATTGGTTCTGTAGCCTGAAATTATCAGTTTGTGGTTGTGCTTACAATATGAAATCTTATCCAAAGAATTTGTGGTTATTGTAAACCAAAATTTTCAAAACCACATTCTAGATATTATTTAACTGAAATAATGATTTAATAATTTGTTTTAACTTTATATATATATATATATATATATATATATATATATATAAAGTATAATATATAAATATATTAAAATAAAAATTATAATAAATTTACATTAAAATAAATTGTTTTATTAATGCTTTCAGAATTATTGTATTTCACAACATTGGCTCCAATTATTATAACTGTATTATAATACAATTATAATAAATTTGTTACAATAAATTGTTTTGTTGATGCTTTCAGAATCATCTGATTCGACAACATTGGCTCCTCCGTTTGAACCCATCATACCAAATCAAAGCTTGCAGTCTTATCCTCGATGCACTTTTGGTCATTATATGTGATTTTTATAAAGTATTTTTAAATTAACAGTAAAATATCCTACTTCAGTACTTTTGTTTTGGTATTAAGTTTGAGTTAAAAATTCACATATATATATTTAACAATATTTTGGGTGCAATGTTACCTCTTTAATTTTATAACATAGAAGTAGTGTGTACAGCGTATTATTTATATTATTAACATGAAGAAGTGTTTTTTTCTTAAACAGAGAGAGGAACAAAGAATGAAGAATTTTGTGAGGAGCAATCAGTTTCAAGAAATCTCAAAAAGAAGAACGAAGATCTAATGTTCTTTGAGTTAATGTTAAAACAAACTCATGGCTGTGATCTGTACAATTTTGACAGTTATGATTTGTAATATTACGTTTATTTTAAGTTGATAGATGTTAGTTCATTTGGTATTTTCCATCAGCATAAAGATTTATTTTTACGAAGAAATAATTATTTTCTGATAAATTAAGTTTCTGCAGTTTATAATTATATTAAAGTTTGTTTTATATAATGACATTATTTTTTGCGAATTAAGTTTTTTTTAATTTTATGTTAAGTGTGTAATAAATATGAAAGCTTTTATAAAACAAAAATTCATGATTTGGAATCTAATAATTACACGTATTCCTAATGAAAAATTGATCGTTCGAATACTGTTTTCATCATTTGTAACAAGGTGATTGTTATCCATATCACTTGTGTCTTAAGTAGGAATCTTGAATATTTTAACTCAAATATTCAGTTTTAAAATATTTCTGTCTCTTAAACAAGTACAGAATAATATACTTTGTTTTTTGGTACAAGATAGTATTTCATTTTCAATACCTACTTATGAAAAGTAACAAACCTATGACAGTATATTTCTGTAGACAAAAGGTTGTAATTTAAACAACTTCAATCTAAGCTACATAATATTTACCAAAAACATTTACTGGAAGTAAAACAAAATTTAAGTTTCAATATGAGCTATTTTTATTTATTTTTATTTTCTGTAGCAGTGACAAAACAAAAACAAATTAAACAATCTTTTCAAATGACTATTTAACTGTTCCATAAGTAAATTAAATATATTAATTATTCATACTGTGTATACTTGGTGCATGTGTGTGTGTGTGTGTGTGTGTGTAGTTTTAGGCACATATAGCATGTTTGTCTGTAATAGACAGTATTCAATTATAATTAATGGGACATTTATATTATTAATGTGTTGTACTCTATTGTTGATAAAATATTAATGATTACAATTTCACTTTAATTTTAGATAATATAAAAGATATTTAAGTAGTTATGTGAAAGTGACTTGACAAAATGTGTTTTTGTCAGAACAAAAAAAAAACTGATTTGTAGTACAGTTCCAAAATTTGAGATTTTTCCTCATTAAAATCTAGTTAAAAGTTTATTGAAATATTTTTGAAAGTACCAAGTTTTTTATTTAGCCATAATTGTGTGTTCTCTTTTTAATTGTGCCTAATAATAGATATTTTAATATTAAATACATTGATTTGTATTATAAAGACTCAACTTAAGAAAAATATTTGAATTATTCATTTCAAAACGGTAGTTATTTAAAGTTATCAACAAAAGAGTGAATTTTAAGAAATTATTTTCAGTAACCAAGTTAAAATAGGTCCAAAATTTTTGTTTTAACTCTGCTAATTTTTATCTTCATAATTTCCTTCCTTTCACTGCATCAAACAGTACCCTTGGTTTTTTTTATTAATTCTAGAACCTAGTTTTTGTAGTTAACTTGATTATTTTTTAAGCTACTAAAAGAAAAACAATTTGTTTATCAAGGAAAATTATAACAGTAATATGGTCTCACAAAATTCTTTTATTTAGTGTCATATTTGTCACTGTGAAGCATCTTCAAACATAGACATTGTGTTTAAAGATGTCTCATGTTGAAACATTTGTAACTAAATAAAAAAAAATTGTGAAACTATATTAGTGTTCTATTTTCCTTGATGTGGCATTGCACCAAGTACTGACTGTGTTTAATAAATAACATTTAGGTTGTTATGAAAAAGGGGGAATTGGCTATATTTCCTTGAGTAAGTATTGTTTTTTTAATTAACATTTTCACTAAAAATTAAGTGGCTACTAAATAAAAAACAACATATGTTACTAAATGGGAAACATGTCTGCATAAACATTTTTGATTTGGTAGAGGAAAATGTGCATAATTATTTTACAAAAAACAATTTTTGCAATACTTTCTAGTTATCTTTTTTGTTAGAAGATTAATGTTATGTTTATATGTTTATGTGTATTTAACCTTTGGGTAACTGAAAATGTGCAGAAAGCACATATAAAGAAAGTATTGTCATCGTGAATTTTTACAGGAAATAAATCCCATAGCAGTTCAGAGTATGTTGATTTTGTTCCCAAAATTTTTGATGGGAGCCATAAATTTATTAGTTACTTTAATATCTTTGTCAATACTTCAGGTATTGAAAGTAATGCCATTCCATTATTATTTTATTAGTCAAACATGAAATAAAATAGAGTAAAAGTAGAAACATTGTATTAACTTCACTGTGTTTAAAAATTCCACAGAAATAGAGTTTATATTCTCTACAAGAATAAGAATACTGCACAAAAAACGTACAAGTCAAAATCCTGCAGTGGAAATTACCAATGAATTAACGTTAAGTTTAAACAGTGACATCTTTTGTACAAGTACAAATTAAAATAAGTAAAAAATATATTTTGTTTTTGCCCATCATAATATTAAATTTGATGTAGTAATATGTGTGTTAAAGATTGTGTTCATATGAGGACAAAAATACTTTGTTCGAAAAAAAAAATCATTACAAAAGTATTATAATGTATACATACATGACTAATTCAGTACATTCAACTGAAAAATATCACTTTGCATTATTTATTTTTTAGTTTGTAGTTTTGTTTAATGGTCATAGTTTTTTCACTTTCCTATAAAACACATGTAGGATTATTAAGTTGAATAATTTAAATAAGTGTGTTCACATAAATCATAAATATTAACAGTAAGCATAATGACTATACAAATTTTTTAAAATGATTTTACTATATAGGTCTACATTTTGCAATATTCGATTTTGTTTAAACCTACAGTCCAGCAATATATTTTCATCTTGTTAAGTTCATTTAAATATTTTATTTTGTAGGCTAAAATAAGTGAAACACAAAGATCCTTTGTGAAAAAGCATGTAAAGATTTTCTTCATTTAACATAAAACACATTATATTAGTGGCTTATATGGTGCAAATTAACCATATATATATATATATATATATATATATATATATATATATATATACATACATTTAGTGAATGTAGATTATTTAAATGCAGTTTTTTTATTGCAAATATCTGTAATATAAAAATGGAATATAGTATGGCTAACTTGTACACAATTAAATATAATTCAATAAACAAATACTGTTATTTATAAGGCTTACATTTTCCTACTAAATAACTCTGTAGCCATTATAAATGGTGCTAAGGAGAAAGGATGTAACACAAAAGGAGGAACACTATAAACATAACAGTAGCAGTTATTTACATTACACAATATAAAATATTCATGTATGAACTTTGTATAAGCAATAATAATGGAATCAGTGATTAATTAACAAAATTAAAATTAAGTTACAGGGCTGTGTATTTAAATAATAGAAAAAAATATGTTTTCATTTTAGCATTTATAAATTGATATGGATTAATTTATAACTGTTATGTTTTGTGCATAAAAAAAATTGTTAATTAGCACTTTAGAGATCTTTACTAATGTATTCAGACAATGTAAGACAAATCTGTGGCCTTATTTAAATATTTGTGTGCAATTTGTATTTCATGTATATTCAATAAAATGATATTAAAACTAATATTTATTTTGAATTCCCATTTTGTTAAACTGAAATTAAAAAAAAAAAAATATGTTCCTTACTAAAACACCTAAGGAATATAATTTTCTAAAATTAGAAAAGCAGTCAATTAAAAGTAAGCAACTATTTATTCATTGTTGAACTATGAAATAAAAAGAATATGTGTTCTTGGAGAGATGCCCATTTTTGTCATGCCAAGTAGATTATTGCCTCCATGAAAATCAGAGTTTCCAAGAAAATGTATTGTTCCCTACTACACCTTACACTATTCATGGACCTGTAGGAAGGAGTTGCAACAGTCAATAATAACATTTGTTTCAACAGTTTACATTACAACTTTTAAAATTACATCAAAAAGAATGATTTAGAAATAGTATATGTAAAATATAAATTGTGTAAAAAAAATTTCACATGTGATGTTTACTTACACAATAAATTTCATCAGTTTGTGAGAACAAGGACAGCCTAACTTTTCTAATTTGTTCAACAGATCTTGTTCAAATTTCTATCATAATCCAAATAAATATAGGTAATTAATTTGAAATAAAATCATGGTGCTGAGTAAATTAGAAAACAAACCCAATATAAGTTTATTTGAATCATACAATTCTTTTATTTCAAATTTCTTCTACTGTACTAGCTTGAGTTATGAAATCTGATCTTGAAATATTTTTCCAGTTTTTTATTTTAACCCATTAGTCTCATAAATATGTTTTGTCTGATAAATATTTTTAAAATATTAAAAAAATGCCACAAATCATGTGAACCACCCAATTTGTTAATTTTCACTTATTTCTAGCAATAAGCACAAATAAAAATTAAAACACTTTTTAGATTTAAGTCTACATTAAAATCTGAAGATCGATTTATTTAGAATCACAATATTTTTTATAATGTACTTAGAATAAAATGTAAAAAGACTAATTAATATAATAAATGGTCAAAAGCAAATATAAATATATATATATATATATATGTGTGTGTGTGTGTGTGTGTGTGTGTACATATAAATATGCATATATAAATGTTGTAACATTCAAATTGATTAGATTATTTTAAATGGGGTCAAATTTAGGATAAGTTTAATATTTATTGTTGGTAACACAAAAACTGATTGCTTTTTATGTTTACAAACTGATTATTTATTAATTTTGTAGTGTCTAAATAATAAAGATAATAAATTAAAAAACTTGTATTTTGAGGTTGCAGTAAGATTCCAAACAAGTGACATGCATTTTAAAACACCAATAAAAACTGCAGAAATCAGGAATGATTTAGGATACAGTATTGAACTAGCAGCAACAAAGGCTACTTATTTAAAATTACACAGATCATGTATGGAAACCCTTTGACCTTCACACATACTTGGGCTGATATGAATAATTAAATTATGAATACAGTAAAAATATCTACAATAATAATTGCACTGGATGACCTTTTTTATACTTCTAGCTGAGATTGTAGTAAAATTCTATTCTAGATTGTAAGTGTATGTTAATAATGAGGTCTGTTAAAAAAAAGACCAAACTTTGGTTGTAAAATCTTTATTACTTGTCTCCTTTGAAATACTCCCCCTTGCTTCCTATGCACAGGTCCCAGCGTTTTTTCACTGTTGGTGTGATGTCTTTTAGCTGTGCCAGCAATTTCTCTTGAATTTCTTTTATACTTTGAAAACAACATCCTTTTAAGGTGGATTTTAGTTTAGGAAATAGAAAAAAAATCTGCTGGAGCCATATCTGGTGAGTACAGAAGATGAGGAAGAACGGCAGTTCTGTTATTGGCCAACCAGCAGAGACGAGTGACAGCATGTTGTTGTGGGGCAAAATCCAGTTGTTTTTCCATAGTTCAGGTTTTTTCTGTCTCACATCTTTCCTTGAATGCTTTAAAACATCCACAAGGAACTCCTGGTTCACTGTCTAACCTTGTGATACAAAGTTGTGATGAATGTTTTTTTTTTTTGGTATTTAACGTCCAACTATTGTGCACACGGGCTAATGCAGATGATGGAATGATTATAACGTATGAAAATGCCAAGCCCTCGGGGTGAAAGCCTAGTACGCTATCAACTAGGCCACAGAGTTGTGATGAACAACTCAAAGACAGTCAAAGAAAAAAGTCAACATTGGCTTCATGTTTGAGCGACTCATGCATGCTTTCTTGGACGTGGTGAATATTGACCAACCCATTGTGACAATTGTGTCTTCTTTTTGACATCACATCCATGTACCTAGGTTTCATCACCTCTGATGACGTCGTCATAAAGTTTTCGTCACTGCTAGCATGAAGCAATTCTTGGATAATGTTGACACGATTACCAACCGTGCAGTCATGGCACCATTTCCACAGACATGATGCATGCATAGTTTTTCTGTTAAAATTTCATGGCATGACCCAATGCCAATCCCTAATTCTTCTGCAACCTCTCAAGTTAAACGACGATTTCCACAAATCGCACAAGATCAATTTTTTTGCTATTTGTTTGATTTGATCTAGGATTTTTGTTGGTCAATATTCTGCCCAATTTGATAAGTGTATACCAATGCTAGCATTGTGTACAGCTCATACAATCGTCCTTATGGGCCTTCTGAGGCAATGACCACGATTTATAAAAAGAATTGATGTTAAAGCAAAATTTAATGTTACAACGTTGCTCTTCATAGTGTTTCATTTTCACTATATGTTGCAGACAGCCGACTGTATGTGTCCATTAAAGCAGTTCTGTTTGCTAACTGATCTATTGTCACAATGCTTCATGGACCATGTTCTGTTTCTAAAGAATGCCGCTAGGTGTTTTAAGAAGCATAGCACATAATTCAAACTGTACAAGGTTTGTTTTTTATTTTAAAAGTTCGGTCTTTTTTTGAACAGACTTTGTGTATTGAAATTTCAGTTGCATTGTTTTCAACTATAAAAGAATAAAAACAATATGGTTCATAACCACTGCACACATTTAGTTAAAATATTAAAAAAAACTTTAAATCAAACTCGTTAGCAGTCAAATATAACATTTTTTTAAAAATATGTATTGCTATTTTTCCAAAAAAAACTAGTTCTGAAGTTAGTGACAAAAACTCAGCCTAATTTTTCAAAAATTGTTGATATGATTTGTAATACAAAACAGTATATCAAATTTGAAATGAAAGTAATTTATGATTTTATAAGTAGAAAGTCCAAAGGTTGTGAATCTTTTTCATTTGCAGTTGACAAATTTGTTCTATTACATAATTTGGCTAATCAATGTTGAGGAATAATTTTTCAAATTAATTGTCTAAAGCTACAATTTTTTGTGAACTAATGATCATTTGTACATTTGTTTAGGGATTACACTGTGTTTTTCAATTCAACAAAATTATTTTTCAAAAAACAAACTGGAAAACAATCACTTGTGAAAAATATATTTTGTGGAAAACTACACTGTACATAAATAGTTGTTCACTAGTAAACAGTTTTTTTTAATGTGTAGAATGTACTGTGATATGCATAGATTAGGAATGACTCATTTCCTAATTACAGAAGGTGCAGGCTAAACAAAAAGATAGCTATCATAGATGTCTAAATGTCTTCCTTTTTTTCTTGACAATGTACCAACAAGAACTCTTGAACATTTAATTTTTTTTTTATCCATACTTTATTCAAATTAGAATAATGAGGACGGCATTAATGGAAAGGATAACTTATGGCAGTAACTCTGTTTCAAACAGAAGCTACTTCCATAAGGGCCACCCTTCCACGATTGGCACTACTAATGTCAATGAATGGTTTGATCACTGCTAAAGTAAATGTAAATAATTTCCTTGACTCCCCTACCATTCTCCAGAAGGGATTGTGGACTACAATAGCATTTTTGTTAAATCTATTGCTCTATAAACATAATTTTTGTCTTATTTTTTTTTACTATTTTTTCTACAAGTTTTACAAATTGCTTATTGAGCAAAATAAGCACACAAACAGAAATGTATGAAATAAGTACAAAAGTGCTAATTAGGGGTATGTTACCTGTTGTTGGGTACAGTCACATGTAGTACAATGCCCCTGACACATTGATACTCTGGGCAGCCACCATAGCTTATTATTTTTCTGGCAATAGTTCAGTTCACATTATAAGCAGCAGTGCAACAGTCAGTATTTGAAAGTCCTAGAATGAAAACCAAGAAACATCCACACTTGTTTTGAGGGAAGTGTAATATCTGAAATAATTATAGACTTTTACCCACTAGTGAAATCCATGTGTGCTACTTCTATTTAAAAAATGTCTATGGGGAGAAGTATGAGAATGGATTGGCATGAGAGTGTAAGGAAAAAAGAAGTTTTGCTGTATATTCAAATGTGTGCTGCGCTCAAGGCTAGTATATAGAAGGTTGTCTCAGTCAAGCGCCTCTTGTGCATGACATCATGCTACGACCTACTACTAGGATAAGGTGAATATGTTTGCTGACGCACTACACGTCCTGAACCTAATTCGTAACTGGTTTTTAGACCTTGTTTTTACGTTGTCAATGGCAGATTTGTTAGCAAGCAACCAGTTATAGAATTAATAAAACTAGAAAAACGATAGAGTTGAGAATATGCCACAAGATTTCAGAGAAACATTTAACTCTTCAAAAAGCCCATCGACAGAATGTGAGCATGGCATGTGAGCTTTTGTCACATACATTTCAAAACCTCAGGGTCTTTTACAAAACAACATCAATACAAACAACCCTGAATATGACACAGAAACCATTGTAGGTAAAATTTTACGAGTAACAGTAGTTCAAGTACATGAAGAAAATAATTGTTAAAAGTATTGAAATAAACAGTGATGAGTATTTCACATATTACTTTCTCAGTTCAGTATACCATTTCAAAAGATCTAGGCCTAAGAACAAAGTATTTCATCTTTCAGGTGTTGTTGAAAAACTAACCATGGCAATAGTAAAAAAATATCAAAGTGCCAAAAGGGGTTGTAAGATTTTTTATTAAACAAAACTTTTATTTGCGATTTCATATTTTGTATAGTAGCTGGGGTGTTTATTTATTTCAAATACTTTAATAATCTTTAATTTGAACTTGACTATAATTACATTTCATATACATTTTCCTATACATATTATAATTTATTGTAAATTAACTTACAAGTTTTAATAACTAAACAAAACACGAAATATGATCTTTAATATGCTATTAGAATGAGAAAATTTTAGTGAATTACTTATAAGATTATATCAATTTAATACTAATGAAAGAAGAATTAATAAGGACATGAATTTCTACAAATTAAAATGCAAAATATGAACGTTACTTCTTTGTCTACCCATTATTTTGCCAGGCCTTACCAGTAGCTTAGGTCGGCGTGTGACGTGACAGCCATGCCCACTGCTGGTTACATGTGCCTTATGGGACTGAGACAACCTTCTGTATAACAACCTTGTGCTACACTAGCCTTTTTTTAAACTGAAATGTCAATGAAGGCTGTTTTGAAATTCACTCAAAGGTTCCTGAAAAAACGTTTTCACTTTTTTGGTTATATTGTTTAACAATGGCTCGATAAAAATGAAATTCTTATTGAATTTTAGAACTGTTTTGCAAGGCTGTCGCCTACATATGCTGTTGAAGGTTGGCACAACAAAATTAACAATCTTCTTTGACAACCAAACCCCAAAATCAGACATAACGTTTTGTTCGAAAAATGAAACAGAAGAATTAGTTTTTATGTACAAGAGAATGAAACTGAATCTAGCTGGGGAAAAGAGGAAGAAAACATATGTTGTTACGTAAAAAACTAAAAAGAACAATGATGAAGAAAATGGTGCCGTCAAACCAATTCAAATCAAAGATATTGTGACAGACAGAAAAACCAAAAGTTGGCACATGAATAATCCATGGAGGAACAGGATCTTAAAAACAAAATGGAAAACATAATTTGCAAATTGTCAAAAAAATGTACAATTCTAATGCGATACAGGTTAGTGGCATATGAAAAAGTGGCTCCATTGTTAGAAAAATGGATTATTTAAAACAATAGTAAACACAAGTCATGTCAATGTGAACTTTAAAAGTATAATACTTGCAAGTTGATGTCTCTGTCTAGCTTCATAAACTTCAATGAAATTACTGAATGATTGGACTTGAATGGGAATATCCAGATAGAAAATGAAGAGCTGTATAAATACTCGATCAAGCTTCTTTAAAAATATGTTGTTCAAAGGAACAGACAATTCACACAATCATGTTACAACTATAAATCAGAATCATTGGTTATGACATTGGAGATGAAGTTGGGGGTCATCTCTTACTGCAATTATCAATTCAGTGCAAACAGCTAAGCGATGATCTTTTTACTCTGTTCAGCAGTCATGGTACAAATTTTACAGCAATTCATCTCATGCCCAAATTGTCTGACAAGATGCGTTGCATGGACTCGATCGCACTAATATCATGATTTTTCAGTCTATGATCTGCGACAACAGCCTCTAGTACTTTTGTGATGTTTTCCAGTGTTGTGCTTGTCGATGGTTGTCCTGAATGCTCGTTACAGAAGACGTTCATTATTCCTGAAAGTTTTTGTACAAAAAAAGTTTCATTTTGACAACTGTATTGTCACAAGCATGTTATGGGTTTCTGTAGCAGTTTTTTTAAAACTTAAAGCAAAATTTGATGAAATATTAGAGAGATGTTACCTGTTAAGTGACATATTAATGTAGTACTGCTGTTTAGTAATTTCGTACCTTACTTCAATTAAACTAGATACGTCACAACTACCTAATACACAAATTGGTTTAGGGAAATTTAAAGAAACTTTATCCTATTGCTTAATGTAGTTTATTCTCTTTTTTAGTTTTTTTCTTTTTTTTCTAAAATGATTCACTGACATTGAAATACATTTATATTATATTAACCCCACTGACACACACACACATTACATGGATTTTTATAATGCCTTAACATCACTAAATGAACACATAATTTCCCCAAACACTTTATAAAAAATTTTTTAATAAAAACAGCAGGGAAATATATAAATAAATCTATTTAAATCAATAAATTTCTATTTCAATTTTGGCAAATTTAATAAGCATGCTAATAATTATAAATTTATTTACTTTAAATAACATTAAAGACAAAAAATCATATTTTTTAATACAATAGGTTTAATAAAAAAATATACAGTAGAGAATCAAATTATTAAAAGTTTAATAACATATAATTATTTCATTCAAAGTTATTGAATCCTCAATCACCAGAAATTAGGGGATTTTCCTTTATATTTTGTTTTAAAATATTAAAACAACACAAATCAAACATAGACGGTGTGTAAAATGATTTTATAAACTATATATTTATTTATACATAAATATACCAGTAAAATTATCTAATTAAAGACTCGGAAGTCATCCTGAAAATATTTCACCAATTCGTTATTATTTAGTTTACTTCTGTATATTTGATTCAATATACAATTAAATCAATAACAAATGTAAATCATTTTTAAATTTACAAAATAAGTCTGAAGACTTACGAGACTTTAAGACTTTATTTTAGTATGAAAATAAATTTCTTTTCTGCAACAAAATTAAGAAACACAATCTAAGAACTTTTAGTTTTTAAGAATGAATATTAATCAATATCTTATATCTACCAATGATACTTTAAACTTTGGAGTCCATGAAATCATGTAAATTGCTATATATAATATAGTTTAATAACTTGAAACTATTGGTTTGAGCCAAACATTATATGGATCTACGAAAGGCAACAATTATTTTTATGACTAATTTGGAGTGTAATTGATATAGGTTATAACTTTCAACACTGTTATCTTTTGTAGTAAAATGTTTTTAGTAAATTTGTAAAAAAACCGTGTACTCACATTAACAAAAAACTACAGAAATTTTGAAAGCATTAATATTTATAAAAGCATGTATTTATGAAATCTGAAATCCTGTTTGAAAAGACCCAAGGACATTTTTGTTATTTTTTTTAATAAGTATTCTTTAGAGATTCTTCTTGGAAATAGTTTCTCATCATTATTAGTCCCCCAAAGTATATCTAAGTAAATGATAAAATGTTTGAAATGCTAACCAACTGGTTTACTTCATAAAGTATAATGGTAAAAAAGACAAAATTTAAACATGAAATAAGTATATATATTTCAAGATAACATCAGTAAAATCAAATAAGAAACCACTTCAATAAACATTACTTGGATGATCTATTTGAAGGTAATATAAAAATTTATTTTTTTGAATTAAATATTTTAAGGTAAAATACACTATAAATTATTGTAAAAAATAGCATATGTATATAATATATGAAATATTTTATCCTACAAGTAACAATAAACTGGCTCAAAAACAGAAATTAACATTAAAACAACAAATTGTTGATTTCATGGAATAGGCTCTAAACATTCTAAAACAAAGTCAAATCGCCCGACTATATTTGTACTAGATTACTACTTTCATGTTAAAATCATTTTATCAACAAAATATTTTATAAAAATTACAAATAATTTTAAACATTTACAATACCAAATGCTTGAGTGGTTGTCAGTATTATGGAAAAATTATAAAAAAAATAATAAAACCAACAAATTTGTAAACTAATCTAATCTTTCAGATTCTTTAATCTTTTTATAAGAACATTAGTAGATATTTAATAAATAAGTTTATAATACATTGAAAATTATTTTACACAGTATATTAAAAAAAAAAATCCCCCGATATTCTGGATCCCAGATAGTTCTCTTTGTCACCAAGTACTACGACGATTTCAAAAAATAAACCGAGACAAAAATCCCAGCTGATTGTTATCATGAAGAACTGCTATTATCTCCATTGTCGTGAAATGTGTTGCCATTAACAACAAATGAAGTACCCAAACCATACAAGTGCCCACAGTATTTCGTGTCGTCAATGTTATCTTCGAAAAACATCTATAAAAAAACAAAACAGATTAATATGTTACGTGCAGAAGCGAAATTAACTAGTTTAAATTAAAATTAACTAGTTTATTATTAAGAAGAGAGAGTAATAATATTCCTTGAACTTCAAATATTTTTTTTTAATGATATGAGTATTATAATATTAACTCTAGAAATAATAAAAGATTATGAATGAATGGTGTGTAAGAATTGCAAGAACTTTCTCATGTTAAATTATTTAAAAAGAGGTTGAACAATCTGCAACTTATAAAAATTGAATTTTATTGAAAGGTGATAAAGGCATGAATGTCTTTTCATAATTTTTGTAGTAAGTTTTACTAATTATTCATTTAGACCTGAGCACAAGTAAAATTAGTTGACTGAGAAATAAATAAGCAAATTAAGCATGGATTACATATAAAGATTATTCTGAATACAAAATCAACCAACCACAGAGTAAGCAAAATTTCATCTCATATAACTGAGTCTAAGAGAAATGCAAGTGAAGTAACTTTTTTTGTGAATTTTCTGTATTTCTCTGTCAGTCCAAAATTACCCACATAAACAGCTTTTCTTTCATTATTTTTATCACTACCCATAGACCTCAAAATTATTCACAAATCAGGTAATTACCCACCAACTGGCAAAACTGACACACCACCAAAACATAATGGAATCATTCAACCATTATACGCACAGACAGGGAATCACTGAAGTAAAAAAAATACTACTACTTAAGACTCGATGAACGAATACAAGAGATTTCTCTCCAGGATCACTATACATCTACATATTTTGTATAGTAAAAAAAAGAAAATTTGTGTCCTCTCCATAACACTCTGCAATTGAAATTTTAACACTACTACAGTACTTGAATAAACTGTAATTTTAGCAGTTACGTCCATTACTTAGTTACCTACTTCAGTAACAAGTGAATTACCTCTCTCATTTTGAAGAACGCCATGCCAGTGAGTAATGAATCACTGCCTGCTTGATGTTGAGGTCCTACCCTCTGCAATTCCAACTGATCAGCCACTTCTTGAAGTCCTCCTTTCAAGTTCTTACAGCTTTTCATCAGGTACTGTAGACACAACATTTATTTTATTAAATTTTCTAACAAACTACATGACAAGCAGTGAGTTTGAAACTAAGATTAAAATATTTTAAATCGTTCTATTAAAATTAAACATTTAGAATGAAGATAACAGTGTTGCTTATATCACCTGATGTTTATAATAAACCCCCTTAAAGAAGAAATAGTAAAGTGAAGAGCCACATTATTAGAACATAGTGGCTCTAATACCTCATGAATACTGTGTGCTTGGTGGATTCTGGATTCTAAAGATTATGCCAGTGAAACATCGAACAAATAATGTTGTATGAGCGAAGACTTTTCTTCAGTTCTATATATATGGAACAAGGTAAAGATTTTCTCAGATCAATTATGACAGCAGATTAGACTTATATGTCTCACTTCACCTGGAGAGTAAGCAACAGTCAATGTAGTGGTACCCACACACATTTTCTGCCAGAAGCCACTTTAAATTAGAGGTCTGCGGGGCCCTGAATTTTACGGGTCGGGTCGGGCCAATTGAAAAGCCCGACTTCGGTTCGGACCAAGCATACATTTCGGGTCAAAGACGGGTCGGGCTAAAGAAATAATAATTTTTATTTTTAGGCAATAATGTATGCAATACGTATAAATATTTTCACTACCAAAATAAGTAATATACAAATAATATAAACAAAGAACAATATAATTATTGTTAAAGGTCAAGTGTCTAACCACATAAAATCATTCTGTTTGTATTACTCGACAAAGTCAATTGTTAACTTGTCAGTGAGCTCATTATTATTGGTTAGTTGTTTTATTTATTGTATTACTACAATCAGAAGGGACCAAGTGGACTGTGCATGTTTAAAAATATAATTTCCTTGTCTGACCCGGTCAGGTCAACACACTGCCTTTTTAAATAAACACGTGAATGTGATTGATAACAGTACAAAATCAGTGAATCTCCAGACATACTTTTATCGGAATGTTCGTTTCATGATTGTCACTAAAATAAAAAAGTACCACTGTCACCAAAATACTCAACACTATGGTTGTAAATAAGAAATACGATTTTACCCCCATTATTTTATTTGGATACTATTTGGACGCACTGGAGACATTTTATTTATTTATCCACATTTACAGGCGCGGTTAACTAGTAACACACAGACGTTTTTGAGTCTAACAAACTATTTATATAACTTTTGCGCTCCGATATAATAGGTCCATGGCAAAATTCAGTGAGACCAACAGAACCCATATTACATTGACCCGTGGAGATATTTATACAACTTTTGCACGCAGATGTAATCGGTCCGTGGCGATATTCACCCAACTTTTGCACACAGATATAATCATCCCGTGGCGGTATTCAGTCAGACCAACAGAGCCCGTATTACATCGACCCGTGGCGGTATTCACTCTTCTACGCGCCAATATAATCGGCCCATAGCGGTATTCAAACAGCGTTTAAAAGCAGATTATAACGACAAGTGGCGGTCATAAGATTAAATTTGAAATGAAGAAAATTTTAATTCTAATTATTTTTTAACTCAAGCCTTGTTAAATTTTGTGATGGGTTCCCAATTTAGCCGTTTGGCCTGACCAGACCCGAAAAGCCCGAGCGCCAAAAAAAAAAAAGAACACTGACCCGGCTTGACCTGAACTCTTAAAAATTCAGCCCGTAGACCCCTACTTTAAATCTAGTAATTTTCATTAAGAAACACAATTTGTCAGCTTCAGATAAAACATTTTTTTTTTAAAGGCGAAAAGCACATTAAGGCTATTTGCCTTAGAGTTAAGGTGATGTCAAATAAGTGTAATGTTGTAAATGTTAAGTGTGTGTTAGACTCGGGTACAGCGAGAGACATCTAAATCCTCTCAACAGGTGCATCTAGTCTGCACCCCCTTGTGGGGTACAGATAAAACAGTTTTCAACATACATTAAAATAAATAAGTTGCTGAAGAAATTCAGTTGGTTTCATTTTGAGCAGAAAGGAATCTGATTTTCATCAAAATTTACACTTGTAACAATCATTTTGAGTTTTCATTATTATATTTTTGATTAAACTAAGGTGTAAGTTATGATCGGCAGACACCATCACAAACGGCACAGGTGCTCAATTCGTCAAGAAATTCCTGTTACAAGTGACAGCTTCATAACCACAATATTTATAAACTCACAAAAAACACTAAACAAAATAGGTTATAAAATTTTTAATTGTAATCTTAAATCAGTTTACAAAAAACTAGGATGTAACTTGTTTTTGTAGAATGAAATCCAGCCTACCTTGACATCGTAGACCACGGGAAAGTATATTCTGAGTAGTTCAAAGAAATCGCTTTCATCATGTGGTAAGTTTTGATCTGTCAGCAACTTTAATAAGTAGCCAAAGTCATACCCACTGCAAACAAATTTATGTTTAGTTTAAATTAGTTTATAAATTTAATGTAATGATTAAACAAATAAAAATATCCGTTCCAATTATAACAAAATGGAGACCATCTAATTCTAATAAAAAATTAAAACTTTGATGCACTATACCGTAGTCTCCAAAATCCTCAGTCCTGAATTAAATCGACTCTTGTTCTTGGACTCTTTGAAAGGTAGTTAATGTCATACAAAACCTAATTTGTCCAAGAATTAAAGAACAATAATGATTCAAAGTGCAGTAGCCATTGACATTTGACAGTCTTACGACTACCATTACTCTATAGAGAACACCATGCTATTGATGCTGTATGCGATAGTCATCATATTGAATACCTGCAAATCTATTCCTAAAAGAAGTTTCGCTGTTATGTCATCAAATAAAAATTTAATTTTTTATGACATCCTATTAGATTTAAAAGAAAATAAAGCTCTACAGTTTGTTGTACATCCAGAAATAGAAATACTGTGATAAATTAAAATTACTTTTAAGAGACCCTGTATTTTCAAATAAAGTCAGATTTACTTCTATCTTAAAACTTCATGATTAAATAAAAAAAAAATGAATTTAAAGGAAACTATAATTAAAACTAAATTACATCAGTTGATAATAACACCACTGACTTATTTGAACAAATAGTAAACAAATTATCTTAATAAATAAGTACAAAATTTTGTCCTTAACTGTATTGATTATTAAAATTACATTTCTTAGCATAATTCAGAAACATATAGCTGGGAACATTTGGCCTGTGGCAGTGAGTGTAATTAAAACAGAAAGTAAAATGGACAGGGATACTCCCTGATAAAAAATTCTGTGATAGTTAATTTTAAGATTTCAATCACAAGAAAATATTGCATCAGACAAACCTGTGAAAAGACAGCCACTTGATGTTATCTGTAAGAACAACCCCAGATGTCATAAGGAGGGCTGCAAAATCAAAAGGTTCAATTCCATCCTCTTCATGTTTTTTAAATTGAATTCCTGAATTCTGTAGTAGATCGATACTGTCTTGTGCGTACATATCTTCCCTGTTGAAAAATAAAAGTAATTAATAAATTATTATGCACGAGAAAGCTTTTTGAGGATAGCTAAAGGTTTCAAAATTATGAAATAAACTTTCACATTATTCGAGACTGGAAATTTATACAAAAAATTTTAAACAGCCTACGAAACATTTGCTATACAATTTTTCTATCATCCCTTTTATGTAGTTTAGCATCTTTGTCAGACAATGAAGGCAAGTGATCTATGTAGAACATGGAAAAAGCCAAAGATTGTAAAATTAGATCCAAACCTGTGTACAGGTCCTAGTTCTAATGAACTGTCTACTATCCTATAGACTTGAGCTATGAGCGCTCCTAGTCAAAATTCTTTTGATTAGCGATTTTTTTAAATGTTATTACATTTACAATGTTATTCATTTTTTCTTGGTCATTGCTGCTAGAATATTTTATTGTATTTTTATATTTCCGTTCTCTGACTTATCCAAACAAATGTTTTTTTTAGCTTAGCACTCGACAACATTACTTACGATAAGTTAAATTTGAAGTTGAATTGCCAAGTTGTGTAGCCAGGTGGAGTTTTCCCATCTTCATCAAGAAACGTAAGGCCTAGTTGTATTATTCTTAATAAATCTACGTTACACCTAAGAAGCTGGTACTGGTAATCAGCTGTGCTACGAAACTCTCCTATTGGTCGAGCTACTACACCTGGAAACTCTGTATCCTGTAACATTAATGTCAACTTCTTTACAAAGGCTGAAACATAACAAAGTGCAAAAAACCTGTACAAACTATATTATATCCAATTTACTATTGGGCTAATCAGGAGACAACAATATCTGTTATATACTAAAGTACATTTCAGTATTATAGACACCACTTTTTAAAATTTATGAGCCATAAAATCAACCATTTAAGGAATTTTCCCTTTTCCATAAAAATAAATGGAAAATGAAATTTACTTGACTGAAAATATAGGTACAGATCTGTATACAATATGTAATTTATTAACACATGAATTAGCAGAAGACTATGCAAATGAACTGTAAACTACAATTTAAAAGGTACAATGTAAGAGTGATTCAGATGTTTATTTGTTTAACTAAAACAACTTCCAGTAAGCAAATGAGACTTGCTTTCATCAGTCCAATAAACAGTAGCAATGTTTTTATTTGAATGATAAAGATAATTAGAATTGAATTGCATCTGAGTTACATTTCCCTCCTTTTTCTTAATGTCCATACTTTTTGTCAGTTGACAAAATGAGGATGAGAGATCGGCATTAGCAGAAAGGATATGACAGTAAACTGACCAGTGTCTTAGCCACATTGACCACCAAGTACTTATTTGATTATAAATTTGACACTCAAATTATCTACGCAATCATATTTTTAAATCAATGAGTCCAGCTGTATGAACTGATATTAAATAGCTGAATTGAGAACTTGTATAATCATTTTCTTCCATAGACAAAAACATATTCTTCCTTTGCCTACCTATGCATAAACTAAATATTAATGTACGATTAAATTTGAAGAAATAATGCATATCTCAGTAGCAGAGTGTCAACTGCTGCTCGATCTGCCACTGTACTATTTTATATATAAAAAAAAAGGCTAATTCTCTAAGTGATGTTGCATTGTTATGTTTTACAGATGAATTAACAGCATGATCATCTGTAGACATGGTTGAATCAACATTCAACCAACATAGACAACAATGCTACTAGTATTTATAAACACTGTAATGTTTACAAAAAAAACTTTCGATGTTTATAATGAAACCTAGATATCAACATCATAGTCATCTCTTTGTCATATGTTTAGTAATGAACACACATTTTAAATGCCCATTTCTGTAGTTGGATCTATTCTGTTATGTTAAAAGTTAATTATACCAAAATCTTTTGTAGAGAGGATTGACTATATTATAAAATAAACAACTATCTCTTTACATCGATTATGTTCTCTAGTCATAGTATATTTTTTGAGAAAAGTGGACTTGCGTTACATTATAAACTGTAGAATATTTGGGTATGAAAAGTATGATGCTTGGATCAATTGCTATTATCCTGCAGGGGAATGTGTGTGTGTACGCACGCGTGCATATATTAGCAAAGAGATAGGGTGCAATTACAGCAAAAAAAATATATATCAATTGCTTTGCTAATTTAGAAATATTGCATTGTATTAAATATTTCTGGATTAAGTTATGCATTTACGTTTACTAAAATTAAGGATACACTTTGTTCCATTCCATACATATAAATTATGTTATATGCAATGCATATCTTGATATCTCCGCTGTTCTATTGATGTTTTGCAAGGAATTTGAATACTTAGATGTAATGATATTTAAATCACATTTGGCTTTAAAGAGACTTATAATGAGTCATAAATACAATGTGCATACATCATAACATCTATTGCAATACATATCTTGAAGCAAGAAAAGCTACAACACACAAGGCTTTATGTTTATAAAAACATTTAAGGCTTTCATTAGTTCAAAGATACCAGCGATCACTAAAATTTCTTATGGTCGAACCTGGAATGGAATTCTTGTCTGAGGAAAAAGGTGAATTTATTGTGGGCAAACTCTCGTATGAATAATATGCCACATAGGAAAGCAGGACAGAATTTAAAAAGAATGTGAAACTGTTTTTCTCCAAAGAATATTACTTATGATCCTATTACATTACGAAGAAGAATATGTACATCAGCTAAGGATAAGGATCTATTTTATTTATGCATGTTATCCTCTCCCCCTGATAAATTTATTTATTTATTTTTCGTCTAGTTGGACAATATAAAATATTGTATAAGACATGTTACTTATGACAAACACAAACTTGACTTGTGCAGCATTAGGTAACTCAAAATTCAGATACTCATCATGTTAACTACATCGGAATATTTAACATGAACACATATGAGAACAAATCAGAATGAAGTAGAAACAAATATAGCGATGTTATTGGACATACATTTAGAGATTTTAGGGATCAAGGTATAATTTTGTTTAATAAACTTAGGCCTAAACTTAATGATTGTATCTTCAAAAATCATTAATATTAACAGAAATATGCAAAGTTGTTATCAAAAACAAATCTAATTATAGACAATAAATAAAATGAAGTGATGTAGTCTTATTAATGATTAGAATTCTTAAGAAATCAATTAAATGTCATCCAACATTTAAATTACACACCATGGCAACGTAAGGATACTTTTGGACGACATGACGTATAGTTCGAAATTCTTCCTGTAGGTTGTGATTCCATACATCTCTAATTCCACACTCTTCATTGCTTGGTATGATGTTCACATTCGAGCCTGTTCCAACACTGGATGGACCTGTAATATATTTGTAAAAAATATATAACATATATTATAATAAATTTAAACATATATTATAATAAATTTAAACATATATTATAATAAATTTAAACATATATTATAATAAATTTAAAGGTAAACAGTATATAATTTTTGCTAATCCCTAAATATTATGGTTCAGGACAAAATAAATGGTGCAAAAAACATTATACCAAACTTTCTCATATTCAATTGCCCAAAAAGTCTGGGAAAAACCCAGGACAATCAACTTCAATTATCAAAACTGTTTTATATTTTTCTAAAAATTTGGTCACATGTGAAGATTTCTAACTGATACCAGTGTATAGAATTTGAAATAAAAAAATATTATGGTACTAGAGAAAAGAGGAAATAATCCATTTGTGTTAGGTTCTTTTATTCAATCCCAGAACATAAACTTCTTTTTATTTCAAATTTGCTTCTATGACTTCAGTCTGCATGATTCCTCTGAACACCATTGCAAACTTTGATATTGCAAACCATTGCTCTGGAGTATACTAGAAGAACCAACTTTTATCACCAGTGATAACACGGATCAGCAAATCTGGATTGATTTCTACTTGTAAAAAATCAGCTGCCACATTTTTTCAGTGCTTTTTGCTGTTGCTCTGTTGGACCCATTTTTGCACAAATTCTTCTGATATCCACAGTGTCAGTTATTATGTGGCAAATAGTTTCTTGATTGATACTGTCTTCTTCTGCAATATTTTTACAGTTAGTTTTCAATCGGATCGTACGATTTCATGCACCCTTGCCACAATGACATCCATGAGATTGATGGTCATCCACTGCTGTCTTCATCTTCAACACTTATTCTGCTTTCACAAAATGGCAATAAATAACTTGAGCTCTTGACAAATTTTCCACTCACCTCACTTCCAAAAACCTTCTAAAGCTTACTGTAAGTTATCACATTCTCACTCAGTTTAACACAAAAAGAAATGGCATACCATTGAACTATATTATGCGATTTTCTGGGACGAGAAACAGTAACACGTATTCATTTATTACAGCACAACTCAAGAATAAACAGTTGCACCGATGTGTTGCTTGGACTACAATTAGCCTAAAGATCAAAGTCAAAGACAGAGTGCCTACACTGTTGGGTTGAGTGGATCTTGCTAAAAAAATCAGTCTCATTACTTAACTGTTGAACCTCATATTCTGAATTGCCTAACCACTACTCTAATGAGCACACAAGCTTTCCCCCCAAAAAAACCAGTAGCAGTAATATTTACTAAAAATGTTAATTAACCAATATATTAGAAATTATATGCTCTTTCTCCATATTTTTTATTTATTTAATGTTCATTTATGACAGACTAATGAGGACAATGAATCAGCATTAACAGTAAAATGATAAAACAACGGGAGTAACTGCAGCTCGAACTAAGAATCTTGAAATGTGCAGTTCAAAGACGCAGCAGACTGAAAGATACACATCAATTATCAAGCCCTATTTTTCTCTAGGAAGTGGTCAAAATTCTGATATGATTAACATTTAGGCAATGTTAAAAGAAATAACCAGCAATTAGACTACACTTATCAATGTTAAATCAAAAGCTGCTATCTTGAAACAGAAATGAACACACAAACATCTTATATGTACATAGTTTAGGCTTTATACAAGGTACCTTTGTACCAAGTTTTAAAACAAAAGGTCAATGTGTTTGGCCAAAACTGCGTAACAAACACATAAACAAAATAAAACCAGTCACGTTGAAACAGTTCTCCTTTTGCTTAGTCAACTATCAGTCATTTTATCAACATCATTATCACGTTGAAACAGTTAACTTGTTATGCTTAGTCAACTATTAATCATTTTAGCAACATGATTATTAGAAACAACATTTTATGCTGAAAATAAAAATACATCTATGTACATATATTGGGGATGAGCAAATATTTTAACATTTTCTGAAGCGCACCTCACTATACTGACTTGTCAGTGCAGTTTTTGCCCATAGAGGTATTAACAAAATAACAGACAATACACATTTATACCAAAAGCAGTTCTTGTCTAGCAGTGAAATAATGTCTCACTGCTGTAGTGTACAAAACACAAATTGTAAAATCTTTATATGTACATTTGTGTTTGTCAACTATAATATAGGCAACAAGAAGGACATGACAATCACCCCATGAAATTCTATACTATGAAAGTAACAAAGTCACATCTTATTTGTATTTATGTAAATGGTTAACAGTGTACATTGTACCAACATAGAACTGCTGTTTGTTACAGTTTTTAATTAGAATCAGCTTACAAAGAATAAATTCACTAAACTGTTTTTCTAAGACACTAACCAGTTGCAGAGGGCATTGCAGGACTACCTCCCAGTTTCTCCAACAGATGTGTTGCCCAGTTCACATTGCTCCCTTCCCTTTGTCCTCCACCTCCGCCTCCACTGCCACCTCCACCAGTTGTGCCACCACTTGAACGCTCCAGTTGGATAGTTATCTGTATATATAAAAAACATTATATTCCACAAATGTTTAATTAAACTTACTCAACACATGGTATAATGTTCCTGAACACTTAGGCTGTATCACAAAAGTGCTAATACATGAAATATTTAATATAGAAAATCCCTTTCATAATTTAAAAGTTAACTGTATAACAACTGCATCTGTTGTTGATGGATACAATATATAAAAGAAAAACAAAATAAAAGCACGATTATTAATTAAATAAATTGTGCACAATATTACAAAAAATCTGTTACATTTAATTATTATTTCACCAACAAAATGGATTCAAAAGCTACCATTAAACAAACAGGAAAATGGTGTGTGTGTGTGTGTGTGTGTGTGTGTGTGTGTGTGTGTGTGTGTGTGTGTGTGTAAAGGGATGGTATAAAATACTTATTGTAATTTTAAAATCTGAGTCAAGTAGTAGCTTTTACATTAGAACATACATTGCAGATAAAACGTCTACATTAATACAAACTTTTTATAACTATGAGCCATAAAATGTGAAGATCTATTAAAATTAAAATTGAATCCTGACTAACTGCAATATTTTTTTTACAACAAAAAAAATATCTGTACCAAAATATATATTTTAGTAATTTTTTTTTATCTTGCCTGAACTGAGTTTTTTTATAATAATCTTAAGAATTAATTAATCTGCACCATTTTTAGCTTTTTCTAAATGCAATGTACTTAATAAATAGCCTACTATTACTACTACCTTACAATTTACTAGTACTATTTTTTTTTTAATAATACCTGTTTCTCTTCAGAACAAAAACTTGGTTTTAGGGTAAGGGTCATAAACTCCAATACATCCTGTAGGAAAAGGAAAACTATGGTTAGGGTTTAAAAGAGGAATCGAGAATTATTATATAATCAACTATGAGCTGTTTTCCAGTGTATTGTCCATCAAATGAAATTCACATTAATTTAAAGGAATTTATCAACTGGTAAACAATCTTTTTTTAATTTGAGAGTCCAGATATGGTTGTGGAAAAACTAGAACTATTTGGTGTGCAGTGTCAGCATGAGACATATAATCCCTTATTTTTTTTGATAATGATAATTCTTCTAATACTCCCAGTTACTATTACATTTGGATCGCATTCTAGTCTTTTACATTAAAGGCATGTAAAAGACAATGACACTTTTACTCCATGGGTCAAACTTCAGGGAACGGCCTTTAGCTCAGCTATAAGTGTGGCCTCCTTGAGATATTCATTAGATGGTTTTACTCACTGCCAATAGGAGCTTTCCAAAAGAGGCTAAAATAGCTGTGGACTCTATATTTAAAATTCAGACTGAACAAAGTGCAAAATATGTATTTCTCAAAATAGTATATCTGTTTTTACTTTTTTCACAATCCAAGAATTAATTCGTAAATTAAAAAAACTACATTTGTCAGTCATCTGTGATTGTCAATGGAATCACCATTTACATAGTTAGTCAAGTATGATGACAGGAACTAAAAACATCACTTGAAAATATCTGAACTGATGATTTTACTTGATCAATACTTTATTAAAACAACTTAACCAAAGAATATTTTTCAGTAGATTGATTTTTACATAAATATAAATATATTTAGCTACATTAATTTTAAAAACTAAATCATACCTTTTCTTTCAATGTGTGTGGTTCCCAGAAGTTGTTGGCTATTGATTTTGCCGCAGTCACTTTTATATCGATATCAGGAACAACTTTCATTGGTGTAGAGATCTAAAAAATATATTGAAAATTATATTGCACTGTTTACAGCTAAATAACTTTCTTCATTTTTATTATACGAGATACATCTACGAGGTACGTCCAGAAAGTAAATTCCGTTTTAATTTCTCTACTCTGCAGCTCTGCGATCGTAGTTCTGCACATGCGCGGTAGAAGCTCTGTATCAAGGAGAAGAAACATGTGCCATTTTGAGATCGCTGTCAGCCACGTACGCTTTGTTGTGCTTGTTTACAATGTTGATGTTGATTGAAAATCCCGCCGCTTGTGAAATCAGATCTGTGATTCGTTTTCTGAATGCTAGGAAAGTGAAACCAATTGAAATTTATCGGCAAATTTGTGAAGTTTACGGACAAAATGCGATGAGTGATTCAAAGGTGAGAAGATGGGTCCGACAGTTCAATGAAGGATGTAGTGAAGTGCACGATGAAGAACGAAGTGGGAGTCCATCTTTGGTTACAGAAGAACTGGTTCATGCGATTGATGGCAAGATCCAGGAAAACCGCAAGTTTACAATTAGTGCTCTTGTTATGGGATTTCCCCAAATCTTACGATCACTAATTCATGAAATTGTTACCGAAAAACTGAAATTTCGCAAACTTTGCTCACGTTGGGTACCAAAGATTCTTACTGCGCAACACAAAACAAACCGGATGGGTAGTGCACTTCAGTTTTTGACCCGTTATGATGAAGGCGGCGAAGAATTTCTGACACAGATAGTCACAGGAGATGAAACTTGGGTTTCTTACGACACTCCTGAAAGTAAGTAGCAATCAATGGAATGATGACAAGATCCATTCCATCCCCAGCAAAGGTTAAGCCGAAACAAATCTTGACACTTCGAAAAATGATGTGCACAGTGTTCTGGGACTGGAAAGGCATCTTACTCATTGATTTCCTATCGCATGGTCAAACAATCAAAGGAGATGTTTATTGCGAGACACTTAGGAAATTGCGCCGCGCAATAGAGAATAAGCGCCGAAGATTGCTGTCAAAAGGTGTTTTTCTTCACGACCACACACTGCAAATGTGACGAAAAACCTCCTACAGGGATTTGGCTGGAACGTGTTTGACCATCCTCCGTACAGCCCTGACCTCGCTCCTAGCAACTTTCATCTGTTCTTACATCTCAAGTCTTTCCTTGGCGGTCAACACTTCAACAATGACGAAGAGCTGAAAGAAAATGTTTCCAACTGGTTGAAGACACAAGCGGCAAACTTCTATGAAGAAGGTATACAAAAACTTGTGCCACGCTATGACAAATGCCTGCAAAATTTCGGCAGTTATGTGGAAAAGTAGCTTTAAGAGTTGTAGAATTTTGTGCAATAAATAATTTTTCTGTATTTGTACACAATTTAATTTTATTACCAAACGGAACTTACTTTCTGGATGTACCTCGTATAAAACATCAAAACAGGTTAAACAATTTTAAATTGATATAATAGGCTTTGTCCTCAAGACCAATTTTTTTTTGTTAGACCTTTTTTTTAATAAGAATGTTGATTCAATTCTTTATATATCATTGAGTATTGGAATGTTTTAAAAATACTGAACACAACAAAACATATTTAAATAAAGAAAAATCCTGCATAATTACAAATACCTATTACAGCTTCACTCATTATTTTATTTTAGCCTACCTACAACAGACTCCTGATTTTCTAGGAAATTCTAGGAATTTGTGGATAATGCGAAAATGGATTAAAAAAGCGAAGTAAACAACAAAATTCTATTAATTATATAAATATAATTTTTATTTTACCAGTAGTAGTGTAGCATAAACTACAGTACGAACAAAGAAATTAGAAAAGAGAAATTAATTGTAATTACGTTTTCTAAAAGTAAAGTAAAAGTACGTTTTTTCTGTAATTACGTTTTTCTAAGTAAAAGTAAGAAAAGTAAAAAAAAAAGCAAAAAAAATAAATATTTTCAAACTTTTTATGGCTTTTGTCCTTCTAAAATAACAGTCACTTGCATTTGTAAAAAAAAATATTTTTAACTAACTGGGTTCCTCACACTCTCTGGCTGTCATTTTATACAAATCAAATTAACAAAAAACACAGGTCTGCCAATGTGATAAGCGGCAGACATTCATCTTTATGATTGAAAGTGATGAGTCATGTAACAGTAGCAAGCATCTTGAAAGGTAATTCACCTCTGTACTTAAATTTTTACCACACAATGTGCAGGATACATGCATTATTGTTGTTTACTGTAGACCTACTACATAGTAAAATACTGTAAGTATTCTAGTAAGCAGATATGAAATAATTAAATAACTATACTGGGGACATACACAAAATAAATAGTTCTTATTTAAGGTACTTCAAACCTTTACCTAACATGATTCTTTATGGTACTAATTTTCAAAAATTTAAAAACTAAAAGCTTCTAAGAACACTATTTTTGTTTTGTTTTTTGTGTGCTTTTTTTTAGATAGGCCTATTTATTCAGAAAAAGTATAACCTACTTATATAAAAAAAATAATTTTCAAGTACTTTAAAAACTTTATTGATATTGAAAAAAACACTAGGCTTCTTTTAACCTTATTTATTTATAAATCTAACAATAATCTTGTTTGATTTCTTCAATATTTATGCATATTTCAGACTTCCTGCATTTTCTGACTATTTTAATTAAGCTACACACATTCTCAAACCAGAATATTACCTTCTTTTGAGATGTAAATTAATAATAATAATACTTATTATAAGCCTAATGATTACCACTATTGGTAGAATCTGTTAATGCAGTTACTGCAAGTTAATGATTTTGCTACCAAAAGCAGCATACAAGCATAACCGGAAATCTTAATACATTTTATACTTTTTTTGTTAAAAAAGGAGTACTTGAAAAACCTTAAACCTAATATAGTTTCTTTAAAGTTTAGATGTCAGCAGCTACTATTCATACTAAGTTATGTTAATTAGGTATAAAGGTATGTTTTTCTTAAACAATTAAAATTTATTAAAGAATACTTGAAAACCTAATCCATTATCAGGTTTTTTACTAACTACTTTATAAGACATTTAAATTAACTACCAATCATGGTGTAAGAAAACAAAAATATTCGTTTTGTTATATGATTCATATTTGTTTAGAATTTCATGTTTAATTGTTAAAAAAAGATTTGAAAACAGGAAAACTATTTGTTTAAAGTGTTCTATCTGTGCTTATCGCTAGAATAGTAGGTTTAACATTTTCAATCTATGTTTATTGGTTGTAATAAGTGTTATTTTGAAGGTGTTATAATTATTACTGTCTCAAAAAAGTATTATTCTTGATTGGGAGAGTCTGTATATTAATTAAAATAAGAAAAAGTCAAAAAATGTGTTAAGGCATAATTACAATTTTTTCAGAAAAAGAACGATAAGATGTAAAAATATGCCTTTTAACTTAAAACAAAAAAAAAAAGAAAATAAAAGTATAGTACAAGTTCAATTGAGTTGCTAAAATGAATTGTTTTATAAATAAAAACATTGCTTTGCCCTAAGATCAGGGCCACCAAATATAGAGCAGAGCGAACTACAAATTCAAAATCAAACCTATTGTTTTTAATACAACAACAAGGTTTGCTCATAGGACTGAGCAGCATTGAAAGCGAAATGGAGCTCAGTTTCACTTTCAGTGGCCGCACTTATATTAGAAACAATAGGTTTGCTTTTGAATGAATTCTTCTGCACACATCTGATATAACAAAACATCGTTTGTTACATAATTTATTACAGTAGGAATCACAATGTCAGCTATAAAATGTAGGTACTGATTTTCATACCATTTTAATAATCTATATACAAAAAGAATAGGGCCTGCCATTATCATAAAAAAAAAAATAGTTGTTAAGCTGTTAACGAGTTTTATCATTTAAGGTAACAACATCATCTATATCGCCACATTACTACCTAGCTTTGTCTAAAACAGATAGCCTAATCAATATCAATAAAGGCTTTTTAAGTGAATTAATTGTTATGATCAGTACATATATACTACAATCAAATTCTAATTGTCATTTAACTCAACTTAATTATTTATATAATTAAATCTGTTAAACAAAAAACATGCACTTGCTATCAAGTGTATGGACCTAGAAAGAATTTTGTCCTACTTGTAAATTAATACCGTTTATAAACCCTAGTCCATCTAAAATGATTGACCAGGCAATTTTAAAGATGTTAAGTTTCAATTTAAATTAAAAATAATAATTATCCATACTTACACTTAATATGAAGTTACATAGACAGGCCAATACTAAGAATTATTAGGTTTTGGGGTTAGAATTCAAGATTCTCTTTACTGAAATACATGGAATATTTACCAATGTGTATGTTTTATTAGGAAAAAGTCATGTTAACTAAAAACAAATATTGGAATTTAACCATATATTTAAACATATATTAAAACATAGTAATGTAAACCTACATTATTATATTAAATGACTGCATTTAGGCCTATGTTTACAAAATGTATCTTACACAACCTTACCTTAACCAAGCTAAATGGGATCTAATTATCTAACTCAGGTAGCAATCTCAGCTGATCTCTATCCACAATTTTTACAACTCACAAAAACTTACAGAATTTCTTCCGATAAGTACATAGAGCCTAAATAAATAAAAATATACTATATGAAAACTGAAGATACTTTCTTTTTGAAGATGGAAATCATGTGTCTAAAACACGATTACGAGGAAGTAGCCTATACACAAAGAAAGTAAGACAAATACGGAAAAACAAAAAAATTTTATAACAATTACAAAACTGTTTTCATAAATAATTATTGCATATTATAACTACATTATTCTACATCATTATTTTTACTGTACCATGACAAAGAAATTAGTACGCCGCGTAACTTTCGGGAAAACATAAACATGCTGCTTTAAACTACTTGAGAAAGACAAATATTATATTTAAAATAAACAATCTAAATTAAAATTGTATACTAACTGTTTATTAGATAATCCGAGGTGGAAGTTTCATGATTGCAAATGAATTACGTATTTTGTTGGTTAAAGACAACTGCTTCACCAGACGAGGGACCTCCTCCGATCATCATAATATATTATACACAAGTAGTAAAAGTGATCTACTGAAGTCATCACGTCACCACTGTCATCACTATCGATTCTTATATGAAACAGTAGTTTATCTATGTTTACAAGAAAGAAATATTTTTAATGTTAAACAGTCGAATTTGTTCCATATTACATTTTGAAACGATGTCATTGTTTTATAATAAATTAAATTATTATAAACAGTGAACTATTAAGATTATCATTATGCTAAAAATGTGTCAGAAATCAACTCAATAATAGCAATATTAATTATTCATTCATTTAATAATAATACAGTACTTTGTAAAAATCTCGAGCTTAAAAAGATATTGCGTAATATAAAAAAAACATAATACCCAATAATCTTTTATAATATTTACAAAACTGTTGGCCAAGATTAATGACTAAATTCGAAGATTTTATAAATAAAAGGGGGGTTTATTAAGTTAACCAACCTTAATAATACACTCAAGCAGGACCTCCAATAATTTTTATTAATTACTGTCAGTTCTAATTCAAGCTGTAAGTAAAGTATTATGCAATATATTAAAAAGAATTATTATTCTCATTTTTACAATAACACCTACAAATTTAAATTTAAAAAAATTGTATACCTCTTTCACTATTATGATTTAATTAGCTGTTGCGGCTTCATCCGCAATTGTAATGTAGGTAATAAAATTTATAGTCGATTTTCAAAATCATGAGTACGTTCATTTCAGTTTAATATATGTCTAAATACAATATTATATGATTTTATGTCAAAACAGATTTTTGCTACTCGACACTAGAATAGGCTATAACTGACCATGGGAGAAGCACGGAGTCCCAAATGTTTCCTGCTACTCTTAATATCTGACACTGTGACTTATTAATTGTCATTGTAAATGCCAACTTCAATGGAAACTGCAATATTTTAATTTGGAAAGGCAGGTTGTTTGGAATTATAAGATTGTTTCAATTAAAATCATTGCGAATGTAACCTTATAAACAATAATTTTATAATAAATAATAACAGGGATTCAGATTTTTAAAACGGGGATACATCTATGTCCATCTCAGGTACCTAAACCATTTTTATTTTAAATTTCATCTCAATCGGTCCAGTAGTTGATGTGTGATTGAATAACAAACAAAAAAACACATATAAACTTTCAAATTTAAAATATTGTATTAAGAAGTATAAAATATTATTAAAATGTCACTGTTGTAGCCTACAGTTAACACATATCACAAATCTGAATACTAAATAATTCAGTTGCACTGGATAAGTAGTATAATGGCATTTAAATATTTATTATTCACACCTACCAATATATAATAACGAATAAAACGTCACTGTTACACAGTTAACACTTGTCATAAAACTAAATACTAAATAAAGTTGGACTGGGTAAGTAGTATAATGGCGTTTAAAATAATTTAAATATATAAGTATATGCTATATATATAAGAGCGTAATGCGTGACAGCAAACTGAATTTTTTTCCCATGCAAAACATACATCCATACCCCGCCATAAGAAGTAGTCACTTCAAAAAGTCAGCCTAAATAAAGACAACGTATATTTTTTTTTTCAAAATCTATTAATGTGAAATACTGTAACACCCGATTTCATAATTCTTGACACAATTTTTTTCCTTTTCAGTAAATATAGTGTGGTTAATTACCTACACATACATCTGAACGTATGTTAAAGCGATGATTCTCGGTTCCATCAAAGGTAAAACTAAGTACTGTATTGTATGTATTTAAATTTAATGTAAGTGGATGGTTGGACAACACCTCAATTTCTGTTGTCAATTTGTTTAAAAATTAGTAATTAGATTTTTTTTAAATTAAATATTTAGCTAAATATTTCACCTGGCATTATTTAGCACTTTTTAAAAACTATTTTAATTTATAAACAAAAAAGAACCATTATAACTTATTATTTCATGTTCACAGATACTCTTTCATGGCATTGCTGTGGGGGTACTGCTATTATTATAATATTATCATTTCTGGACTATATAAATAAATATTACTGATGGGCTCATAGCCCTGACTAGTTACTATTGTCAGGTTGATTTGACAAAAGGGTGTTCATTAATTACAAAAATACCAAGGAATAAACTTAACCACACATTCACTACATATATTTATTTAATTGTGCTTTGACATATCACTACAGCTAACACTGGGAACTCCTAGTTGTATGAGGCTCACACCTTTTAATTTTAGAACAGATCTTTTTTTACACTCAAGAGTCTGGAGCTGCTAATAATCACTTAGAAAAGTAGCTTGTCTAATCTCCTTATAGGTCATGTCTTGTCTGTTTGATATTTCTCTAACTCACACTAAATCTTCCAAAACCTTGAGATCTTCATCCTTCACAGTAAGGATTTTACTCACATAACTAGAGTAATCCTACCAACATCTCTTTCTTCATTCATTCTCAAGGACATTTTCCACAGCAGGTAGGAACCGCTCTAGAAAAATTAGCTCTCTAGGAAAAATCAAAAAAAGTTTTTGGTGCAAAAGCGCATTATAGTGTATATCAAGTACCCTTATTCTTAAACATTAGACGACAATAAACATAAAAGATCAATGAAAAATGAAGCTTGCAAATATTAAACTGCAGATAGGTAATACTAAACCCGAAAAATCAATTAAAATGAAAGATATAACTCTTAAACTACAGCCAGATAACTCTAACCACTAGGCCGATAAAAACAAAGGTGATTCACATTCATTAGATCAATCAAAAATGATAGGACTACAGTAATAATGATATGTTCAATCATATTTTTAATAAAAAGTTCAAAACAAATTTTCTTCTTTGCATTTTGGTGCCCCTTAACTTGATGTGCCCCAGGTTATTCATTAAAACTGCCTTGCTCACCTATATAGTAGAGCGGTCACTGACTGCAGAGTCAAATGACATTCCTACCTCTTTTTATATCTGTAGTGGTAGAAGAGGGTATTCCTTATTGTCTTATATATGACATGTGAAACTAACTGCGGTCATAATACTTTTTTACTTTACCAAAGATTGAATTTTGTCAAAATGACCAAAGTAATTTGTTTATGATTTAATTTTTAATTTAGGCGCCGCCTCGGTGGTCTAGTGGATAGCGTACTAGGCTTTTACCCCGAGGACCCGGGTTCGATTCCCGGCGAGGGCTTGGCATTTTCATATGCTATAAATCATCCCATCGTCTGCATTAGCCCAAATGTGCACAATAGTCGGACGTTAAAAAAAAAAAATTAATTTAGGCTAACGTTTTGTAAGTAATTAATTAATATTCTACAAGATGAGTATGTAAAATAACGAAATGTAAAATTTGTTTTTGTCAAATTTGGATTTTTCTTATCGAATTATATTAATACATATTACCTAATATCCTTACAATCAATCTTATGTTTAATTAAATAGAACAAAAAAATCACTGATTTGAAAAGTTTTTAGAATTTTTCTCTGCATAATGACAATGGTTTAAATTTTAAATGGAAAATATTACAAAATTGTGAGAACAGGTCATTTGACACAATATCTATTTTTTGTGGCATTTACTGTTTTATTTTAAGGAAAGATAAAACCATATGAAAAAAGGATGGAAATTAATATGAATTACGATAATCTGGAACATAATAAAAATGGTACTTTACTTTCGGACCACTCTGTAGATAGAAAAGGTCAGCTTCTATAAAATACTTCTATTTTATATCTCCAACCCTGTAATAGAACCACAGAAGTTAATTTGTCTTAATATTTTTGCAACATATAGTAAATTTGTGTGATTGAGAAAAATATTGATTCAAAATTGAAAACTGTTATACTCATTGAAACATTTGCTCTGTTATTATTTATTTGTACATTTTCATTGAAAAATAAAGTCTTGGAATAGCTAATATATATATATATATATATATATATATATATATATATATATATATATATATATATATATAAAATATATATATATATATATATATATATATATATATATATATATATATATTTAATAGGAAAATCTCTCTATTGCAGATCTCTCTTTTTAATGGAAATCTCTCTATAATGGCAAAACCTGTTGGTCCCTTTTCATTTCTTCAGTAAAAATATGTTATATAACTTTCTCTATTAAGGCCAAAAAATTTTATTAATCTCTCTATAGCAGCAAATTCTTTCTACTCTTTTACACCATTTCTCAGTATTCCAACACATCTTTCAAGTGTTAAAAGCAGTGCATAGTGTGTCAACTGAATCAAATATTTTTGACTAGTACAGTTTACAGTAGTGCATTATTTTTTCATACTTTTACAATATAGTGTAATGACGTCTAAATGGAAAATTTTATCATGAGAAAAAAATTAGAATTTAGATAAAATAAACAGAGGAACTGATTGAAAAATATAGATGATGACAATTCTACTTGACAATTGTTAGGTTTGAGAAAGAATGCAAGTTCTATTGTAAATGAGGTTGTCCCTGTCCCATGGCTGTTCAAGAAACCTTCCTCAAATAATGAGGCAGAAGTTTGACTCAGTTATTGTTTAGTCAGGTAGTCAGTTCTGTCATCACTCAAGTGCGATATACTAGCCAATTTTTGTGTTTGCTATAAATTACATTATTTAATGACCTTGGTAGTTTAGTAAATTACTTATTGTTACCCTAATTAATTTGTTGTCTCCTGAATGGTATGTGCTATGATGACAAAAAACTGATGGGAAATACAGTATTTGAATAATTCAGTATCCTATATACTATACTTTCTATTTTTTTTTTTTTTTTTTTTAAGTACAGAACAGGGTATCTCAAAGTCAGTTAACAGAAGATTTTACTGTATCTTGAAAATGTTTAATTGGTTATTTTGATTATGAGACTTACAGCATGTGTATAGATTGTTTTGTGTTGGCTTCCTTTTAAATTGTTTCAAATGTGTTTTTTAATGAATGTGTGTGTGAGTGTGTGTGTGTGTGTGTGTGTGTGTGTTAGTGTATAATTGAACCTAATGAAGTAAAAAAACAACATTTTATTTATAACTAGGAATACCCTACAAAATAAGTGTTATTTTAAATATTGTTGTTGTTGTTTTCCAATGGCTTCCGCTGGCTCACGCCATCTTTGATCTTGCTTCCCAGTGGAGGCCAGGGAGGTCTCCTCTTCTCTGCTTCTCTTCATCTAATTTTCTGCAGACCAGGAGATGGTCCTTGTTCATGATGGTGTCTGAGCATTCACACAATGTGCAGTTGTCATAGTTTAGTATCTTAATTTTCTTCAGGTGTTCATTCAGACAGTCGTGTCCAGTTGTCAGCCAAAAGACCGCGACAGATGTCCTCCTCTGGAGGTCCTTGACCTTCCCATACAAGTCGAATACATTCTCATAAGGCTTGTTCTTTATGTCTTCCTTGACTTTGTTTGTAAATTCAAGATAAGATGTTCGCTTCAGTGCACTAATCCGAGCCTCCAGTGTGAGCATTCTTTTTGGTTTCTGCACTATAAGGGTTCCTTGTTTGGCCAGCTTGTCTGCCTGATCATTCCCTTGTATGCCTACATGTGACGGGATCCACTGCAGAACCAATTCCTTGGTAATGTGTTTAACTACTTTGTCTTTCTTCTGGATCGATTCTATCATAGAGCCTGCAGATGTGTTCTCAGCAATTGCTTGTAATGCCGATTTAAAGTCAACTAATATCACTATGTTATTATTCAACCATGGCCTCGTTATTATTTGCCTCAATGCCTCATCGATTGCAAATAACTCCGCCTCAAAAACGGTGGCGTCCGAGCTTAATGCAAAATAGTGAGAAAAATGCTCACAGAATATTCCCGCCCCTGTTTCACCTCTGATTTTATATCCGTCAGTGTATATTCGCAACCAGTCGTCTGATGGGTATAGGTTGTTTATAGCCTCCAAAGTAATTTGTGCAACTGTGACTGGGTTGTCCTTGGCTTTATTTATAGTTTCCACAATTTGAGTGCTTATGTTGTACCTGTCGTAGTCCAGAGGACTCTTCAGCTGTGTAGGCTCCTCGATCACCACACCACTAGATCTCCATTTAAGCATCAGGTGTTTGAAACTTGTTTGTGTTTTTAATGTTTGTTCTGCTGGTGGTTCTAGGATCCATGGGTTATTGTACTTCCTGTGAAGAATCTTCTCATATGTTATCATAGCTTTGCACCTGTATTCATTATGCAATGGTTTGGTGTTGGTATAGGCATGCAGTGCTGCAATTGGTGTGGTCTTGACGGCACCCGTTATCATTCGTAGGCAGTTGTTCTGGCTTGTTTCAAGTTTCTTCAGGGCATCACTGCCTGCCAAAGCAAGCATCTCACCACCATAAAGAAAATTTGGTTTTATGTATGACTTGTAGGTTTGGCATAGTACATCAAGCGTTCCTCCCCATTTTACTCCTGCTAGTCTTTTTAGTATATTGGTTTTGGAGGAGATCTTTGATGCGATGTAATTTGCATGGTCTTTTAGATTGAGCTTTTTGTCGAGGATGACTCCCAGGTATTTAGTACTACAGTGCTGTTGGACTACTGTGTTTTCTACTTGTAGAGGTATGTTTTGTGTTTTTGTTTTCAGTGAGAAGAGCTGGTAACTTGTTTTCCGAACATTAATTTTCATGTTGTTTATTTTAAATATTGATATCTATGTTCGTATGCTGATATAAAGAAATTTGTTGGAGTTGTCTCATGTAAAACAATATATTCAAACCTGGGGCTTGAAATGAGTCCCAATTCTGACCTATAAATCATTTTTGATGTGTGTGTGTGTGTGTGTGTGTGTGTGTGTGTGTTTCAGCACTCTAATGTTCATAACTTTCTTTGATCAGATTTGATTAAAACTTAGTACAAAAATTGATTTTGGATAAATTCCTTATCTATTTAAACAATTTCAAAATGTAGGTCATTTAAAATCTTAAAACTGACTTAACCATCGTAATCAGTATTAAAATCTGCATAAAATAGCATTTAAAATTTTTTAAATTCATTGAAATTAAGAAATGAATTTTTCCTTTATTCTAGTATTTTCAATGTAATTTGGTAATTTTAAATTCTATACTGATTGCAACGGTGATATCAATTTTTGAAACGAATGTAAGGTAAAAAAAATAAATAATGTTATAAATAAAGAGATAGCTACGTGTTGTGATTATTTAATAATTAAAGTAAACTGTCACAAAATATTTGACAAACTACTATGCTGATGATGATTACCAATTTTAAGAGTTGTTATAAATATATTTGTAACAAATAATATAAAAAAATTTGAAATGAAAACATCAGAGTTTTGCAGTCTTATTGTTCTAGAGTAATATCTTAAAACTTTATCTTGATAAAGGGCAGTTCATTAAATGGTTTATGAAAAAGTAAATTAAGGAAAATTTTGGTAGAAAACAAAAAAATGTAAGAGGCCAGTACAGGTTTGTAGTGCCAGTGATGAAGTTGATTCTTTTTTAAAAATATCGATTTTAGTAAGTATCATATAATAATAATAATTGAAATCAAATTTAAATAATATTCCACTTAAAAATAATATTATTGTACTCTAGAAATTAATTAATATATTAGAATATTTAATATTATTAAATTATTATATTAAAACAGAAAAATATAGAGTATTTATCTAGCCTGCAGAACACTATTAAAAAAGTATATCCTATTAAGAAGAAGGGACCAAAATTTAAAACAATCTTAAAAGTTGTTTTCGTTTCGTTTATTTTCATTGATGATCTTTTTAAGATTTCATTAGCTGGATTTTGATTTTATTAACAATTACCAGTATTGCATTTTACAACATGTTTGTGCTGAAATTACAATTGATATAATATAATATAAATATTTCGAAACAACAGAAGAAATAAGGTTTTGAACATTTCTCCTGATCTATATAATGCTATCTACAATATATTACTGATAAAACCATCTTTACAATAGTAGAATTTTTCAGTTCTAAAGTTGGTAGTTCTAAAAGAAATTCGCTATAATTTCAACTCTATGAACAAGCTATTTTATTATGTCAAATATTTACATAATACATAACCTCAGTTTAAGAAGTTCTAATTTTATTTAATATATACATAATTTACTTCCTTATTACATAAAGGCTTATAAAGCTATAGACTGTATTTCTAAAAATAATAACAAATAATTTAGTGAATGAATGATAATATGACTTTTATTAAATGAAATAAAACATTTAAACATAATCTTATACAATAACATCACAATAGTGTAAAATAACAGACTCTTCTATTAATTTTAAAATAAACTTTTGAAAATTTATCTGAATTTGTAAAATATTTTTTTACATGTACTTAAGGTATATTAAAAATAAATATTAGCTAAAACCTTTTGATTTAGGTAAAGAATTAATAACAATAATTTTTTTTCATATTCTAAGAACAGAATTATAAAAAATATATGTAGTTATTTTAGAAATTAAATTATGAAAATAAATAAAAATAACTGAATATTATTTTAATAATGTTTTGTGAATTTTCAAAGAGTTTAAGATTTGAAAATGGAAATTATTTTAGTACTATTGACTTTTGTTATATTTATTTACTTCTTTATATTTTTAAATAAATAAAAACACATTAAAAATAAACTATGGAAAAAGATTTTTTTTTTAATAAATGTAAATTTGGTTTGAAACATTTGTTTTTTTTAAGTGTAATAAAATGTATTTATGCTGAAACTTCATTTAACTGTTATTGTTTTAACAGCTCTGTTAATCGGCTCCATTATTAAAATTTAATTACAGTATTTAAATTTAAAAATTTAAATAAATAAATTTCTATACTTTTCATATAAACTATATGTTTATATAAACTATATGTTTATGGCTAAATACAATATATAAATATTGTACTGTATTTTTTTCATAAGTAGCTGTTAGAGAAATAATGAAAGCAAAGAATAAATAAAAGAGTAAATAATAATTATTTGTACCATACATAATGCTCTCAATGTGTACAGTAGCCATAATGCAGCAAAAAATTATGTTTACTTTATTACTGAGCAATGTAGATTCCAAAATGAGGCACATTTTGTTTTATTGATGAGTTTGGTCACCTATTATAAACTAACCTTGCAGGTGATAAATGTTTTCAGTTGCAGGTGATGCAGTTGTAGTTGAAAAGCTGAAGTGTTGTTTACATTATTTGTTGCTTAATGGGTAGTGGCTCAGCTGTTTCAGCATATGATTAAGACATTCGATTCAAACAATATAAGTGTAGTTCCTGATATTAGTGATTGTAGGACTAATACTTTATTTTATTGCAAAACATACCTAGTTCATATATATATATATATATATATATATATATATATATATATATATATGTTTGCAGAAATTGTTGACAGTCTGGTGACAAAAGTGAAATGAACACATAAGTAAAATTATTCATGATCTGTAAAGCACAAACATTATTTTCCCAACTTTAGAAAAATGTATTCATAAAGTTTATATTGTATTATAGACACAAAGGAAGCAATGAATTCCCAAATATGGCACTGATTGCTATAACTTCTTTTCAGAGAATACTTGTTTATACTCATGCTTAGAATCTCCCTAAATCATCAATCTTATTCCAAAGTTTATAAAAAAATTCTGTTTTATGTATGTATGAGTTATTTATTGAAAATTTCCAAATTTTTGTAAAAAAAAATCAACACAGGGTTGAAATATCAACTGATAGAGTTTTTTCAATACTTTATTCAGAACAATTTTGTATATAAATATTATATTTTTTAAAGTTTATATAATGTTTTTATTTAAAATTTCTCATAAATAGATTGAGAAAAAAAGAACTCCTCTGAAATTTCTCCTTCATCATTCAGTTTTAAGGTTTCTGTCTTGAAATGGAATCTCTTTACATAAAAAAACAAGATGTTCCTTTAGTATTTGAATCACTAATAGGTTTAGTGTAACTATATGAAATTCATCTCTCACTATTGCACAATGTTTTAAAAAATACAAGGAGCATTATGTTGATTACAAGCTTTTGTTTTGTGTATTTATTAATATATATTCACTATAAATTATATTAATATGTCCAATTTTGTTTGTCTTAAAAGTCTAATTTATTAAATGAAAAACCGTATTTTTAAATTATTATTAAATTTTATAATTTAATGTAAGAATAAAGTAATCCGTAATAAAGCAGCTGTCTTGCAGGTATTATGAAAATATTTTTTTTTTAAACTAACATTGAACATCATGTGCCCAACATTTGAAAATCAATTTAGTAGGCTTGGACAAGATTGATACTCAGCAAAACTGTTTACCTATATGAAAAAGATGGCTAATTATTTTTTATCTTTATTTTTGTTAATTTCATTTTTTTAAATTAAATTTTCCTTTGTAATTAGTGCTATAGTGTGCATAAATTAGCAATCATATTTTCATATTTAATTGAAAATATGAAAATGAATTGGGCATCAAAAAACTGTAAGACAAAGTTAATATATTTAAAAAAAAAACTGTATTGCTTTTTTTAAATTGGTGAATATAGTTTGCTGGATAGATCCTGAACTAGTGTGGTTATCATCAATTAATTTTCACTTATTGAAATGTTTTTTTGCAATGATAATAGTTTTTCAAAATTTCTTTTCATCAGTTTCATCACTTGTTTACAATGCCTGCTGTTTACAATGATTATTACTTAATAAATAAAGATGTACAAATATTAGAAATAAATAACATTTCAAAAATATATGTATATATATTGAAATAAATTTGTTGAAATACTTGTTATTTACACTATTGTGAAAGCTTCATACCCAATCAGCCTAGTTACAATTTTGTACTTCCAGAAAACACCAATTTATACTTCCAATGAAAATTAGTTAAAATGTTTTGGTTAGGTACTGAAAATATTGTTGTACTTCTAACTGTATTTATTAATTTACACTAAACAGAACTTTTAAGATAACTAAAGTAAATTAAATTTGTGAGAGAATAAGAAAGATAGAATATCAGATGACAACTGTGATGCCAATAAATTTTAATATTTATTGACATGTAAATTTATTAGCAAGTACAATGTAAATCAATTCACTTTTTTATTAGTATATAATTAAACATTCTTAAATAAGTATTTTGAATATTTGTCAAACATGTATTTATTATTTAAATATGTGTTTCCTAGATTTTGTTACACACACACACACACACACATATATATATATATATATATATATATTAATATATATTTATTATAGTATAAAATATATATTAATATACTATAAACTTAGTGGTTTGCTATTTTAAACCAAGATGTTCACGTCAGAACTTGATAATAAATATAACTCTGGGAAAATTAATTATACAATATTTATAATACCAGTAGGTCTATATTGTAATTATATGATATTAGGCTCATTAGTCAATGTGGCCAAAGCACAGGTCAGTCTGCTGTATCTCTGAACTGCACACCTCTTAGTTTCAGCAGTTACTCCTGCTTATTTATCCTTATCATTAACTATGATTCCTGTCCTCATTAGTCTAACTGGCATAAAATATAAATGTTAAGAGAAAAAATCTATTATAATAACATTATTTGCATTAAATTTAATTAATTAAGTTAAATTAATTAATTAATTGGGCGCCTAGGTGGCCTAGTTGATAGTGTACTAGGCTTTCACCCTGAGGACCCGGGTTCGATTCCCGGCCAGGGCTTGGCATTTGTATATGCTATAAATCATCCCATTGTCTGCATTAGTCCAAGTGTGCACAATAGTCGGATGTTAAAAAAAAATTAAATTTAATTATTCTTAATCATACATAAAATAATGCATGTCTTAATTCCAGAATTATTTTTATCAAATTTCCATAGAAAATAAGCTATTGGATTAAGACCCACACTTGTTTTTGGTTTTATTGAAACTTGACACAAAAACTGACTTTAATAATTGCTTGGACAGGTTTACCAACCAGTAATATTTTTCCTAATGGCAGCAATTTCAAATCTTTAAAAATTAATAGTGAAGTCTTAAATATTTTTGAAAATCTGACTTCACTATTGTAATTAGCAAAACAAACTGCATAAATTAGAAATTTGAGTTTTCAATGCAATTTGAAATTTAAAAATATTTATATATGCAAATTTTAATGCTGTTAATGTTAAAATGAGCATTTCAAAAAGAAGGTGAAATAAAAAAATTACTTTTGCACATGAAATATAACATAAAACAAATTTTAAAATTATTTTATGCACTGATTAAAGGTTTGCAAATGCCATATCTATATTAATTGGAATATTAACACATTGACTACCAAGTGTCACTTGGGACAAATACCTCACCAATATGATGGTGGTGTGAGTACTTCGTAAACTAACCTAGTGTATTAACCTGGCTAGTCTTTAAATAACAGATTACTAAAAAAGTAAGTCTTATAGAAAATGAGATGATGTGATGAGTAGTTGTGATTTGTACTGGTATATCAGTTACAGCATAGGCTACGTGGCCCACCTTGAAGCTACCTTCCATAGCTTGAGCCTAAATTTTCAAAAGGTTTCTGTGACAATGGGCACAAATTAATTGCCCATCATATATGGCCTTAACAAAATGGACATAACTTATACTGTGATTGTCATGTTCATGAAATTAAACTTAAAAAAGTTAGACATTGGTGGACACAACCAGATATTAAAGTAAATATTGATTTAAATTTGTTTACGATAAAAAAATATTTTATAAAAAAAATGCTAACAATGATTACACATTTTTATTAGGAACATATTTTTTATACATTTTTAGATTTTGTAGGCAAAACCAAGGACCCTTACAAATTTGTGCGCTTGTTTTGCCTGTCATTAATGCACCTCTTACTCGTAAATGATGTGATCAATCACTATAACATTTTGTTTGGAAAAATATATGGGGTGTATGGGAAAAGAATGTTTAATGGTAGTTTAATATTTATTGACATGTAAGTTTATTAGCAAGTACAATGTAAATCAATTCACTAAAGATTTGATTTAGTGAATCTTAAGGTGAGGCCTTAAGAGCAAAAATATGATTAAAGTAAAGCCGCCTGAGCTTTGAAAACCTTTAAGTTTTCATCTTACACTAATTTCAACATGTTAATCACAAAAATTTATAAACCTAGTTTTTTCATGATTTTTTTTAGATAATTTAAATATTTTTGTGTTTTGAATTTTGTGTAAAGTCAGTATAATACAATTAAAAATTTATTTTTGTTTGAGCATCAAACACATTTTAAAAGAATTTATTAGATAGTACTATACAAGCAGTATAAAATCCTCACTATGTATTCTGAGTGAATGACAAGGCGTTGTCTGCTTCACAGCAATGACGATAACTGATCAATTTATGTTAGTAGTTTATATTTATTTTTGATATGCAAGTCATTTTAAGCATCAAAATACAAATATGCAATAAGACAGTAGCATTTTAGTTCTAAAGAACTCAAGTTTACACTTCAATGGGCATTTAAAAGGACAAGAAACAAGGCGTGCTTGTAAAACTTTGTATGTATTTTAAAAACATGTGTTTGGCCATTTTATAGTTCCATAAATGAATTATATTTATATCAGTATTTATCTCAATATTTATATTGTGTCCCTATAGACTTATGTTTCTAAGTCTAAGTAATCAGTATTTTAATGTCAATTGCAGTTTATGTTGTACACCCTATATTAAATGGAACAGGGAAGACATCCAACTAGCAAGCTCACTATGAAGGCTAAATGAGGACCTTGGTAAGGCAGAATTGTCTCGATTATTGCACTTATTTGTGTGATTCATCAAAGTAAAAGGTGCATTAACTGAAAATAGAATGTGTAATTTAATATACGAAATAATGGCAATAATTTTATGAAGTAATCCTCAAAAAGTTAATTTTATATGTAGTAAGTTTTGACTTATGGGTGGGGACTGTAGCGTCGTAGTTCCTCCACAATATGTAGGCAATGTAATAAACATTACTTAGTTTTTAAAAGTAATTGTTTTGGGGGTGATTGTTATAAACATTTTCATACAATCCAACAAACCTAGATTTGAACCACTGTAGGTTCAGTGGGATATACAAATAATAATTAGTGCTATATATATATATATATATATATATATATATATATATATATATATATAGAAAATATTAATTCCATTTATTAGTATGGCTTATAAGTAATAAATATTCACTTACAATGGACAGATTTCATTTTTTTTGCATACTTTATGCCAGTTAGACTAATGAGGACATGGGATAAGTGTTAATGGTAAGGAAAAAGCAACGGGAGCAACCACGGCTCAAACTAAGAACCTTTAGTGACAGTGACTGCTTTAGATGTTTTACCACTTGGACCACCGAGCCCCAAGGAAAGGTTTAAGTTTATTAGAGGTAGACTAAAATTTAAAATTAAAAATAATTAATTTGTACAATACAATTGTGATTAGTAAACTATAAACAATTTTTAAAAACTATTTCAATACACAGAAGAACAATAACAATTTTTTTAAACGTTTATGGATCATAATGTTATGTAATAACAAAATATTGCTACATAAACAAAATTTAATAAATTAAAAAGAAAAAGGATAAAGTATAATACAAAAATTTGTAAAGAATATTTTATATGCTAAAATAGATACACAACTACTCGTTTGCTGAAGATTAAATGGAATTAAACATAATAATTTTTGCTACCAGTTGCAAAGAATTTAGAGTGAACATTTCTATCTCCTTTTTGATTCTCTTTTTCATTCTGTCACATACTCAATCAAATATTTGTTTATTTATACACAACATATACACCGAAAAAACTTATTTTTTATACTGTACAAAGCAAATAAGCTGATTGGGTGAATAACAAAAAAATCACATATTTATATACATTGCGTAAAATAAAATTAATAAATATTTAAACAAAACATGACACCCAGAAATAAATTATTGCTCAACATTATAGTTTGCAAATTCATACGTTTTACTCATCAGTCTCTTAAATTTATTGAAAAGGGAAGATGTCAAACAAAAGACAGATGAAATTGTCATAACTCTTCCCATAACTCAGTCCATGCCTCATGGCACTTTACACTTTGCACACAATACTTAGGCTTTTGTTTGGACTAGAAGGCATAACATGAATCGAAATTAATGACTTAGATACAAAAATAATACACTTTTCATAAAGCAGAGAAATGTATGTATATTAACAGTGATAATTTTTAACTATTACAACTGTCTACTGAAAGTAAATGAAATTTCATTCACAGTATTTCTATTTTATATCTTATGAGTTTCTCTGAATTACAATTATTAAATCCCTACATTATATATCTAATTTCTTTATAATAAATGTAAAAATAAATAAATAATTTAAGCCCTTTTATTATTTTATATAAAAACTTTCTTTTTTGTAATTATTCTCTGCTCCAAACTATCAGCTCAGTATTAGAAATTAAAACTATTTGAGATATTTTTTATTAATTTTAAAATAAATTATTTTTCTAAAATACAATAATTAGTTTAAAACAATCACAGTAGGGTTAAAACATCCCCAGATTTTCTTTTCGCACTATGCAAAATATAGAAAGTATGGTGACTTAAATTCATTTTTCTGTTTTTAGGTTTTCTGAGTCAAAAAAATGATTTGATCAGTCTGTGTATGTCTTAATTTTGTCTGCATACATAGCAATTGATTGATTCTGGTAAAATTTTGTGTTAGTTTGTTCATTTTTTCAGACCTAAATTGATTTTTTAAAAATCTGTTTATCAGGTTTTGCTCAGAAATTTAGATCTTATGTTTTTCTGAGTAATAACTCAAGATGACATAACATTTTAAAAATAAATAAAATTTAAGGTATGGGAGCAAAAATAAAAATAAAACCTATCCTCCTTCAATTTTTAAAAAATTACTACAGAGCATTATTTAAAAGAAACATATACATTTCTTTTTTTTTAAATATGATGCATTGACCTGAGTTATGAATCATCATAAATAATCAAAATTCATGAAAGCCCGGTAACTCAATTTCGTGAAACTAGGTCTGTTTACAGTTTTTTTGCAGTATATTTTGATATTTAGTTTAGCTATTGACAAATTAAAGTTGTACGACTACAGTAAATAACTGTCACATGCTGTTTTGTTGATAGGATGGAAGTGAATTTCTGTAAAAGTAAAAAAATTTATACATCTCATTTTGGATTGTAAATAGATCCACTTTTCAAATATTGTTTAGAGTTAAAATCTGTATAATTTAGTATTTTAAATTTTTAAATTTCATTGCAAATTCACAGTAAACCTTATTAGAATCGGGTTAATTTTCAAAATTTCAAAATTATAATTTATGCCAATTTCAACCATGATTATGATAATAAAATTTATTGAAAAAAATGTTTAACACAAAAGTTATAAATTTTTCAAGATTTTAATGACAATCATACTAAAAATGTTGATAAGAGTTTGCTGTTTAATGGAATTGGATAAGCTGCTACTAAAATCTTGTTTTGTGCATAGTTTGAATTAAATTGGACCAAATTGTGAATGCTAAGTTATACACACACACACACACACACACAAATTTTAACATTAAAACATGTTTTAATTAAACATGTTTAAAAAACATACTTTTTAACATTATTAAAACATGTTTTAGAGGTCTAAATCAGTGTTCATTTTATGGTCCTGGGCCTTACTATAATGACCATTTTAATTTTCAGTAAAAAAAATTGTTACATTTAACAACACAATTAGCAGAAACATGAATTCTTATTTGAAAATTTAGTTTTGAAAAATATAAATTGTTATTACTTGGCAGATAGAATTATTTATAATACGTGGGATACCAACACATTTAAAATTTGGTACTCCAAGAACAGTAATAAATTATACCTTGAAAAATTATATTAGACTCGATATCTGAATACAAATAATCAAAATGTACATATTTTAATTATTAATAACCATGTGTAGTTATTAGATGAACAATTTGTATATATCTGCAAGCACACAGATATAGAGTATTGTTTTAAAAGAAATTAGTAAGTTCTACTAAAATTTATTATTTTAGAAAGTAAATCTTATTTGAAAAATTGTTATTTCATTTCCATCCACTGAATCATCCATACTGTGATTGTAATTTTTAAAACATTCATTTGTCCTTACCCATTTAGTCACAACTAAATTAGTAATTAGTAATTAGTAATTCTAAATTTAACACTTTAAATTGATATGATCATTTATAACAAAAGCCTTTTGATAAATATGTTTACAGTTTTTACAGACGATTGTACCAAGCAGATAAACTGTTATATTAAAAAAATAAATTAAAATGTGACTGGGCAAACATAGGATTACAAAGAAGGGAATTAACAAAAGTATGTGCGTTCTATTGCATACTGAAATGAACAAAATGACACATGATTATCAGAACTATTTTAAACATCAATTAGTTGTTTAACAAAAACGTCATGAGCAAATATAAAGTTAGGCTTGAGCTATATAAGCAAGGAATGTATACAGTAGAAACTTTTTCCTTTAAGAAATTTTATTGCGTTATGACTAGCACAGGTGTTGCCGCAGAAACGGGCTATTTCAATAGATCCCATATCTTGAGTTCAATTTTAATAAATTTTATTTTCAGAGTGTTTGACACAATAATTACATAGTTCGAAAAATATAAAAATACTGTCATTTACAAATGTGTTTCACGAATTTATTAACTGTAAGGTTTTAAATTCTAAGTAATATAAGTAAATGTAACATTAACATAGTTTTTTTAAATAATTAAATGTAATAGTAATTTATGCAATTTAGAAAATTAAAATGTACTTTTATTTAATCACTGCTTACTTGTGAAAATATTTAAGTACTTAGTAATTGTTAAAAGTGATTATCAAATGGTTAAATATTTGCTGTTGAGTGTTAGCACACACTCATGTAAATATCCTATTAAATGATAATTAATGTGGTTGTTGGAAAAACATTTACTAAAATTGTTTTAAAGAATGTATTTTCTCAAAACTGCTGTCTTCAAGAAAAAGGTTCTTCAAAAAAAAGTTAAAATACTACATTGAGGTAAATGCACTTCAAAAAATTATACACATTATGAGTACATAATTACTTTATACAATCATTAAACTTATTTGAGCTATTATAAAAACATTTTTACATGATGAATTAAAATTTGAATTGGTAAATATATTGAAATTGAACATCAGATATGGGCTCGATTTTACTAAATATACGTACAATAGTATTAAGTACTTACGAAAGGTAAGTTTACTTATTAGATTTGAACAATGTCCACAATTAAACTTAAAAATAACAGTTCAGGTTGAGGGTAACGTTAGATAACATCTAGCCTATCTTAGTGGTTAGCTTTACAAAATAAAATAAACAGTTCTAATCAATAAAATAACAAGGCCTCCTTTCTCAATAATCTTTATAGGCTACAGCATTGCTGTCATGCCGTGTACTCACAAAGAGAAATAAAACAACCTTGATACACAATTATTGCAAATTATTGAAACGAATGCACAAACCCTGTTAGTTAGTCTTTTGCCACAATCATACATTAAGGAACTATCTCAGGATGATGCACATCGAATTCCAACACTAATACGAATCCAAGTTTTTTCAACCAATTGTAGTATTCGATGCGTTGTTATAAGTACCGTAAATACCACTAACATCTCCAAACTCGTCTTTAGCTGTAGTAACGTTACTAACAGTTTTTTGCATAAATTCACTAGTTGATGGTAATGTGGTAGAGTAATAATTGTTTCTAATTTCACTGGGTTCACTAATAGCCGACCGAACCGATGTTTCCGATGACTTGGGCGCTGAGAGTGATGTCGGTCGCTGAACAAGACTGTCTGCGCGGGGTTGTTCGTTATCACTATTACAACTGATATCAAAAGTGCAGCAAAGGCGTCCGTCCTAAAAAAATTTGAAAAACATCATTTATAATAAAACTGTAATTTTCTTTATGATTAATAATTAAATTTATATTAGGTATTTTCCTATTTTTCTGAAAGAAATGAAAAAAAATAAATGTTTGAAGTAAAACATAAAAAAATTGTATAACATTGAAACTTAAAATTTTATGAAACATAAAAACACAGCAAATGAATACAGTTTAAAACATTTTCTTCATTCATTATTGTATGTAATCCTTAAACAATAACACACAATCTAACTGTAGCCACATAACGATAATAAAATGTCTTATACACCATGGATGATGAAACCATTCTATCCAGTAGGCCAATTGACCTTTTCTAATGAGGGTTTAGTGTGTGATATATTCTTGGATAGAGCGTAAATTGGATTTCTGTGTCTCTTAAAAATTAATGTCCCTATCAAATATATTTTTAATGAAATGAAATTGGAGCTAACTGAAGTATTTCTTCGCTGTAAATGTGTAAAGGGATCTATGAAATATTTAAAAAGTTACTTCAAACTGAAGAAAATATTTTTATTATGATAAAAAGCTTAGAAATTAGCCATTTTTACAATAATTTTTACCTTATTATCATTCGAAAATGTTTTGTCTGAACTATTATACAAAAGGTAAAAAGGTTTTCTGTAAGCAAATTTTTTCAAATTGTAATAAATTCTTTGAAACAAGCAAAGAAAATAATAATCCCCTGGTTTATGAACTTATCAATATTCTGAATATGGGTTGTTTATTTAAAAAAAAATGTGCTATTGTGGAAAAATAAAGGCATATTTTACACAAGCATGTGCTTTCAAGAAAATAATTATGACATTAATGCTTTTTGTACAATATTATACTGTAGAATGGTTTACAAAATAAAATTTTTATAATTGGATGTCCTTAGTCTGAAATATAAAACAGTAAGTACAAGTTTGCGTTATTGATCAATTTAAAATTTCAGTCTGCCACCTAGAATTCAGCTTTAATTTTTGTAAATGTCTTGACAGTCCTATAATACATATAACAAACAATTGATAGTATAAGCTGATTTTTAGTAATGATAACCTAAAAATGTTCTTTTATTGAAAGTGAGCAAATTGAGTAGAAAAAAATGACAATTGATTATTCAGTAGTTAAGTCAAGTAATTGAAAAACAAAATCAAGCTCAAAGTTGTACTGCTTTAGCTGTATGATATACTCATGCAAAAAATTAGCAAAGCAGTGCAACAATTTTTTTTTTTTTTTTGAAATAATGTTTGCATTTTGAATTCAAGATTAACTGAAGTAATTAACCTGAATTTAATATAACTATGGCAATACTTATATTAAAAATTATGGAGAAAATTTGCTTGAAAGCCAAAGCAGAATTTTTTTAAAGCAGCAAATTAAAATTGATTCATAAGAAATTTCGTTTGTATCATTATAAAGTGAATGTATTTCAGCAATTAATAAAACATATTTGTATTATGTTTCATATGAAGTAATTGTAAAGTGTACACACACGCACACGCACACGCACACACACACACACGCACACACACACACACACGCACACACACACACACACACACACACACACACACACACACACACACACACACACACACAATAGACTGATTAATTCAACATTTTTTTAATTGTTGTGAAAAGCTTTCACTAGTCCCTAGAATCTTGAATGTATCACAATAATTCAAACTTTACTTGGCTAATTCAAAGTAAAATTTTTACACTGCTCTATAGTTATTTCAGAATTGTAAAGAATTTGCAAAAATATTGTCCAAGGATTTACGAGCCTATGAAATGCTTAATAATGGTGCTATCTGTCAGATTATATTGTATCCTGTGTTTTTTTCTTTCAATGATAAGAATGGGAATGTATGTTGTATGTATGTTATGTCATAGTTATATATGTTGGCTCATTGTCACTTATTTTCCAGTCTTAAATCCCAAGGCCTTTACAGAAAGTCTGTGCTTGTGTCTGTGTGTGGGGGCATTATCATGTTGCTGACCATATTCAGAAGAAATTACAGCCAAATAAAAATACTTGGGGATTTTATCGTATTAGGAATTGAATTGAAAATAACACATATCAAATTTAAAGAGTAAATTGTTTAAAATATTGAATATATTTTATTTTATTTAAGTTTTCTGTAGGGTTACAGTATTGTATTCTATGTATTTTTAATGTACAATATGAAATTATTTGTTGAGGAGGGACTTATTTTTAAAATTATAAACCAATTAAAAATACAATGATACAACAATAAATAAATTTGTTATTATAAATATATAAATGAAAATGTGTATGAGTGTATGTCCCATAATAACTCTGAAATGTAAGGACAAATTTTAACTCCTACACAAATTTCTCACTAACAAAGAACAAGTATGGTAGAAGTAAGATATACCCAATAATACATATACACATACACATTGACATATATTTGTGTTGGTTGCACACATGAATACTGACATTCACGATGCCCTTTTAGGTTTTCATAATGTAGAAAAATAATGTTTTTTGTTTAACATCTACTTATTTCATTATGTCTAAAAGTACTTATTATTTTATTTCAATGAACAATCAGTGGATGTTATTTACTTTTTATATTTAATATTTTGATATCAGTACGTCTGTTTATTCTTTTTTTGAATATTGTATTAAGTTTATTTTGGCAGTCTCATCTAGCCTTAGAGGTGCCTAACTTTCTTTTTCCTTTTTACTTATATTTCATTTGTATAAAAATCAATTAAATTCTGAACAAATATGAAAACAGAAATGTACAATTAAATTTTTTTGTTGGTATAACTGAAAAAAAAAAATTCAGCAAGAGAGTTGTAAAAAATTCTAATGGAATAAAAATACTTTGATTGAAGATTGTCTTTAAAATAATAAAATAAGCATAGCAAAGACAATACTTTATATCATTTAAATATTTTATGTCATACTGCACCAATAGCACTTACTTTCAACACCAGTGTTGAGTTGTGAAAGCTGTAATTTTCAAATCTCTTAGGTAAGTGACATGAAAAATCAGCTGTAGTATAGGAAAACTTCCACAGAAAAGACTACTTTTTATACTAATGGTGAAATATATTACTGTCTTTAAATGCAATTCAAATAGATATCTTCACTTTTTTTAATGAATGGGAAATGTTATTCTTTAAAAAAATGTAATTTATAAAAATGACCATTTTTAAAATGCCAGCATATTGTATGCTGTGCTATGCGCAGTGCAGCTTGGCAAGCTTTACAAGATGGCTGTTTGTTTTGTTTACCTGTGCTGAAATATTTACAATAAATACATGATCAATAAATTCATTAAAAATAAAGGATGCTAAAAACCAACTAAGTGCAAGCATGCAGACATTTTAAATAAATTATATAAATTAAAACACAAAATTAATTTGTTATAAAATATTTCCTGTAGATCACACCAAGATATCACACCAAGATCAAACATCTAAGATGATCTTTTGTAGGTTTTACAAAATAGAGAAATAGATTCAAAACTTCATACCCAAAACGATTTAAAAAAAATAATTACAGCATATACAATATTTTCATATTAGTGAAATTCCATTAGAAAATGAGCTATTGGAGCTGCCAGTATAATAAGTTGACCTATGACAATGATCCTGACTTCTAGAATATTTTTTCTGTTTTGAGAAGTCATTAAAAATTCTATATAATACAAGGTGCTACTCAAAATTTGCAGAAAATTTGAATTCTATGCATGAACTTTTCATATTATGACCTGCTGCCAGTAGAATGAGCAAAAAGTTCTCTTTGTGCATTAGTGTGTCAACAGCTGTGACAGTGAGAGACCAAATTTTTAAGTTTCATGAATTTTTGTAACATTGTGTTTTAGTGTTGTGACGATTTTTTAAACTTGTGTAAAATAGCACATTTTAAGGAGTAAAGAACCTGCACCAAATTTCTCTTCAAGCTTACAGGGGGGTGCAGACTAGCTGCACTTATTGAGAGGATTTAGACGTCCCTCACGGTATCCTAGTCAAACACACATTTACACTTACAACTTTAACACTTTACACTCACACTTACATTTAGGGAGGCGATATTAGCCTCAATGTGCTTTTCGCCTTAAAATAACAACAAAAAAAACTTAAAAAATACTGCTGCTTTCAGAAATCCATTGCATGCTTGTGGAAGCATCTGTTGACAATGTTATGAATCAAAGTAAAATTTGTTTGTATAAATGCTTCAAAGATGAACAAACGTCTACAGAAAACGATGAGTGTTCAAGACAACCATCGACAAGCACAACATTGGAAAAAATTGCAAAAGTGCAAGAAATAATTGTTGCAGATCATAGACAAACAAATCATGGTGTTTTTGCAATTGTAGGATCCATACAGTGCATCTTGTCAGACAATTTGAGCATGCTACAAAATTTATACCAAGACTGCTAAACAGCGACACATAGCTGCACTGAGACAACATAATTTTATGGTTAATGACCCTGAAACTAAGCACGAATCACCACAGTGGAAATCCATGTTGATTTTTTTTTACATCAAAGAAAAATTATCCATAAGGAATTTGTCCCCCTAGTCAAACTGTCAATGAAAAATTTATTTTGAAATTTTAAAGCAGCACATGAAAGCATTAGGAGGTTATGTTTAGGACGGGGAGAACAACAGCTGCATTCTCCTCCACACACCTGTGCACACATATCTAGTTGTTTGCACTTTTTTGACTTCCAAAAAATATGGTAGTGATTCCCCATCTTACCGGGTCTATTTGCCTGACCTTGCTCCATGCAACTTTTTTCTGTTTCTAAAAAAAAGTTGAAATTGAAAGGCCATCATTTGGGCAGAATTGAGGAGATCCAGGCAGAATCACAGAATGTGCTTTGAACACTTACACTTGCAGACTTCCACTAATGTATGGTATCATGGAAAATGTTGGTGTATTGGTGTATCGATGCCCAAGGGGACTATTTGGAGGGAGACAATGGAAACTAGGAGTAATGGTAAGCAATTTTACTTGTATGGAAAAATTCCCTGAATTTTTGGGTAACACCTCCTATATACACTGTATTAGCACGTAAGCATTATTAATTTTAGTTCATTTGATTCTAACTTGATGCAAAAGTTTATTTTGGGTAGTATCTTGGATACATTCGTTATCCAGCAAAGTTTGTTCATAAATCTTAAATTGAAAGAAAATCAATATTATAAAGCTAGTTATGATAGTGTATTCAGATTTTCAAAAAAGTATTACTTTTTATGATGTGAGAATGGCCACAATTTTAAAATGAAATGTTTTGCTGGTTAACGAACTTGTCCAGACTACTAACAAAATAAATTTTTGTACGAAGTTTGGTTTTCAATGAATCAAAATGTCCTTGTAGGTGATATCATTCAACGTTGTTAGGTCTGGGAAATTTCTTACCATCACATCACTGAGACAGCTGCAATAATCAGTTAAGCATGCTTATTTTGAACTTGTGTGTATTATTTCTGTAAAATTATTGTAATTACAATTAAAATTTTGTTGTAAATGTGTTTTTTTGTATATACTATACAATTTTATATAAATGATAATGAAAACAGTAATAAAACTACAACTTGGAATAGTTAAAAACTTTGTGGTCATTACTTAGTTGGAGGTAATTCACAATTTAAAATAATAGTAATAATCTATTTTGAAACTCTAATATTGGAGTTAAACCTTACAGACATTGCCATGAACTTTACAAACACAAAAAAAGTCAAATTTGTGCATTAGAAATGTATACACTCCTCATAGCAACTACAATATGATTATAAACATACATAAAATGCTGAATTACATAGGAATGCACACATTCAAAAGCAAAACAAACAAATATGCATTAATTAAAGTAAAAAGTGATAATGCAAAGCAGAAACAAAATGTTAAATCTAACAAAAAGAAGACAAATTAAAAACAAACAAAACATATAAAGTACACACAAATGCATTACAAATGAGTTTAGAAGACGGTTTTTATAAAAATTTTCAATCTTACACAAAAATATTTTAAATTTTGTTTGAACTAATATAAAATATGTTTTTACTGATAATATTTTTAAGAAGAACTAAATGAACAAATGTGCAGGATTTTATGTGTTACTCTAAGTGCAAACATGTGCTGAGGTGAGATTTTACAAAACCATTTCAGAAACATTGCTTAAAACACAGAAATTAGTGATTGAAAAAATGTCAGAATAAAAGTTGTGAAAAACGTGCCGTGCATTGTGCATACAGTGAGAACCTCCACAATGAATGTAAAGACAGTGAGTAAAACATTTGCAAGATGAAAGACCAAAAAATTAAATTTTGCACTGTACCATGATCTACTCCTGAATTCTGTTTGTGTCCATTGGTGGTCAGAGTTTGACCATGAAAGGCAAAACATAAAAACAATGGTGCAAAACGCTCAGTCGATTTAAAATATTAACAAATTTTGGTGTTTTATGTCAAAAAAAGTATTGTAAGATGGTTAATTACTATTACATACCATAAATCATATTTTGTTTTCCATAACCTATACTTAGCAACTATATTAATCATACAATAAATATTAGTATTTAATGTTAGAAGTTATGTTTTGGTAATATATTTTTTTGAAACAGAAAATCCACAAATTGATACAGTTATTTTTTAAATTTTATTTCATTTATTTATTTTTGTAAAACTTCTTACTAACTAAAAGCGTGTTTACACTTTGGAATATTTGCAACTAATATTCCAAATAATTCCAGTCAGTGTCCCATACACTTTGAAATAGTTTTAAATGATTGTTTAACACAAATACAACTTACTACACAATAAAACAGACAAATCTTATAAAAATTTGTTTTCCAAACATCATTATGAATTACAAATATTTAAAGTATGTGTGTGTGTGTGTGTGTGTGTGTGTGTGTGTGTGTGTGTGTGTGTGTGTGTGTGTGTGTGTGTGTGTGTGTGTGTGTGTGTGTGTGTGTGTGTGTGTGTGTGTGTGTGTGTGTGTGTGTGTGTGTGTGTGTGTGTGTGTGTGTGTAAAATAAGGTAGTAATTTTATTTTTAATTTAATCATTTTTTCCCACTAGGAAAGTTGTTATTTTGTTGAGTAGATACATCTGCCTTTGCTAGCTTCAAACATTTTATATAAGTTGACATATTTTGGAATATATCCATTATTAAAACTTTTTGATGTACTGCTTGCCAAACCTAGCTCTTTCTTTTATACTTTTTTAACCCACCCTCCTTAGTTTTACTGTCTAGACTGCTTTCTATTTACTCATACTTCCGATTTGTTCTCCCAATGCTTTTTCTTTTCAGTTGACTTAATCCTTATAATTGGTAAACATTTTAAAACTTGGCAAATAACAGCTGCTTGTGAATTTACTTGCTTGTTTGTTATCTTTCCCCCCTTTAATTTTAACTTACATATTTTTAAAGATTTTTATAAAATGTTGTTAAAAAATAAAGTAGTTTTTGAGAATATAAATGGGATTATATTTTTATTTCTTAAAATGAATGTCAAACCATAATTGTCAATATTTTTCAGGAATAATAGGTACGGTAAGATTTGTCCTTTTGTGCAAGCACAAGTTCCACAATGTAGATTTTCTTTTTGCTCTTGCTACTGTTGAAAGAAACAAAAAGTATTCCAAACATCAGTTTGGAGCATTACAAAAATATTGGAACAACTAAAACATTGTTTCATTCAAATGTTCCAAGTGTAAACACATTAATGATAACAATTATTAATTTAGTTTTCATATTGTAAAATTTTGAATATTGAATATTTAGTTAAACATTTCTTTCATTGCTTTGAGGTTAAAATTCTAAAAAAAATACTCTTGATATTAGAATTATGCTAATTCTATATAATATCCTTGATTCAATCATACTTTTTCATGTACTTTATTTTGGTTGTACTTCCTCGAAAATAAATTAAAAATATAATTTAAATTTGTTAGGTATGTTATTTTAAGCAATTTTTTACAAATAAGTTAACCTATAAATTAATTATTGTCTATATGTTTTGCCTATATGGTTTAAACATAATAACCTTATACTATGGAATGAATGTTCCAAATATGACAAAATTATAACTAAGTGTCTACAACTAAAACAATATAATATTAGTGAAGGCATTTATTTCTCAAACTTAAATATGTACAGTAATTTCTGTTTAATTCAAATGTTTTAAATTCAAAGTTTTCAGTGATATCTGAAATTTGATATATATACACACACAATCTTTCTCCAAAAAATCTGGTTCACAAGCTTCTAATAAATACTAACAAATTGACCTAAATTCTCAAAAGTTGCTAATTAGATTTTATTTCATTTTATAGCATTTTCAAATATACTGTTTTGTATAGTTAAAGAATCATAACACAAGTCAATGTACTAAATTAAAAATACATAAAAAAATACCAATTGATTGTAAAAGGAAATGACTGTGGTTAGGCATTATGTTTTTCAATTTACTTCAACATCATAAATTCCTTTTATTTCAAATTTGCTAATCTATATCTTAAAATAAACAAAATGTTGAACAAAATCTGATGGAATTATTTTGATAAATTATGCTTATTTTAAAATTGTTTTAATGGTAGTTCTTGAATTAATTTTTTAAAAGTTTTTTTAAGAAAAATTTTAAGAAAAAACTTCAAGAAAAATTAAAAAAAAATGATTTTAGAATGATTTTTTAAAATCATATACAATGTTATTCAATACAATACATTCACTTCTGTGTAATTATATGCAACTCAAAAATATTTCCAAAGTGATTTTAGCAATGTCTGTTACCGATTACATTATTCTTTATAACAGTGGTGCCAAAACATACACACTTTTTCACATTTCATTATTTCACAAAAAAAAATCATTGTTGGAAGGCATGAACAAAAATCGGCATAATTTTCCAAAATCAATTTATCAGATTTTGTTCAAATTTTGCATTGTATGACATAATGGTGATGTGCATACCACAGGTAATGATGGTGTGAACCATTATCTGCTAATGATAATGGTGTATCATTTACTTTTAAATGATAAATGTTAATGGTGCATCATTTACTCTTAAATGATAAATGTTTTGTATTTTAAAGTTAGACACTGACTGAGTTATGAATCTTCATAACTCAAAATTTATGAAGAACCTATATGTTTGGCTTTTTGAGGACTATGTCTGAATTTTCATTTTCATTAAAGTAGTGATAGTAATATAAAAATGAATTTGTTGTTAATAAAATACTTATCTTCCCAAAAACCATTGAGTTTTTAAATCTAAAAAATAGTTATAAGTTCAGAAATATTGAATTATTAAGATGTTTTAAAAATAATCTCTTAATTTAAAAGAAATGAAGTTTTTTTATCAATTAAACTTTCTTGTTTAAATGTTTTATGCCCTTGCCACATAAAAATTTATTCAAATTAAAAAAAATACAAAATCATAATTAGCAACTTGTCCTCTTTGATCCAATATGAAAAACAAAACAAAACAAAATTTCCAGTTAAGAAATTTATTTTGTACTATCCAAATATGGTTGAGTGTGTAAGGATGTAGTGCTCGTTTGGTCAGATTTTCACTGTTATTTTTATTGTATGCGTAAAGGACAAAAGTTTATGATAATTATTCAATGAATTTCAAACACTCTCTTTGAGATTTATAATAGTAGCAGTAACAGAGGCAAGGATAAATCTTTTTATGAAATTGCAGATAAGATGAGAGCATTCACTTTCGCAAGGAAGTCTGTGAATTTGTCTGTTAATGTTTCAAAGAAGATTCCTGTGATTTTGGATTCTACAACATTGTTTTAGGCTACATATTGTAGAATTATAATAGGTAACATTAAAGAAAGAGAGAGAATATATATAGAAAGAAATAGGTAGGCCATGAGTTAGGGAGAACAATCACACCAGAGTATATGACAACTTCATAAACAAGGTCCTGACAGAAAGCAAGATAGAAGAGTTGTGGGATTATAACAAAAGAATAGTTATGGTAATTTAAGATAATTTGAGTCTTACGATGAAGTTTTTTGTGTTATACGATATGTTGGTAGTTCCTGATAACATCTTAAGGGCTCCAAAAAATGTGGTATGTTATTAGTGAACTGTAACATATCCTCAAATACTGAAGTAGCATAAGTGCTTCAAGGTAGATGAAAGCACGTTTTTCACACTTCTAGCAAAACAAAACTAATTTTACCTAACCATTTATGTTTTAAATTAAAACTCTTTATTTTATTTTATTAATTATTATCTATTTTATTAACCCATTATCTACTGCTTATAAGTAAAATATTCCAACCACCTGTTTAGTAATAGAGTTCTGACAACCTAATAAAAATTTAACAATTTTATGTTTTTTATTTATATTAAAAAGAGAGAAAGAAAGAATTTTAAAGAAATATGTAAAAGAAAGCAATGAAATATAAATTAAAATGAAAAAGAAAGCATACAAAGTCAGCATTATGCAACATAAATAATAGCTATAGTGCGATGCCTGGATACGTTGCACTTGCATTATGCAGTAAAAGTGCGGTTATTGAAAAGAATAAGTTGAAAAAATATTAAGCCTTTTGAATAAATTTATGTCCTATTCAAATAAGACAATAATAAAATACAAAGACAAATTGGTTTTGTTTTTAGTTTTTAGTAGCCTATATTAATTTTATTTAAGTTATTTATTTTATTTTCCCTCTGATTTACAAGTGCTTAACCTAAAACTAAAACATAAACCCTAGACGCTTAGGTATATGTTGGAACATGCTCGAAACAACTTCTGTTGTTCCTTGTACATAAATGATGGCAAATTCCAGAATACGAAGTAATAAAATCCTAAAATAATTATTTCAGTTTTAATATTTTGTATTAATTTGCAGTAAAATCATTCAGATTTAGGAATAATTAATTATGTACTATGCAAATATACAGATATGGGAGTTGTAAGATAGAAATCACACAAAGGCACATTGTAAGAAATTGGTTTGGTGAAGTTATTACAAACATTCTGTCCTAATAGTTATAAACACTCAAAGTGTTAATGTAAATATTCACAAAAAATCTGAAATAAATGTTATTTCAAATATTTATGAGAATTCAACTATATATATATATATATATATATATATATATATATATATATATATATATATATATATAGTTGAATTCTCACAAATATTTGAAATAACATATCATATATATATATATATATATATATATATATATATATATATATATATATATATATATAAATAATTTATAAAACTATATAATTTATTAATCTGGTAACTATGATATAACATACCTTTGAATATAATACTGAACAATACAGACAATCCAAAGTACCAGAAGACTTTAGGTTAGCCTGTTCCAAAAAGCAACTGCAAATAACTTGTGACACAATATATTTTTGCTACATTTAAAAATTAATTAATATTAATTTCATTACAAAGGTAAACTCAAAGTTGAAGAAAACCAAAATAAAATTAATTTTGTATAAAAAAAGAAATAATAATGTTATTGTACAATGAAAAAATATAAAGTAAATAACAAGTTGTCAAGCTTGCAAAAAAAAATAATTCAACAATACATGAATATGATTACAAATATTTCACTTAACCAAAAATAAATTAGTTTTGTATGTTACTTTTTGAAACAGGCTTAAAAAACTACATGCAAAAATAAAAACATTTGATATAGAATAAAATGTTGGCAGTTATGTTAATAGTAGGCTAATTTAATACTATAAAATCAAAATTTTTTTGAGATAATTTTTAAAAAAATAATAAAATAAAGTAATCTGTAGAACCTGCAAACAGTATATTAAATTAGGTTGTAAACTTATACTGATTATAGAAGCTTTTTATTAAACATTTAGTTACCTACAAATTTTACCAATCCTTGACCATTAATATCCCTTCACCATACCTTTTGCCACCACCAAAATTCATCCTCTTTAAACATTCATGACTATAATGCATTATTTAGTTATCTGTAGAGTATTTCTTTTTCCCAAATTTATTTTTAGTTTTTGTCTATTTTCATTTTTAAACTTTAATTTGAATATTTTTTAAACCTTAGGCAAGCTAATAAAAAGGAAACAATCCTTCTGCTTCAAAATTAAAAGAAAGTAGGATATAATATAAGCCTATATACTGTTATTCTACTTATTAACAATAAGATTTCGGATAAAATATTTTGAAATGTATTCTGAAAACTGAAAAAGTTATAATGCTGTGTTTAATTTTAATTTTTATTCAGTAAACAAAATTATACTGCAAATTCAACGTATTTTTTTTTTTAATAGTGTATCACAAATATTGCAACAATTCAATGAATTTGATGTCAAAGAAATGCGTAAATATAAAACATATTCTGTGTACATTGCAGTAGAACTGCTTATAAACAGACATACAGACATAATTACGATTATTAATGTATTCATGCTTCAACCAGACTAAGTCTGTTTGTGATGTGTGTTATAAAAATGATGACTTTTTTTTAAAATACTTACCAAATATTTGGGACAGAGCAATCAACACTTATAATCTGTATTGAAACTTGCACTTCTTCTGTCAATCAAATACATTAAATATTCAGAACCTTTTAAATGTTTCAAATGTGAATCACATAATTTATAAAAAATATGATTCACCATATGCTAAATTTTCAATTGATGAACAGTTGTTAACCTGTTTTACAAACAGTTAAAAACATAAGGAAATATGAGTGTTTTCTGATATAATGAAATTCATGGAAATAGCAAATGGTTTTTGTCATTTGTCAGTACTATATTTGACAAAAATCAAACAATCACTACTAACAACTAGTGATTTATGAATGATGAATAATTTATTCATTATTCATTAAATAAGAAACATTTGTTGATCATCATTGATGAATATCAAATGAACAAAGCTGATTTTATACAAAAATAAACAAAATATAAAAATAATAATCTTTCCATTCTTAGAGCATCTAAAATGAATATTTAATATATGTCAAGACTCAAATTAAACTTCTTATAAAAGGACCTACACTGTGCACCAGATTTTTTTAAATCAACTTTATTTTAAAAAAAAATTGAATATTTTTTAAACCTTAGGCAAAAAAAAATCCCTCTGTTACAAAATTAAGAGAATGTAGGATATTAGATAAGCTTATATATTCTACTTATCATATAATGAAATATTATACTCAAAAGAAAATACTGTTATTAACTTATACCTTTGAATAACAGTTTTGGTTATTTATACTTTTGATGCACAATTACAATTAATATTCATTCATAGTCAGTCATTCAATCATTCATAGAAATTTGCATTGATAAATTTCTTTTGAAATATTCTTTGTCTGTCGAAATATTTAGTCATGACTCGCTGATGTCTCGCTGACTGGAAATGAAGTTTCAAAAAGTAACAATATCAAAATAACTTGAGTTTCTTAGTTTTTTTTTTTTTTGAAAACCTTAACTCACCATCATTATCAGTGTTACAATCTGCGTAAATTAGCATTTAAAATTTTTAAGCTACATTGAATATGAAAATTAATCCTGACCGCTGTCAGATTCATTTCATATTTTTAAAAAGTACTATCAAAGTTAAAAATGCTAATTAATGCAGATTTTAACACTGATTACAATGGTGTAATCAGACTTTCAAAAAACTGTAATACAAAAAAGTTACTAATTTTTTTATATTTGGAATGACTACAATTTTGGAACTGTTGAACAGACCTGTTATTAGCAAAATCGATTTTTCCTGCAGCAAAAACATGTATATGTAAACACAGACATATATACAAAATTTTTAATGATCACTCTAAAAATGATGCAAGTCAGGACAAGGACTTATTATGATGTGGTCTCATGGACACAGATCTACATCCTACCATGATGACCACTTTGATAAATTTGCAATGGAAATTTGCTAATATCAACCACAACAATAAAGTAAAATTGACTTATAATTTGAGAAATCTTGGTTGTATAAAAGTTATATTAAATTTCGTATTTGGAAAATAAGTTAAGGAAACATATAAAATTTTCAAAGAGATTGTTTGCTCCACCCCTTTTGGTAGGAAAAAGCTCCAGTTATACTTGTGCCATCGCTGTTGATCTACAAGTAAAAACTACATGACAACGGCCAAAATCAACACCACCAAACTTACTTACCTACCAGTTCTTTGTGTGACGCCATGCCGACTTTAATTCTAACTACATTCAACGTGCTACGTTACCTTTCATTTCCCAAGGACACAAACAGAACCCAAACAAGTAGATATGGATTAAGTCTTATTTGAATTTAAAACCAAACTTTTTAGTGTTATTTTAACTAAATTAAAATTAATTTTGTTTAAGTGTAGGTATCTCGTGAATTACCGATGCACACAACAGGCCAAATTGCTCACCAATGAGTCGCAGAACGGCACCTGGAAACCAGTACACACAACAACTCTGTTAGAACACACGTCAACACAATTCTAGCACAAAGGGAAATGTGAAAACATACATTATTGTGTTATTTAATTGTTTCAGATTGAAACCATTATTTTTGCATTAAATGAATGAAAAAAAATTTATTCATATTCTGATTACAGACAGCTGATTTTATTATGATGAGTGTCCCATTAAATTATCGAGAATATCTTATCTGTCCTTTCCATGGTTTTATATTTGCAGTTTATTTTATCTTGCTTTTTAATTTATTTTGGTACTTTTTTGTTGTACTTGTTATATTTAACTAACTATTGTTTACTTTAATAACACGTTTAATAAAAACACATCAAAATCTTTAACAATAAGTTTTAGGAACATATAAGTTTCTATATGTGGAATTTGGGAGCTACATTTCTAAAACATTGATTGTACTTTAATAATAAAAGTACATAATGTCTATTAGTTACTAAAGTAATAATATTTTATAAAAACTTACAATTTTACATAAGCAGCCTTTTTATAAAAATCATTTCATTACAAAATCTGTTTGCCATTATTCTGTGATGGCAGCCACGAACATGACAATATTCAGTATGTAAGTGTTTTATGAAATGTGTTTCAGTGCATATGAATAGTGAATATACAAAATATTCTTTACATTTATTTTAAAATTCATTCTATAGATTGAGTTGAAATGCTTCAAGCATTCATATTTAGGGAATGTATATTTAATTGTTTAATGTTTTTGAAAAAAAACATGTTTTTCAAAAATGATCAACCCTGTGATGCAAAAAACATAGAGCACTATATAACTATCTGACACAATGCTCTAGAGTAAACAAGACTGTCTGCTTGAATATGTTTCCACATTTCCTCATATTTTAATTTTTTATAAAGCTACAACAAACCTTAAGAATATGCTACAAGAATACACACTGCAATAATACAATGGGATCAGAAGTCACTTTTCTGCTATTTTAATAAACTACAAATTTCTGTAAATATGTAAAATTTCAAATTGAACCTCTTGTTTAAATTCATTTTTTTATTAAATCACACATGCTGACAGCTTCCAGCTTCTGGTAACTCATCTTTCTGGATCATTCATGTCTGCTGATGTTATAAAATAAAATACATTAACTATGGCATTTAGATTTTAAAACCACATTAATATATCAGTTTTTTATATTGAAAAGTGCACTAGAAATATAGTAGCTAAAAGTCCTAATAGTTTGAGATTCTCATAAATTCAAGTCAAGAAAATTAATACACAAAACTGGCTAAATAGTACTTCTCAAACAGAAGTTCTTTCAAAAATGTAAGTTAAACTGAAGTATACACAAATCATGTATGCGACTTTTTCATAGTTTCAAGAAAGAACCAACTGCTGTTGGTGCTTAATTCTCTTACAGTGAGTTGTTAAAAAGAAGAAACCACCACTAAGGTCTAAAACAAAAATATTCAAATGAAAGCTGGAGAATATTCAATATTTGTTTTTTATGTGAAAGATTATGTGAGCTTTTCTAATGCACCTCTCGGTGATTATGGAAACTATTAATTCCATTTATTCCCTTTTATCATATTTCTCTCTTACTGCATAGATACTGTAAAGGAAGTGACAGTATGAACCACTAATCAGTTGTCATGGTAACCTGACAAGATTAAAGTGATTGGTCATAAAATGTGAATAGAACAAATAGCTTGAAAAAGTTTTGGTTAGCATCCTTGAAATAAGTCAGGATTTTCACAATTACTTTCCTGTGAAAATAAGTCAGGATACTTCCACAATTAAATCATTTATTTTTGTACATACTATTTCAATTTTTAATCAACATTAAATAACATTTCTTATGAGTTGTTAAGGTCTTGCAATTGACAATAATTTTTAACATTTTGCTTTAAATAACACATGGAAGAGAGAAAAAACAATGCATATAACTTACTAACTATTGATTTAATTAAATAAAAGCTTTGTAATTAAAATAGCAGCAAAATTAACTCCATATAATAATTATTTTAGGAAACTTTTATAAAATGGGGCTGAAAGCCACAACCAAAATCATATTAACTTTTAAGCATTTAGAAGTTAATACACCATTCCTCTAAGATACTGCAATTAAACAATTTTATTTATTTTGTTTGTAAAAATCCAGATTCACTGATTGTATGTGTTGAAAAAATGTTTTTGATCCAAATAAATATTATTAACAATAACAAAAAGTTATTGCGGTTTAAAACATTCATATTCTTTTTAAGATTTTCTGGAAAAATATCGTAAACATAAAGTTTAAAAACAGAGTTTTGGGGAGAAAATGTATAGGCCAATATAAGAGAAAATAAAATGGAGAAAGAACTAACAGAATATTACGCCTGGTCTTGGAGTAGAAGTGTCAGTGAAAAGTTTAAGACTAAAGATAGTCAAGGCATGCTCTTTAAAACGGAAAAGTAAAGACTGCAGCAAAGGCTGAAGAGTGTATTTGGGATGACTTAGAGGGTCCAGATGGATAATGGAAAGACCAACTTCTTTTAGAACGAAGTGAGATTATCTCTACATAATTTATCAGACAGAAAAGCAAAGCATAGGAGCACAATGTTGTTTAGGTAAAAAACCGTCTTGGGTTTCAATAGCCAAGGGACCTTAATGGAAATACCAATGTATGAGGTACAATCCAAAATTTCAAGAAGTTTGAATTTGTGTGTGTGTGTGTGAACTGTTTGTGGTATGTCCTGCAGAGTGATGAACTCATAACTCTTTATGAATTAGTGTGCTAACAGCTGTGAAAATGAGAGAACATGTTCTTGAGTTTTGTGTGTTTGTGTAACGTTATGTTTTAGTGTTCTGGCAATTTTTTAAACTTATATAAATTGCACATTATGGAGCAAAGAACCTGCATCAAATTTTGCCTCAAGCTTAAAATACCTGCTGCAGAAACCTATCATATGCTTGTGAAAGCATTTGGTAACATTGCTATGAGTCAAAGTAAAACTTTTTTGTAGTACAATCGCTTTAAAAATGGATGAAGTCTGCCAACGATGATGGACGTTCATGAAGACCACCAATAAGCACAACACCAGACAACATTACAAGAGGTTATATTTTCAGATTGTAGATGGACAATCCGTGATGTTTTTGTGATCATAGGAAAGTTGTATGGGTCCTGAATGCATTTTGACAGATAATTTGGGCATGAGATGCACTGCTGCAAAATATGTACTGAGACTGTTGAGCAGCGACCAAAAAGACCAACATGTAACTATCTGCAATGAACTGAAAATTATACCCTCATGCATCAATTCACCTAACCTCATCGTGTTCTTCTTTCTGTTCCCCAAAATAAAGATGAAATTGAAAGGCCGTTGTTTTGACACAATCGAGGAAATTCAGGCAGAATTGCAGGATGTGTATGAAATAATTACACTTGCAGACTTCTCGGGATTCATGGAATCATGGAAAAAATGCTGGAGTAGCTATATGCATGCCTAACGAGACTATTCTGAAGGAGACAGTGGTAACTAGGAGTTAAGGTAAGAAGTTTTATTTTTATGGAAAAATTCCCCAAACTTTTTGGTAGCACCTCATATATGTTAGCTTTTTTTGAAAATGCCTTGATAAGTTTTGGTTAACTGCTTTGTTGCATTTTCTTTGTTGAAAAATTCAATTTTTTTTCTGCAAAAATTTAGTGATTATACAACAAAAAAATATTTTATTTTTCACTAATTGATTTTTATATTATCGAATAACTAAATAGTTTCTTAACAAATTTCATACAAAAAATAGGGAATGGTGTATTGTTAATAACAACCAATTACTGTAGTAATACAACGAATAGTAAATAATAAAGTATCTAAGTAAACTGATGTTTAATAATTAATATAAAAAGCATTTTATTTGAAGAAAAATAAACTAGCACGCTAATTCTAACTCTACAAAACTAAAACAATATTTTAGCTTTAAAGCAATGTACAATTGATCAGATGAAATTTAATCCAGAACAGTTAATCTCTCTATTTGAGACACAGTCATACACACTATCATACAATGACAGTGAAATATGAAGCAGTTGGAACATATGATTCACTTACCAGAAAACATCCTAAAGAATTTTTATAAAATAGTTCAAAATAGATTCACTTTTAAAAAAGTAACAGTTTAAAATTTTGTTATACAGCTGTTAGTATTATGTTAGTTCATAAAAATGTTAGTAAACATTTTAAAAAATGGAAAATGTTTTACTGTACATTTGTTAGTATCATGTTGTAATCAACAAGGACTAAAAATTCTAGTTAATTCTGATGTAATAAATCAAGTAATAGCTTTTAATTTCAATAAATGCTAAAGCCTCCCTCATGATTACAAATTTACAATGTTACTTTAAACTTTTGTACAAGGTTAAATAAATAAATATTTTATGTACAATGTTAAATGTTATTCAATTTGAACACAATAATTACTATACTAACTAAAACAAAGTTTTCATTTCTAAAAAAAATATTGATAACAACACAAGGAATACTTACCTCAAAACAAGTTGTCATGCCAAATTTATAAGTAATAAAATAATACGCAAAATGTATTTTTATTTCGTATTTGGTTATTAAAATTTGGAAGGAACTGGAATGAAACTCAATACAAATTACAAAAAAAAAGATTGTGAATAATGGTAAGTAATTACTAAGTTATAAATAAATAAATGGAAAACCTACTTAAAATTCTTTAGCATTTGGTCATAGAAATGAGTGAGTATGTAGGAAAAGGCATGGAGTGTATCTTTTTATTTATATTTAATTATTTCATTTATTTTATGAGCATTACAAACATCTATAATCATATTGATAACAGAATTGAAAAACAATTTGTAATCAGTTAAAATAACAGTTTTTCTCAAACAATTAATTTTGTTTAATTAGAAAATTAATTATTTTCTAAATTGTGGATGAAATATATACAAAAATATCCACAAAAACAATTATCAAGGTAATCAGACAATAAAACTAACCAATGACAAACAAAGTCGTTTATGCATCAAGTAAAAAACATTTTCAAAAAAACACTCTATAAACAAGTTGAACTCAAACTCTGCTGTCACTGTACGTATGACAATAACAGTCAAAATTAATTAATGACCTAATTAAGAAAAAAATATTATTAATTAACCATAAATAACATTTATTTGGTTATGATTTTAATAATATATTTATATGACAGTTCCAATTATGTGTTTAGTAAAAATCATCATAACTTATTCTACAAGAAATACTTCACTGTGAAATGCAGTACTTGAATACAAAATGCAACTCATAAAATATAAATTGTCCTGCCCCTGCAACAATCATGACACCTTATCTGTCATGATGTATGTATTTCATGTGGGACACTCTGGATTGCAAACTTATTTACTATGACTTATATTTTATATTTTGACTTTTTGCCAAATCTGAGTGTAATTTTATTCACTTAAAAAAGTATGTATTATTTTATTCCCTACTTATTTTACATATATTTTGTTAATTAATGCAAAACTTTACACACCATCTGTTCTTATAAAGATTGAATTGAATTATAAAAAGTGAAATTTTTATTTTGTATTTGGTATTCCCCAGTTTGAAGTATTCAAAAATCTTATATTTTTAGAAATAGAAATGTAATTTTCTAAAAATTACATAATGTAGTTTTACTTTCTTTATGCAATTTAATTATTCTTTTCTTATTTAAGTACAATATAATAACTTACAATGGTATATTCTTTATGCACAAATTAATATATTCTATTCTGTTTCTATCTAAAATTAAATTATAAAAAAAACTAACGATATTTCAAACAATGCATTTAATACATTAAACTGCAATGCCTTGTGTATTTCAACTTACCTTACAGTTACAAGCAGTGCACCTATTATACGGATCATTCCAGTGACTTCCAGAATCGTACAGTCTCCCTGCATACGCACAAGGTTGTCCTGTAGATGTACTTGCATTAAAAGTGTCCAGCGAGCATGGATCGTCATGACAACGAGCACAACAATCCCCTGGTGTCAGTACTGGATCTGAACAGCTGAGAGGTGGACATTCCATTGGCCAGCAGTCAACTTCACCATACTTTAAAATAAAATGTATACTATTAATAATATATATTCTATACACAAGAACTTATATAACGCTGTATACAAAACATATAGAACTTGATGTATACAAGAAATGTCCAGCCTTAGGTATAATAGCATATTAATATGTTCATGATATTCAAATGTGTGTGTGTGTGTGTGTGTGTGTGTGTGTGTTTTCTCAATCTTTAGAGAGAAAAAACTTTTACTTAAATGTGGTGCAAATTCTCTGGGTATTTTTGTAGCACAACAATTACAAGTTACTGAGGGCTCGGTAAGTAAGGTACCAGTCAATCTACTGTGACTCTGAACTGTGCATCTCAAGGTTTGGGGGAGGTTTTAAGCGGCAATTACTGCCATACCAATTATTCTTACTGTTAACGTTCAACCCTTGTCTTCATTAGTCTAACTGGCATAAAATATAAACATAAAAAAAAACAAAAATAAGAAATAAAAAAAAATTAATTAAAAAAAAATAAAAAGTAACTGCCTTAAAACTAAAAATATGAAGTTTTTCAATTATGATTCTAATAATGTTGTTCAAAACAGTCTCAAATATCGCTATAAATAATCCAAAAAGTGGCCTTATAATTACTATCTTCCCAAAATTTCAGTTTAGAATTTCAGCCTCATATAAAAATAGTCTCATAAGGTGAAAAAAACAAATTTCTCAAAACCAGCCTTACATATTTTGTTCAAATACAATTCAAGTAAGTGTACAAAATTTGAAATAGAAACAAATCATGGTTAAAAAAACTCAGGTTTGTTTTCAAGTTTCTTGATATTTCTATAAACTGTAGTCCTAATAAGCTTTCATTTCAATTTACACACTTACCTGCGTTATAATTTAATTAACTCATTTTGTTTGTTTAAAATTTGAACAAAATCTATTGAACCAGTTTTGGTATATTAAGTGTCTTAGGTTTTTCCTAATGGTGATTATTTTGTGCTAATATCTTCATGACTTTTTAAAATCAGTGCTTATATATCATGTCCTACATTTACATTAAGATGGGAAAAATTAAATTTCTTATAATGTTAATTTAAAAATAAACATTAAAAATGAAGATGTTTTTATTACTATAAATTATTAAGTAAATAAAGTAATTTATGAATTGAATTGAATCCACCTACAAGGCATTCACATGTCTGGCACTGATATATCCATCTCTCCCCACTTCTAAACTCCACATGTCTGAGTTCTTGATGTTTACATGCAGCTTTAGGGTCACACTGAGGGCAGCACTTGTCCTTGTCGGATCCTACTTCTGAACAATCACACTGAGGTTCCATACAACTCAACACACCATTTAAACATGTACAACGCTTACATAGTTCACCTTTAGGTGAAATCTCCATTCCATTCTCTACTTCTTCACCATCCAGCATACAACCTAACAAATAGATGAAAGTCAATAATTAATATTTTAAACCTTTTAAAATAATAATAAAATTTTAAATAAACTATTTTGTTTAGTCTTTAATGATTGTCTTTTTATTCACATTATTTAACATAAAATAGGTTTAGTAGAATTTGTTATTTTTTGTGTTCTTTGAGGATTATAAAATTGGCCAATTTTATAAAACTATCACAGTCATAGGTAAAGTAAAATACGACTTCTTGTAAAAGGGCTAATCACCTTAGGAGAAAAAAGAAAGCAACTAAGTCAATATACTAGCTTAAGCTAGATTATTTGTGCAAAATTGTTGTAGTCTGCAGGAAAAATAGAAGAAGTTCAGGTGTTTATCAGGTGCCACAGGCTAGCAAAGCACTTTTGTGGTTCGGAATGGTCTAATTATTATTTATAGTTGGCTGGATTTCTTATATTTTCTCCCGAGCAAGTTGTGGTGTCTTATGTTGTTGTTCCGGATGTTGGTAGGCTGTGTGTAATTGTTCTGTATTGGGTTGTCCTCCTCGGCATTCTGCTGAACAACAATTTTCAACCTGAATTTATACTCAAAATTATAGCGGGCACCATAATTTTTCAGAATTCCATTGTTAAAACTAGAGAAAGAATGTACCAATCAGAATGAAGCTTTTTGGCATGGAAGATATGATGTGATGTACCAGCAGTAGTGCCTGGGCAGAAGTGTATATTAATCTAGCATAGTATAGACCTGAGATACCACTGTGAACCAATCGGAAGTAAGTATTGACTGACAGGAGTGAAGTAGGTTTCATAGGATTTGGCTGTTTTAAAGCTGGGAGAGAAGTATGGGGATTTTTTAGCCTGGTTGTTTACGTGTTACTAAGCGGAACTAGGTTTGTGTAACTCAATTCCTATGTTGCTTATGCAATGAAAAAATTAACTTTATTTCAAAGAGATTGATTAAACTTAGTTGACATATTCCAATATTTTTCATTAAATAAAATTGGCAGTTTCATTACCAAACTCAAAGAAATTACAGCTATTTACTGATGTGTGCATTCAGCAGTTTAACACACGAGCGAACACAAGTGAGCGGTGTGTTCACGTGAAATCTTTTAACTGGTTGTGTTTACTTGTTTATAAATTCTGAACCTTGAGCATGAGGGTGCCTTTCATGGAGTTGTAACAAATAGGATAGACACATTTGTAAGGCCCTCTTCACTCTTAGTATTGTTAAAGTGTGATGTTCCGTTGGTCTAGTTTTATCTGGTGAAAACTCAGCTCAGTTTCATATGATCTTGTCGATTTTTTTTTTTGTAAACTGTTTTCAAAGTCTTTTTCATTGTTTATTGTACATATATTGTAACTTATACTTACATTGTGAAATTTATTTGTAAATAAATAAATATTAAGCGTGTAAATATTAAAATTATATAAACAATAATATAATTGTTTATATATATTATATTATTATTATTATATATTATATATATATATATATATATATAATTGTTTATAATAATATAAACATGTATATACTGATTTCATTTACTGTATTGTAAAAACATAAGTTATGGAAGTACAGCAGGAGGAGAATATCACAAATATAGTTATTAGTAAATTTAAAAACTTTTTGAATTAATTTATGTATTAAAATAGTCTGATATGACATTGGTAAAAAGTTATTAAATGTTTAGAATCAAATAAAAAACTATTATTTACGAAGTTAGAAATTATTGGCAAATGAGCAGTGCGTTCATTTCTGTGAGAGCTGTAGATTTATTAGGTTAAAAGATAACCATGCTCTCAATGGTTAAAAGATATCAAAATTGTTTTATGAAACTACAGTGTTATAAATAGAAGCATTGTAATTCTTCTATTTTTCTTCTTTAGGCCAAAAATAACTATGTAGGCCTAATAATGTGACATTTTAAAAATTTCCCTCCATCTTTACTGACCAAATGTTTTGTATATTCATTGAACACTATGTATTTAAAAAAATGCTTTGATTATTTTTCTTTAATATAATAACATTTTTTCAGGAGTCATTTAATTGGGAGTCTACTGTATTTTTAATTCCTTTGCTCAGCCAATATTTTTCTTTATTTTTTAAATTTTTATTCAACTTAATTTTTTCTAATTAAAATTACATTCAAGAACTTACTAAGTTTACAGTCTGAAAAGCCCTCACTATCTACAGGTTTGTGCAGACAAGTGCAGTGGAATCCTCCTTCTGTATTGATGCACTTTGCGGAGGGATGACATGTATGACTTCCATTACTGCACTCATCCAGATCTGAACACAAATTATATATTTTAGCTGATAAATTACTGTATATACAATTACAATTATTCTGTTTTGACTCTGAGTTCTGAGATTTAGTTTTTATTATCTTTTTTTTAAATTTAAATGCATGTTCAGATTTACAAATTTATTTTACTTTATTTACAAATGTTACTTACAACTCTGCTATATATTTTTTAATAATAATCCTGGTCCTTTTGACTTTATTTATTCACCATGAAGTCATTTCTTTTCTTATTTACATTACTAGATTCACTCAAGAACTTCCAAAATGCATATTCAATCACACACGAGCATTGCCACCATCGACCCAAATACCAGAACAAAAACTTACTTCACTCTCAGCAAAGTTGTCAGAAACATTCTTGTGCTGTATATAGGCATTGGCTTCATTTTAGTTCTACTCAACTACAATATACGCCTTAAAAAATAATTTAGAAAAACTACAGGTTTTTATTTTCAAAAACCTTTCACGTAAAGTATACTAAGTCTTGTATCCAGTTTTTTGTTTGTAAAGAACTATAGTGGTACAGTAAAAGCAAAACAAGTTTGATTCATTGACATTTGAACAGTGGTGACACTTTTGTAAAATTTAAATCACAAGAATTCATTTCATGTTGTTTAAATGTTATTCATATTGAAGTTTTTAAAAATTTCTTCTGACTTATGATGATGATCAGGTCTTGCCACTGACAAGGGCATCTTATTTGTAATACTAAGATATGAGAAAGTAATACATTGATTTATACCTAACCAATTTAAAATTAAATGACAATGTTTACCTTGACACGTTGTTGCCAGACTATTATCTGGACGTATGGAACTTCTGTATCCAGGTTTACACCTACAGTAGTACCACCCAGGCATGTTCACACACACAGCACTTGGCTGACATTCGTGTAAGTTTAGTTCACATTCATTTAAGTCCTGTTCACAGCTCTCTCCTTTGTAACCCTTTCTGCACTGACAAAAACCAGGTCTAACACATTCTCCTCCATTCAGGCACTTCTGATTGCAGATAGCTGTGAACAGGAAGATTAAAACGAATACTGTATGAAATAAAACGTAATGCTAAACAACAGTGGTTCAGCAAGAATTTTTTTTAATGAAACAGTAACAATCGCAAGAAAGGGTCTGACCATGATTGAGGTAAAGGAGTGGAAATTTGTAAGAAAAATTTTTGGGTCAAAAAACAATAGAAGAACTACATCTGTACAGACTTAGAAAAAACAAGGAGTTCTGCAAGAATTAAGTAAGTATATGGGAATTAAGTAAGTATTAAGGACAGCAATGGGAAAGAAGAAGCTCACATTCTAGACACCTAAAAGTAATGGACTTGTTAGTATATAATGGCTCTTCTTTGTAGTAATAATTTTTTATAAATAAATATGTGTAAATAGATGACAAATTTGCATGCCTAACTCTTTCCAACAAATTTAATTGACAATGTACAAGCAAAATAGTGCAATACAATAATTTATCGGCAAAACAGTATTGAACTATTTAGAGGTTAAAAGAAGTGCACAAGTATTTGCAAGAATTTTCAATAGGAGAAGATAAAATGGATAACAGAGACTGGTTCAGACAAAAAGTAACAAATATGAAGGATTTTATGATAAAAGAACTGAAAAGTTATGTAGTTGTAGCCCTTAGTAGATTGAAAATTTAAAAAATCTTTAATCAATTATTAAGAAGGTATAAAAACCATCAAGCTTTTGACACTTATTTGGTACCATTTTGTTTTATTAAAACATGTTCTAATTAAATTATCAATCATAAAGCAATTATTATGATTATTGTAGCAAGAATTTTTCAGAAGATACAGCATGGACAACAGAAGAACTGACATTATGAAACCAGTTTAAATAATAGTTTTAATGTTTGCATGCTATATGAACATCATTAACAAAGTAAAAAGCTTTGTTAGACACATTGTAAACAGACAGTACTTCACTGTAGTATTGTTAAAATGTGATGTTCCATTAGTTTAGTTTTGTCTGGTGAAATCTAGACTAATAACCAGAACCACAATGTATATATGTATCTATAGTCCTCGTTACATAAATGAGTACAAGTGCATTTGTGAAATTTGTTCTACTCGCTCAAGCATTAACAAAATTTTAGCTGGCTTTGAATATCTTGCTAATATTGTATCTGTAATAAAAAAAAATCATCACAAAATTTATTATAGGTAACAACAAAGGAGGGATCAAATTTACAATTTTCATAAACTCTATTAATTAATTAAGGGCAAAGTTTAAAAAAGATTGAACCTATACAGTAAAGAATAAAATATTTTAAAGTATTAAATTGTATGGAGTATAAAGTTTTATAAAAAAATAAAGAAATGAAACATTTCAAATTATTATTTGACATATTTTTTTTTTATTTATACAGTGTATTCAAAAAGTGACACAACTTTATAAGACAAACATTACTTTAATTGATGGGTTAGTTACAAAAAGTGTTGAAAGCAAGCTTCATTATGTGATTCACACAACTGAATATGAAAGTATAAAAAGTATAGTATGGATGCATTAAACAAGTCCACCATACAACAAGTTTAGATAATATGACACATGCTCAAAAAAATGATTGACCAAAAGTGCTGACACCAAGAAAGTTGGTTGATATGCAAGCTATATATGTTTGTCATTTCAAAAGATCTATACAATACTGATCTAGTAAGTCCGGTTTCTACATGCAATGTAGGCACATTGCATTATGAAGAGTTTAAAAATGTATCCATACAGCGCTCATGTTGTTCATGCATTGTTACCTGAAAACAATGTAAAACGTGGAGCTTTCTGTCAGTGGTTCATGTCCTCTGTAACACCTGATGTAGATGAGTTCAATGATTGGTCTGACAAAGAATGATTTCATCTTTATGGATATGTAAATTTACAGAATTATGACATTTGATCTATAAACAATCCATATAAGCTATATGAGTGCCCTCTGCACTCACAAAAATTAGGTGTTTGGTGTGCAATGTCGTAAAGTCGAATCTTCATAACATTTTTTCATGATGCAATAAACAGTGCAACATTCATGATGCAATACTACATTCAGATTATGCAACAGTTTATGAATACTATCCCTAATCCCTAAAGACCAGCTACAATAAAACATAGTTTCAGCAGGGCAATGCTATAGCTCTTACAGCCAACACACTACGACTTTCTTGGAACAATGTTTTCACGGACAAGTGATTTCAAAGGGTTACGGCCTACTTGGTCTCCTGATTTAACCCTACCTGATATTTTGACATATTATTGTGGAAACACCTTACAAAAGTGGATGCTACTTACAAAACTTGTCCTTATACCATTCCTGAATTGTAAGGAGAAATTGAATATTTTGTTGCTGCAATTTCTCAATAAACAATATGTATTTAAGAACAAGAAATGTTGTTTTCAATTATGAAAATCGCATTGTCAACAATTTTTGTAACTAACTCATACAATAAAGTAATTTTCTTATTTTCCCATACGGTTGTGTCACTTTTGAATAATCTGAATTTATATATACACAAATTATTACAAAACAAAGAAGAGCATTAAGCATTTCCTATAAACAATTAAAATTTGAAAAACTAACTTTATTTTAGTAAAAGTTATACTTAATTTTTTATTGTTTCAAATGCATGTAATATAACTTGAATGTATATGTGTAGTAGAGTTCCGATATTTAAAAACCTTCTGATCATCAAATCCATTAAATCAACTAAATGGACAATCAATTAAATAGCCAAAATCAAACCAAAACATCGAAAAAATGTATATTTATACAAAAAATAAATATATATATATTTTGAATACAAGATAATTAAAACATCAATGTTTAAACAATTTTAAAGAATGTATGTAATGAAAAACATGATCAAATTATTTAATTCTAAAGGTTCCTAATAAACATAAATTGTATAAAATACATACTCTACCAGTTTAATGTCATTTTATTTTATTCATATTATAGGAAGTGTACATAGAATTATTTTCTATAAAAAGTTACTTATTCAATAACTTGACTATATTTTTTTGGCTAGGTGAAGAAAATATCTGTAAATGCAGTATTACGGCAGCATCTTAAAATATTATGGTATGTGTGCTGAAATAGTGGCATAATATTGCTCAACATAATTACAATAAGTCCAAATCAAGAAGTCTGAACGCGGCATGGCACACTTTATCTGTTGTCAGCAGCAGACTTCTCCTTAAATTTCTTTAGTAGTTCTTCTTTTGCTACCATTGCATATAGCAAACCAATCTGTTCAGTCTTAGTTTGCCACCTCAACTGTATCACTATAACACCTAAGTCAGCTAGTTTTAAACAATGAAAATTTACCCTTTTTAAACAAACCTTTGTAAATCTATGTCATGGGCCTTTTAAATTGATTCATTATCCATAAAAATTATTGCAAACTATGTAAGTTGTCATAATTTAAAAAATTCTGTTAATTTTTAATAATACAGATATGACTTCATATGGGGTAGTTTTATTAACAATATAATTCTTATAATCTTACAACAATGTAATGTTTAGCACAACATTTGTAAATTAAAATTTTAGTTACATAAATCTAACAGAGATGATTCAAATTAAGTCTGAATTTTAACTCACGTGTGCACGTATAACCATTCCCAGAATAGCCATCATGGCATTCGCAATGGTAACTGCCTTGAGTGTTTCTACAAGTCGCATGTTGGTCACACTGATGTTGTCCTGTCGTACATTCATCTATCTCGATACAGTTGAAACGATCCAATCTTCGATGGCCAGGCAAACATTCACATTCATAACCGCCGGCAGTGTTCACGCATTTTGTATTGCTGTGGCAGTGATGACCATCCAGACCTCCTTTGTTCAGACACTCATCTACATCTGTAACAGGAAATAATAAAATTTAGTTATTGATTATAAATTTTCAATTACTTTTTGTCCTTGATTAAATTAAAATTAAACAAAAAAATCAAAAAAAATCAGAGGCTCCCAGGCTTTAGAAAATAAGGAAACTAAGAAACTACATTTCAATGAATTAAATTTGATTATCAAATTATTGAAATTGTGTTTATTTTAAAGGGGCAAAGTTAAGACCTCTGTCAATTAACTCCAAAACTTAACTCTCTTAAACAACAATTTAAAAGTAGAAAAAGGAATAGTGACTATAAACAATAAAATATAAGCTTTTTTAAAATTTCTTAAACATGAAAATGTACTTTATATCACAAATAGCTGTAAAATTAAAAAAGGTAGGGTTTGCCTTTTATCTAGATTTCCCCAAATTTCAAGGATTGAAATTGTGTATGGGCAGATTTACAATATCATAATTTAAAAAATAAATATCCCTTTTATAACAATTTACCTAATGTAATTAATTACATTAGCATTACATTACATTAACATGTTACTTTTAACCATCAACTGTTATTGAGGCCAACCTGTCACTTGGTCCAAATGTAGCTTATTTCATATTGTGGCAATGTTGCTTAAAATCAAAGTGCATGTTAGCAACCACACAGGCAGCCATTGTGTCAAAACAAACCACTGATTTTACTTTATTTTCTCCTTTATTGCATTTATTTTTAGTTAAATATTTTGGACCTTTTAATGGTTAAGTTTTATTTTACAGCAAAGAAAATTAATGGTTAGAAAAACAGACTCAAAGAAACAAAATTAAAATTTAGAGACATTTTTCAGAAAAGATTTCCTTTTGTGTGTGTGTGTGTGCGTGCACACACACACACACACACACACACACACACACACACACACACACACACACACACACACACGTGAGCATTAGAGTAACTTGTAATAATAAAATAAAAGGTGCTTATACATAAAAAAAGTGTCTTAATATTCATATTTTAAGATAATGTTTAACATACTAAGTCAGTATATCAGTGTTAATGCTACTGGTATTTAGAATTTACAATTGAGAAGATTTTTATCAATTTTAATGTATTTTGTCTATTTCTTATAATAACTACAAATAATTGTCATTATTTTTTCGTATTTATATTATACTGTGCAAAGAAACCTGTATACAGCTAGTTGTATAAATTAGGTACCTTAAGACTGTACTCACCGTTGCAGTTATGTCCATCACCAGAGAAGCCTGTATTACAATGGCAAGCGAACGTGGTTTCCAAGTTTAGACAACTTGCATTGTTATGGCACTTGTGCCCCTTAGCACAGTAGTCCACACCTTAGCACATGCAGGTACAATGTTAGTAGATTAGTGATTGTTCATTAGTTGGTTTATAAATTATTGTTTGGCAGAAAACAGAAAACATTAGTTGTTAATCAGGCATAATGAAATGTTTTTGACTGACTGGAAACTAAGTGCATTCAAATTGAGCAAGTTTTTATAAGTACAAATAAAATCAAAATAATTGTTTACTACTGACATTGTTGATGAAACAAAACTGAGATAATTTTTTTAGTGTTAAAATGTAAAAAACAAACAGTTATTAGGACATTTTACAAAAAGGATAGTATAATAATGTTCTCATACCTTTGGAATTCACTAAAATTTTGTAACAACACTTATTTTAACAACACTAACATTTAACAACACTAACATTTATCAATAACGCCAGCCACTGTAATAAATTTAAAATACTTTTTTTTAATGGAACAATGAGAAAAACAAGCCTAATGCCAGCCATGATTTATTTTTATAAATTTTATTTCTGAACCATACATTTCTTTCATTTTAAATTTCCACACTGACTTAGATTATGATACTTTATAATATAATCATTATCTGATGACTGATTTTGAGAAAGTAGGCTAATTATCCATTTTTTCAAACTAGATTTTTAAGGTATAGAACAGCCAATACCTTTTCTCTGAATACTTAAGGACTATTTTGGAGCAAAATTTGATTTTAATAAATTTTCAGGTATTCCTTATTTAAAACTTAAAAACAATTTTTTAAAATTAAAACATGATTTTAAAATGTCAAACAATTACATGCTAAATATCATCAAAATTGGTTTATTAGTTAAGTCTTCTGCTATTTGTTGGACATACAGCCAAGTAAAAACTACCATTTTTAATTCAGGGAACTAGGAAATGGATGTCTATCAAAATATTGAAACAATTTTGTTCACAATGATACTTTCCTGCATAGACTACTTTTATATTGAACAAGTAAATTCAATTTAAATCTTATTAGGTTCTTTATAATACATTGTTTTAACTTTTATATTTCTTGTAAGTGTTAACTGATAATTTTGATTAGTTTTAAGTTTAAAATAATTTTTTAATTTTTATATATTTTGTTATAAACACTTTTAACCACCTTTCTTAACCTCGGAATAAAAAATTACAAGGAAAAAAATATGATAAGATCAAGCTTAGACTTTTGACTTAATGAGACAAAGCTTTACCATCTGAATTATGGCTTCAATTTTTATAAATTTTTATGAAAAAAACTATTTCACAGTAGTACGTTAAATGCTTTGTAAAGTTAAATAAACAAATAATTAAAGAATATGGTATACAAGTGTGATACTAGGACAATTTTTAATATTTTTTATTTTTATGCATTTAATGTATGGGAGTATTTTTTTTATTAACCTACAATAATACTAACCTATTACTACTTGGATAAGAACCTTCAATATCAAATTATCCTATTTCCAAAATAGAACCTACACTTCATAGGTTGGCAGCACTATATTACCTGGCTCCTGACCACTGTTGGAAGTCACTTTTTCAATACCATTCAAGCTGCATATATATAATCTCATCTAAACATATTAACTAACATTGACTCTACCACCAAAGCAAATGGTGTGATTTAATCAACACCTGCAGGTTAAATGAACAATAATAGGGCTCAGTCCACCAAAGAATGGAACATGTTATGTAACAGTTTCATTAATGACAGATTGGTGCAAGGAATTTCTAAAAGAATTTAAAATTATCTTTGACAAAGAAGGCAAAGGAAGCTAGTCTGTGGCAACTGAAGCCATCATTCTGCAAGTCAATCAGGATATACATGAACAATAACGCTCATAATTTCTGAACCAAAAATTTTTCTCAAAGAAATTTTTGTGCTGCAGTCACTAATGACATTGTTACATTACATATGACTTCAATTTTTTGTGAAATTTGAACAAATTATTGTCTTTGGTCTGCAGAAATTGAATACCAACATGCAACTTGTACGTGACTGGATAATAAATTATAGTTTAAATGTTTATACTCATACTACCTGACTTGTACAAAACAGATGACTCTGAGCAGTGTTCAAGACCAGATAACAATGTTACCAACATAACTGTAAAGTGTCAGTTTGTACTGAAAATAGGAAACGTGTGTTACATTAAAGTTTTAAATTCTCTTAAATTTATTATCCACTATATACATTATATACACATCCCATTACTTGTCCATTTTTGCACCTTACATAGCATACAAGCTTTTTGACCTAACCAGGTTTTATTCCAAGACTGTATATACACTATACACGATTAACGTTATAAATGCTGCTTTTTTTACTACTGTAAAACCAAAAAAAGCATAAACTCTTTTATTTTTCCAAGCTTAGGCATTCAAAATGTCATGCAGATACTGGAGCGACATGCAGAATAAAACTATTTAAATTCAAATTTATAATTTAATTTTGTTTCTATTGAAGTCACAATTATCAAATGATTTTTTTTATTCTTCAGAGAATAATTTCAAATAAAATTCTATTGAATATAAAAAAAAAAAAAACAAACAGATATACAAAATGACAGGTTCTGAGCTATAAAGTCCTATCCAAGTGAAAATGATGTACTATAATTTATTGTATTTTAAAGTTTACTAATAATGTAGAATCATACACAAATACCTAATTCAAAATTTAGTTTGTTAATTCAAATGAACAAGTTTGAATATAAACTTCTTGAATAAAGTCAATGAATTATAGTTTTAAATCAATATCAACTTAGTGCATGAATTATTAAAGGCAGTTTGAAGGAAAATGAAAAAAGGGGGAAACCAACATCGTTGAAAATGAGCAAAGTATGTTTATACTCAGTAATAAATGTAGAAAATTTAACTAGTAAAAACTAGCAATGTCAAAACTAGTAAGGAGTTGGCTAATAAACATAATTTTGCCAATTGTATGTGTTATTTTCTTTTTCTGAATCTTCACTTTATTTATTACATCTGACTTCCATAAAATAAATGCCTTAAATTTCAAAAACAGATTGTTGTCAGGATATTTTATACAATAGCATCTCTTATTATTATTTGATCTAGTTTCCTACTTAATTCGGTTTCTGTAATTTTTCATTATTTTTATATAATTTTATGCTTAACTTTGTTAAAAACACCCTCTTTCACAGCAATATTAGTGAACCACTAAAAGAGTAGTAAACCTGAACCATGTAGCATCATTTATTTTAAAGAAGTAAGAAACAAAATTTGGTTACATCATGTATGATGGTTTTCCCTTACCAGGACAGAATTTACAACACTCATCAGGAACACTAAACTGTTGACTAGGTGGACACGGGAGAGGTGGGCACATGGTCTCAGGATCTATCCTTGTACAGTGCATGGATCCATCTCGACATTCGCATTCCACACATTGTTTTAGATTAACAGAGTCTCCGTGGTCGTACAGAGTCCCTCGTAAATAACACTGTTCTGAAATACATGAGTTTATATCAAAAGACATCGTGCACCTAACTGTTATCCACTAACAAAATAATATTAACTTTACTAACAAAGTAAATGAATGTTCATGGCTCATAGCTCATTGCTGGCACCTTATCAAAACCTGAACATATATGCATATATGCAGGTTCAAATCTTTGTCATATAATTAGTTTTTCCATGTGTTACATTGATCCCATATCTTCATTAGTCTAACTAACATATCCAGTAGTGGTTACACATTTTAGATTTGAAGACTGTGACAAAGAAGACCCAATTCTACCAAGAATATGTAAACAAGTTTAATTATTTAAATAATATTAGCATCATTTTAAAATTAAAATATTGAATATTAAATAAAAATTATTTTACAGATAATTATTGTATCTTGAATGAAAATATATTTATATAACTGAACTTACTAAGACAACTTCTACAACACTCTCCAGGATTAAGCACCGGGTTCTTGCAGCTAATTGCAGGACATTGTACTGGCCTACACTGCACTTCACCATGCTGTAATACAAAATTATGGTATTTATAATACATTGCAATAAAAACAATTGTTAAAAACTGCAAGAGAAAATATTACTTTCATAATGTTTTTATAAGTTATACTTAATAAGTATACTTGTATATTTATGAAGTGTCATTTAAAAGTTAATTTGTCCACAAAGCACTGATGCATTTTTCATCAAACAAATGAAAATTTGCAAATATTTGGTAATCTGCTTTGTCTGAAATCTATACACAAGGATATATTTTTTTTAATCCAGGACAAATTTCATAATTTGTATGAATACTGCACCATCAATACCTTTGATTCACCAAACTACTTCAATCTTAACCCTTCTCATTACTCTACACTTCGCCAATCATACATTTTGCAAAAAAAAAAAACATTTAAATATGATTTCAATATATTTTGTTACTCCAAATTAGTCAAAATCTAAGAAAGCATTTTGCTTAATAGTTCCAGAATGACAGTATGCCTTTAGCAGTGTTTAATTTTACTTGTTACAGAGTTAAAAGGAGTGGAAAAGGAGTGGATGTCACAAATGCACAGTTAATTTTGAAAGTATACAATGTCATACAGTCGTAACCCACTCCTTATCATAATAAACACTTTAATTAGCCATATTTACATTTATATTTGATAATTTGAATGATTTGGTAATTCGAACCACCTCTGGTCCCAATTAGTTTGGGTCACTGATGACATATCTTGACCATACCATCATCTGGATTTCTGCATTTAAGGATGAACCAAATCTCCAACTAGCTTGGTTAAATGAAATTTTGCTTTAGTTTGTCATGGCTTAGCTGAAGGATACCAGTATGACTTATACCAATATAGTCATATCACAAACCAAGTTTCTTAACTATATAGTACTTATTTATTAAATTATATTTTACTAAATATATGAATATATTTTTATTAACTTTTTAAATATGTATTTTTATTGTTTTTGTTTAGTCAGGAAAGTGAGAAAGAATTAAAATACACCTTTTAAACTCACCACACAAGAACAAATATCACAGTCCCTTTGCCAAGAAGCTCCGTCAGGATGCATCGAACCATTAACTGAACAAGACTTTTGGCAATCACACTCTTCCACTCTGTTCATTCTTCCTTCCACTGCTACCAACTGTGTAAGAAAACGAAATTATAAAGTGAATAGTTATGGAAAATAAATGTTTTTACAAATAACTATTATATTTTAAATATCTTTGATTACTATTTTGAACCAATAATATTTAAAAGAAAACAAGAGCTAGAGAACAAAAAAACTTAACAAGAGAAAAAAAATTCAAGTTGAGTTCTCAAGTACCCCTACACTTCTTGGTCGAGGCTTCTTCCAAAGTAGTGTTTGAAAAGTGTAGCCCAAACATTCAATCACAGAAAGTAACCTTGAATAATTCCATTGTTAGAGGAAAAGTTCATGAATAGTTCAACCATTCTGTCACACTTCAGTTTTGTTAGTTTACATTGCCATGACAACAACACAAATATTGTAAACATTTTATTGATAATCAACAAATGGATTCTATTTTTGTGTAATATTTATTCTAATGTTTTTAAATTAATGATTGTAACTTCACATATACATGTTGAGTTTTACATGGGGGTCATTAGTACTTTGCCATATTCTATTTCTTAAAAAATTACTTCAACAGAAAATCACAACTACAACAATTTGACGTTGAGTAGTATGCCAAAATTTAATTTTAACAAAGTTGGTATTTTCTACTGCCAGTTTAAGTCCACTGTTTTGGAATTTATTTATTCTTTCAAATATGATGTTCTGATACGATATAAGCCGCCTCGGTGGCCTAGTGGATAGCGTACTAGGCTTTCACCCCATGGACCCGGGTTCGATTCCCGGCGAGGGCTTGGCATTTTCATATGCTATAAATCATCCCATCATTTGCATTAGCTCAAGTGTGCACAATAGTCGGACGTTAAACACAAAAAAAAAAAAAAAAAATTGATATATATGTGATATTATGTTATATGATTGAAGACTATTTTGTTACTTTGAAACGATAACTCTAACTGTTTTTCAAATATTCATTTCTTCTGAAGATATCAGTAGTTTTTGAACCTTTAATACTAAATTAATTTTACATCAAATCACTAATTTTTTGTACTTTTTTCAAAGTTATGATATTGCTTCTATACTATTGTGGATCATTGTTGGGTAATCAATATAATGGCTTTTGACAAAGTTGTTATTTACAGTTACTATTTAAGATCTACAATCTAAGAATTAAGTTATTTTTTCTGTGTCATATGATTTCAGGCTAATTATTGGTAATGAATATAACATAACGAAGTTAAAACAAAAAGTTGTTACTCATTTTGAACTTATTAATGGTTTTTATTTCAGTATGTTTTTGTTTGTATTTATTAAGTATTGTATTATGTTGTATGTATTTATTAAGTATGTTTATTTCATTCTATTCTATTACATTGTTTTAAGTTAATATTACATGCTTTTAAAATAAATGAAATGCAAACTGAATATTGTTAAAATGTAATTTGTTAATGCAAATTGTTAATGTTCAATACATCACCGAGATTATGAAACCACTGAACCGAAATTATGATCAGTAAATTTATTTAGTTTCTATCATTCATGTATTTTTCTATACATCATTTTAATGATGTATTCTATTCAGGAAGAAATCATTTTAAAAGCCTCTCAAATTTTTTTCGCTTTATAAGCATTGAAAAATTTTCATATTTAGGAGTTCAGTAATGTACAACAAAGAATAGCATATACTATAAGAAGAAGCTGTGTAGAATTTTTTCAGATGGAGATGGTAAATAAGACAAAATTTTATTTCAAATTTTGTACACTAATTTGAATTATATATTTTTAAAAGTACTAAAATTTGAGGAAAATCTGCTAAACAAAATTTAAGAGATTATTATGTCAACATCTTTCAAACAAGATTTTTTGATAGTGCCATCACTAAGATGTGTTTGGATATGTTAGGCCAACATTTTTGTTAAATTTAACCAAAATCTTAAAAGTATGATTTTTAATTTTCATGTTTTTAGCAAAAAAAGGACTGAAAAATTAATTTTTTTAAACTTAAAAATTGGTACTAAGCAAGATAATAGTGCTTTCTATATATACAGTATCAGTTATAATAATGAAGAAAGAAAAGCAGCATTATTATTGGCAAGAGCTGTGGTTTACAAGTTCAAATAGGTAATATAATTTAGTGTAACAGCTGAAGACTTACCCTCTGAGATAACTCTTGAAGATGCCTTGTCAGCTGTTGAACTGTGGACTGTAAAGAGTTAAATTCACCACAAGTTGGGCAATCAGTGTCTAGGTGTGGACACTGGTTCAGGTAACCGTGAGGACCTCTGATTATTCTAACGTCTTGAAGTGCGCCCTTGAACACATCAAAATTGAATATGCTTTCGTATAATGAAATTAAATTTAAGAGAACTTCTTAAAAACAAGACATGGAGTAAGGTGCTTTTACATTGAACATAAATCTTGTATTTTTTATACCCTGGCAAATAAATGTAAATTTTCTTATGAGAATTAGGTCCTACAAAAAAAGTCACATATTTTGTAATATGTACAGTTAGTCTGCAAATAAAAAAAAAATTAGAAATAAACAATAAAAGACAAATACGGCAAGTGTATTGACGAATACATATAAAATGAATGGAACATAAATATTTCCCATACTTTTTCACAATAATTTAATTGTTTCAATAAATCAATAAATTATTTCAAAAAGTTTAAGCAAAACATTTTTAAGAATTTAATGAAAACATATACATTTGATTTATATATGACCAAAATATGATCAACAGATTTCGAAAAAGTCGGCACATTTTCCGCTTTCTCTCAATATTTACTGACACAAATGCTTTGAAAGGTAACCCTTTTGTCAATTTTTTAAAATAATTTTGTAGTTTTTGTTGCACTGATATTGCCTGAATATATTTTGTTAAGGAAATCGACATAAAACAACTTGTGTCATTTTGTTTGTGTAATTAGAGACTATATGCACAAAATTTCTATCAAAATAATTAATGTCAATTTTTAAAAAATACAATATTTTTAATTTCTTAATGTTTTTTTTGACAAAAAAAGATTTTGAAAAAATAATTTTAAAAGTAGTCCATGTATTGGCAACTTATTTAGTTTCCAGTTATCTGTATACACACATACACAATTTCCGTATGTCTATGTGCAGCAACTAATGAAACAATATGTTACTTCAATGTTTCCTAACAATAACCATGAACCAATGCAATGCCAACACTATCTGAATTTATGCAAAATGCCTTTGGGGAATGTTGTGTACTATAGGGGAGGGAGGTAGGCTATGCTTCATAATGTAGTTTTGTGAAATGTAGTTCAATAAATCTCAAATGCAGATAAGATATTTGCATCCCATTAAAAGCTGCGTACTCCACATGGTACAATAAATTTGTGTTATTAGGCTCAATATTCTGATAATGTTGATATGTCACATTACAATCATAAGACATTAATCATTCAGTTTTGAAACTAATATTTATCAGTGAACTTTTACTGATACTGAGAAACTAGTTTTGGACCATGAAAAAAACACATTACTAACACATTTTTGGGGAGCATGAAGTAAGTATATATATATATATATATATATATATATATATATATATATATATATATTTATATATATATAATTCATATTATATTTCTGAAAGTTTGTGTGTTTGTTTGTTTGTTATTCAATCACATATGGTTTAAGTATCAGAGATAAGCCTATTCCCGTTTTACGTCATTATACTACCTACCCAGCCCAAAATAATTATCAGTTTTTAGTTTTGTGGCATGTGTTAACTGTATGTTAACACATACAGAACACCTGTGATTTAGGTAGCTGAGATGAACATAGATTCAATCCTATTTTAAGAATCTTAATCTGTATTTTATTTATTGCAAAATTATTGCTTTTAATGTAACATTTTCAATATTTTAGTTGAAAGTTTTTCAAAACTGACTTTAATTTGTTACTTTGTGTTGAATTTTCAATATTAAATGTAAAAAAATCCCTACACAGAGTGCCAATTGTAAGGTAGTATATATATTTGTGTAATTACATTATATGAAAAAATGGTAAATATGCAGTGTAGCATATCCTTATTTTTCGATATTTTTGTTACTAAAATACTTTATTATGTGTCCAAAAGCAAGAATCCAAAATATGAAAGCACGAGAAGTACGATAAAAATCGAAAATAAAAGTGACCTACATAACATCAAAATTGCTATCCAGTGAAATTCAGTAACGTGTTTTAAATCGGTAAAACAATAAATATATGTCTAACACAGGTTTTGGGTGATAAGAAACCCATTTTTTAAAAGAATACTGCATATCCAAACTGACACGGTTGTTAGGCCTAACAAGGTGATACGTGAAAAAACCTTTATATTTTTTAAAAAATAGCCTGACACGGTTGTTGGGCCTATCACAGTGATACGTAAAAAACCTTTCTATTTTTAAAAAAAATACTACATATACTAACAGACACGGTTGTTAGGCCTAACACGGTGATCTATTAAAAAAACCTTTATTAATTTTTTTTAAAGAGTACTTATAACCTAACAGACATGGTTGTTGGATCTAATACGGTGATGCATGAAAAAAAACCTTTATATTTTTTTTATAGAGTAATCCATAATTTAACTAACACGGTTGTTAGGCCTAACACAGTGATGCGTGAAAAACCTTTATATTTCTTTAAAGAATACTACATATCCTGACTGACACGGTTGTTAGGCCTAACACAGTGATGCGTGAAAAAACCTTTATATTTTTTTAAAGAATATTAGGCTACATATCCTAACTGACACGGTGGTGCGTAAAAAAACCTTTGTATTTTTTTAAAGAATACCACATATCCTAACTGACATGGTTGTTGGGCCTATCATGGCGATGTGTGAAAAAAAACCGTTATTTTTTTTAAAGAGTACTCCTAACCTTAACTTAGATGGTTCTTAGGCCTAACATGGTGATGTGTGAAAAATCTTTATATTTTTTAAAAAGAATTCTCCATAAGTTAACTGACATGGTTGTTAGGCCTAACGTGGTGATGCATTAAAAAACCTTTATTTATTTTTTAAAAAAGAACTCCAGAACCTAACTGACACGGTTGTTGGTCCTAACACGGTGATGCGTGATCCTTAATGTATATTACGATTGCGGGCAAAGCCGTGACGGGTAACAGGTAATCAAATTATATTTCTGAAAGTTTGTTTTTGTTTATTTGTTTGTTATTCAATCACACTTTAACTACTGGACCAAATGAGATTAAATTTGGTGTGAACACGCTTTAGGTATCTGAGATAAACACAATACTATTCCTGTTTAATTGTATAATAGTGACTTTTTAATAATACTGTATTTTATTAAAATATGACAGGACCCTGTTTTAGAGTATCGAGTAGCAAAAATGTATATTTCTTGGCCGAAAACCATAAATCGTATAATATTGTAAATAGAAATATATTAAAATGAAATGACCTATTCTGATTTTGAAAATCGACTATAAATTTTATTGCTTACATTATAATTGCAGGCAAAGCCGAAACAGGTAACATATATATATATATATATATATATATATATATATATATATATATATATATAATATGCATGTGTGTGTGCGTGTGTGTGTGTGTGTGCGCGTGCGCGTGCGTGTGCGTGTGTGTGCGCGCGCGCGCGTGTGTGTGTGTTGGTATTCTAGAACTTGGCACAAAAATTATTTTGGTAATACCTTCATAAAGTTCATAAATTAGCAAAGTAGGTATATCTTTTTTAAAATGTCTCTTCAAAGTCTTAAGAAATACAATTTTTTTAATTTTATTATTTTTCCAAAAAAGTAATTATATTTTTTGAAAACTGGTTTATTATTAAAACCTGCATAAATTACCATTTAAAATTTTTACTGAAAATTGAAAACTTAACCCAATGGCAGTAAAGGTTCTTTGTATTTCTGTCAAATGTAGGACGCAAAACAGAACAATATGACAAATTTCATAAAACCAATTATTTTGTTTAGTCTCCAGTAATATGAACACAGAGGCAAACAGAATGGATGATATACATCCATGTCAAAACTAACTTTTAAATTCAGGGTAGCTGAAAACGGATATATCCATTAAAATCTTGATTGATTTTTTCATATTATTGTACTTTCTTTGTTTTTTTGTATTGTGAAAAACCAAAAAGATAACCTCAAAACTGCAAAGTTTTTGTGCATCACAATTAATTATGGTGCCATGGATAAAAGAAATGTTACTACTTTACTTTTACCATAAAGTACCATAAAATATACTGACCTTAAATAATGAATGTTTGTTGTTTCTTTGGCCGACCCAAAGTGTCAACTGAGGGATTGTGAAGTTTGTGTCTGGTTCCCTTGCTAGTAGCCTACTGTAGAGAGGATGGCAGTCGACTAATAGCTGTACCTGACTTCCGCTAATAGTTAGAGCTAATTTATGCCACGTGTTGTCTGCAAGATGGTAAGGGAAGGTTTCTACGTGAACCATTGAATCTCTAAGGCCAGTGTAGTGTAGTCGGATTTCGTTCTTACGTCCACTTGATTGCAGTTCAAAGTACCTGGTAACAATTACAGTAGTAAGAAATATATAGAGTAAATCAATTTTCGTTAACCATTTTCAACTATTTTAAAAGTGTAGGTCTTTAGAATAACATTTTGATCATGATCAGAATTGTAAACTGCACAGAAAGAAGAAAGTTTCTTTGTGTGTAAATATTAATATGGTAATGAACAGGCTCTGAGCACATTATTTTGTTTTTGTGTATGTTTGTATATTTGTGTTGTGGGTTTAATATGTTGTATTCTGTACAACTAATAATTACAAATTTTTCAAAATAAATTTTGATGTGGTCTTAATAAAATTAACATTTTATTTTTTGACCCCTTTAATGTCAAATTTTTATAATTTAAAACCTCCAATAACTTGCAATTAACAATTATAGCTTTTATAATTTATTTAATGAACCATAACGTTTAGTTATATTTCCCATAGTTTTCTCTATAAGTGATATAAGTATTGTGCCCAAAATAAAATGATAGACTAAGTGTGATGCTGTTCATCATGCTACGTTATACATTTTTGGATTAAGTTCACCTTTCTGTAATAAATGTTATTTTTTTACTTAATGATTTTTTTTAAATATATAAACTTTGTTTTTGAAGCTCATATCAGAAAATTCTTTAACAACTAGAAAAATTAAAGTTAAAACTCAAGTAAACTTAAAGGTAAATTTGTAATGTGGTAAACTAGTTGAAGATAATATGTTGTGTATGGTGCATAAACTTTCACATTTAATTGAATAATTCAAAGTGTGCTAAAAAATAACCATTTAATAGGTACTCAAAACAAGCCATATCCTGTACATTTAATTTCCTCTACACAATGTATAAAAAAATAATGATAATAAAAAAAATCTATTTTGAGATTTTAATGGAGCTAAACAATTTTTAAGTCATCTGGTTTCATAAAGAGTTACAAATTTTTGATTTCTGAACACCTTGGTAGTCAATGTGGCTAAAGCTCCAGTCAGTCTGCATCTCTGACTTGCACACCTCAAGATTGTGTGTTCGAGACACATTTATGGCTGTTGTTTTACCCTTACCGTTAAAGTTGATCTCTTGTCATTCTAATTAGTCTAACTGGCATAAAATATAGATGTTGAGAAGAAAAAGAAAAAAAATGTCCATTTCTTAGACTCAAATTTAGTTGTGATACATTACTCAGATCAGTGCGTACAAAATTTTAAAAACGGCTTGGGAGTAAAACCAAAAACAATCCATTGCCTTACCTTCACTGTCTTTTTTTTGCTTTTGATTTACTCTTCAGTCATGAATTTCAATTATTATTAATAGTTTAGTTAACATGACTTGAAATATGATTCTTCATACAGTACCATAATTTGAACAAAATTTAATGACAAATTTTGAGAAAGTATTTTCTTTTTTTTTCTTTTTTCAATATTTTCAATATTTTTCAATATTTTTTCAATATTTTTCTTTTTCAATATTTTGACAGCAGTTTCCAAAGCACATTTGGAGCAAATAATTGAATTTAGAAAAGTTATAGATTGAGTGGCTGAGCACATTTCAAAGACTACCTGTTAAAACCGTGAGAAAAGGATACGATGCTTCCAGAGTTGGTTTCTTCTTGTCTTAGAGCTGCTGCCAATGTAAACTCCGTATTGTGACGTAATAGTTCCACTGCTCTCTGGTACACGCTCTGTGGTAACCTCAGGTCTCGATAATCTCCTGTAACAGAAATAGAGTAGGAAATAAAACACTATTAGGACATGCAGCTACATCGTTGACAAGAAAAACAAACATTCATCCTAAGTTAATCAGTATAATTTCTCTAAATATCAACACTGATTATGATGGTGAAAACAAATTTTCAAGAAAATATAATAATGGGTTTTTCAAATGTTTTATGAATACCCACTATTTTAAAAGGTATTAATGGATTTGGCTCGATGTGTAAAGAGCCCACTAAAATAAATTACACCCACCACTTCAAATAGGATTAGCTTATGGAGTACAGAGCTATGCTTACCTAAATTTACTTTTATGAACAACTTTCCAATGGATAGAGTTTTTGGACAGCCATTATGGTAAAACAAAGCCGAAAGGATCTTGAAATGTGCACTGATCCTGACCTCTGCTTCAAAAAGGTCGTTGATATATATATACAGTGTGTCCACAAAGAAGTAATTTTTTTTGGATTGTCTCACTCACAAATTCTATTGAAATTTACAGGCCAAAAATATTCTGAGATTTTTTAATTTCTAGGATTTATGGAACTGAAATTATAGAAAAACCCACTTTCAATGCCTCCATAAAATTAATACTTTTGAACATATTGCTTACTTATAACAGTTTTAAAACTATGCACTTAACAGCTGTTCAAGTCAAATAAAAAACAACAATTATATTAGAACAGATCTTTATATAAATTAATTTGTATGAGTAAAATGTTATTGTTCTTTTTAATTGGTTAATGCTTTTACAGCTGAGTGTAAAGTAAGTGTTGTACATTGACTGTGATTTTAATAACTCTACAAATCAATTAGACACTTTCACATTGACTTTCTAAGAGTTCATCACCAAGCCATCTCTCCTGGAAAGATTCCTCGTATTATTGGAAAAGGGAAGTACTGTATACAAATAACAAAACATATGTACATGAACCCTTAATGGGATGTAGAGAACTGGTATATACTTCATTATACATTATTACGTAACTGGTAGTTCAAATAACAGTAGTCTTCATATTATAATATTAATATACAGGATGCTCTATGACAGTGCTCATAACGTTTTTGGCCAATTTAACCAGTAATAATAATATTTAAGAAAAATGTTACTGCACTAACTTTACTGGAAATATTATAACTTTCTGCTCAAAGTCAAAATTATTATGGTACACTCTTAACGTTGAATCAGTATCCGCCAACTTAAAACAGAAGTGAATGAGAAAAAATCTTGTACATACATTATTCAGGCTTTATACCTTACAAAAAACATCGGTTGATGCATGTGTGTAACAAACACACATACTGAACGGTCAAGTTGAAACAGAGAACTCGCTTTGCTCAGTCAATTATTGAGAAAGGTAAAAATCGAAACTGGACTGGTCAAATACTGGTGCAGAAAATTAAAAAGGAAACAAAATAATCAGCATTGAAATCTACATAAATCATCATTTTAAATTTTAAAATTACATTAACAATACAAAAATGAACCCTTATAAAAAGAAATCTGTATTTCAACAGGTTTTGAACGTTCAACTTACATAGTTTTTAACTCTGATTACAACTAATGAAATCGAAATTTCAAAAATATTTGAGACAAACAAGTTATGAAATTTTAAAGATTTGAAATAACCGCCATTTTGAAACTGTGAACGAATTTTACTGGTTAACAAACTTGTCGAAGCTGTTACTACAGTCGGTTTTTGGGGTAAGTTTGAATCAAATTGGAACAAAATTTCGAATGTGCGCGCGTACACACACCCGAGTGATTATGGTGGTGAAATCAGAATTTCAAAAGGGTAAGATAAGAAGAAATACTTTTGGAAATTCGCTTCTATCACGTCTGCAAGACAGCTACGTGCCGCGATTATTTTGGAGTTGCCAACTAACAGACAGACGTAGTCGATATAGCTGAAACATTAGTTAGTCTGAACTGCGCACCTCAAGGTCGTAGGTTTGAGACTGTTGTAAGGGTCATTTATTTTAATTTTACAGCCGTTAATGCCGAACACTTATCCCGTTTTATTTCTTAACTGGCATAAAGCACTGATGTAAAGGAAAAAGTGGATATAACTAAGTTTTTTTGATTTCGAATTTTCAAGTGTCATGATGTCAAATTAATTCCGTTAAAGTAGAAAACACTTCAACCTAAAGAAATTTTTTTAAAAAATTGCTATATAATAAAGCTAATTTCCACGGGCAAACATTTAAATTAATTAAGATCTTTTGAAAATTTCTGTTCTTGGTTTCGGTAGTTCATATTCATTACAATTATTAAATATTCGAATCTGTTTTATTACAGGAAAATATAAAGATGGCAATAAACACTTTCCGCCGGAAATATATCTGACGGATAACGGAGTACACCGGTCTGGGCAATTTTAAATCAATAACGGGAAAGGAAAAGAAAAATACAACCACAAAATTGAATAGACGAATCTTTATTCTGTAGAGGCGCCTAGCCAGTCTGGGTTGTGTAATGGGGCAAAACAAGGACTTGCACAAACACGTCTGATTGAAACGGCGAGTGGAAATAAATGGTGCAAAAACAGCACAAACATTGTCAATCAATAAAATTTACAAAATAATTACGGCACGCAGCTGTCTCGCTGTCGTCATACAAGCTAATTTCCAATAATAATTTATCTTCAACTTACGCTTTTGATTATGATTTTACCATCAAATCAGTATTAAAATCTGCATATATTAGAAAGAAACTTTCAAATTACATTGAAAATAGTAAAATAGTAAATAGTAACATAGTAATAGTAAATAGTAATAGTAACATAGTAAATAGTAAAAATGAACTCTGATCGCTGTCAAAACATTTCTTAATTTCAACAGACTTTGAAAGTTTTAAATGCTACCTATGCAGTTTTTAACATGGTGAAATGGGTTTTTCAAAAGAAAATGTAAGATAAAAATTACATGGACTTTTAAAGATTTTAAATGTTAGCAGTTTTAAAACATGTTTTGATTGTTGTTGTTGTTATTTTAAAGCGAAAAGCACATTGAGGCTATTATCGCCTCTCTAAATGTATTTTTTTTGTTTAACGTCCGACTATTATGCACACTTGGGCTAATGCAGACGATGGGATGATTTATAGCGTATGAAAATGCCAAGCCCTGGCCGGGAATCGAACCCGGGTCCTTGGGGTGAAAGCCCAGTACGCTATCAACTAGGCCACCGAGGCGGCATAAACTACCCTAAACTGCAACTGAATTAAGTGACCAATCATGACCGCTAAATCACTATCTGAAACGTACAAATCCCTAAATGTAAGTGTGAATGTAAAGTGTTAAAGTCGTAAGTGTAGTGTTGTAAGTGTAAGTGTATGTTAGACTCCGCGACGGACGTCTAAATCCTCTCAATAGGTGCAGCTAGTCTACACCTCCTTTTTTGAAACGTCCTTGATAGCTCGTATCCCAATGGATATTCTTCAAATAAGTACATTAACACAGTATCAGCAAATAAAGATACAGACTGTTACTATTAATCATAGCCTATATTCTAATACAGACATAAATAGCCATTAAGTTTTAAAAATTAATTAATTAAAAAACATTAATTAAGTTTGATTAAGATTTTATAACTTAACTCAATTATTAAAATTTAATGCGTTTTGCATAAAGAAATAATAATTTGTGTTAATATCTTGAAATTTTACATTAAATGGTGTGCCAATTTGGAGTGGGGGGCAAGATGTAACTGCTACAGGATGATTTTGACCAAATAGACATAATTTTATATATCATTGGCAGTGGAGGCAGCTTATTCATTTCATATCCTCCGTGGACAGGCCAGCGGAACCATATTACATTGTCGACACTATGTGCCGCTGCATTTTCATTAAATAACGTTTCACTAGGGGCACGGAGGGTAATCTTCCCATTTCCCCGCAATGAAAACAACCCTTAATTGAATGTCCCAACCCTCTGCCGCCGATTTACCCTCACGGAACGTCTTGGCATCATATTCCTTTTGTATAATTACTTCAATCTATGTTCGCGTAGTTGTGTTTTCCGTTTCGTCTGTTTACACGGCCAATTAATTCTGTTGGACGTTATTCTGATGAGGCGTTGAGTTTGCGTTAATGTTTATTACAAAAGGAAGTCGTCTTCGTCAACCGCGAATTTCGTAATTTTCTTTGAGTCAGCTTTAAATTTCACCTTCTCACTATAGAAAGTATTGAGATTATGAAAAAACCTTGTTTAAAAAAGATTTATCTTGGTTTATCTTTGTGGGTGTGTCTACATTAACTGTGCACAATGCTGGATAATTAGTAACCAAGTAATTAGTCCAGTCACCAGCCGTTTCCCCGTGGAATTTTGTTAACCAACACCGATTTTGATGAAAATTTGGGTATAAGCTCTACTCACCCTCTTCTTCAAAATCTACCCTGCGCCGAACCGGGCTTTTGCCCTAGGGGTGAAAGCCACCCCTTCTAGGGGTTGAAAATTTTCTGATCAAAATAACCGCGGTAATCGATATATTGATCACTTTTAAGCAACTTTTGTCATACAAAGTTTTTTTGTAAAGTTGATACTTTCAGAGTTATTAACTATTGAAACTGCATTTTTCATCGAAAAAACGCATGTTTTTCAACCGTTTCTCACGAATAACTCGAAAGTGTTTCATTTTAACAAAAAAATTATAAGAAACAAAAATGTTGCTAATAGATTGGTTTTTGAAAGACCTCTGAAAACCCAATATAGACTGAGTTATTGATCGTCAAAGGATGGTTATTTTTCGAGAATCTCAAAAATGAAAACCTTCAACCTTAAATAACTTGAAAGCAGTTTTACGGGAAAACTCAAGAAACCTTTTTTAATTACATAAAAAACCTTTAAAATGAGCACCGGTAAAAAGTCTTTTGCATAAGAATTAACTTACTTACAACAAAAATAAAGTCACTTTTTTAAAGCAACGATTACACTCTCGCCGTTATCACCGAAATTGAAGTTAATCGTAACCCACTGCAGTTGACTTTATTTGAGTGTTATTGATATAATTCAAGTGGTTTTACCGGTTTAGAATGTTCTTAATTAAAAAAGAAATATTTTCTTTGAATAGATCAACATTGTATGAAAAAATGTTTCTAATAAAAGTTGTAGGATTTGTATTACTAAAAATCTAGTTTTTTTATCGTAAAAATTGAAGGAGATATGGTGGTTCAAAGTTTGCAGTAACGTACTATTTATAGCTCATCCGCGTCTTAGAACTCACCCCCTTTTAAAACGAAGGGTTGAAATTTTTTTAAACAATCTGAAATCAAAACCATTTAAATTTTCCACAAAATGGGTTTTTTAAAGTTTATAGTTCAAAAAATGAGGGAGTTATCGTCGAAAAACCAACTGCATTTTTTTTTAATTTCGCGGCAAAAATTTTGGATCAGAGGGGCATTTGAAGACAGAAAAATGGAGGATACGATCGAACAACATCTGGCATATCGTGAAAGTATTCTAACGGTCTTTTTAAATACACGTGTATATATATATATATATATATATATATATATATATATGTAAGTATGTATGTATATACGAGTATGTCTGTTTATATTTAGTCATATGTAATGAATGACGCCACTCGTTTTCATTGTTATGCTGCTGCTAATACCGAAAGAATATACACGTGGTCTTATTTTGTTCTTCACTTTGAATTTATATTGTAAAAATCATTGTTTATGTGTATTTAATGTTGTGTTATATGTATAAAAAAATTGTATGTACAACGAAAATTTTTGGCACAATTTTTAATAATCCTAGATTTTCAATTAAATTAAATATCTTTTTAGGAATCATCTTTTCGTCTGCTCATCTTTTTTATAGATTTTTTTTCGTGTACTGATCAGTTGTTTATAAACTTTATTTTACAATTCAAATGTAATCGGTAAGTTTTATCAATAAATATTTATCCCAAGTTTTCATTTTAAAAAATTATACTTTGTGAATAAATATTTGCCATTTTCTCTCATTATTATTATTACAGTAATCTTTATATACATGTGTACAATAAATAATTTATTTAAACTTAATTTTAACCAAATACATGCTGAAATCTACGATTTTTTAATTTTTTTGCGATAAGGGGTAGTTTTCCCCCCTACAAAATAAAAGCCCTGTTCGTTTGTTGCACAAGAATGTCAAAAGATTTACAAATAATTCGTTTATACTTAATTTTAAGTAAATATATGTTGAAATCTACGATTTTTTAATTTTTTTTCCAATAAGGGGTAGTTTTTACCCCTCAAAAATAATAAGCGCGGTTGGTTTGTTATCCAAGAATGTCAAGAGATCTTCAAATAATCCATTTAAACTAAATTTTAACAAAAAACATGCTGAAATCTACGATTTGTAGTAAGGGGTAGTTTTCATCCCTAAAAAATAAAAAGCCCAGTTCAGCACAGGGTAGATTTTGAAATAGATGGTAAGTAGAGCTTATACCCAAATTTTCATCAAAGTCGGTGTTGGTTAACAAAATTCCACGATTTTACCGTTTTTAACCGCTGGTGACTGGACTAAATCCATTTCAATGAAATTTGATATAAAGGTACCAATAAATTAAGACTATTTAAAAATTTTTAAAAGTTTCCATAATAATTGCTCCATTGCTAAATAATACAAAAGTGTTTCTTTTTATTTAAAAGAAACGGTCTCACAATCATTAAATTAAATTAATTAAAAGTGTTTAAAGGGAAGAATTTATGCACCAAAAAATAATAGCAGCACGCAGCTGTTTTGCTGACGTGATGGAAGCGAATTTACAAAAATAACAAATCCAATATTACACATGCACACTTGTAAACTGCGTACGTTAAAGTCTTTGGTTCGAGATGCAGTTAATGACATAATCACATGCAATTACACAGAAAAATGCATAATTAATTGTGTTCACTAAACTTATACGTTAGCGAAAACAAAATTTCCCTAACATAATCACCATAAATTTGCTGTTAGCGTTCGTATGAACGCTTTTGACAATTTATTACAGTAATTAATGCACATTTTTTAAGATCGGAAAAATCTGATTTTATAAAAAAATACCTATTTTACGGCAGTCAGGGCCCATTTTATAATTTTCATACTGTAAAATACAAATACGAGGTTTGTCCAATAAATACGCGAACTGGTCGAATATGGTGGCCATTACGGAGAGTTAAGCCACGCCCACTGGCCTCACGTGTTGTCTGGGACCCAATGAGCCGTCAGTGCTTGGCAGAACGTTACGCTGTGCGGATCTTGCGAGTAGAGTTATTTTTAGTTTTGCATTATTTTTTTGTTCGTCGATATGGAAATTGACCAATTCACTGAACAACGAATTAACATCAAGTTTTTGGTAAAAATTACCAAGAAATTGCTGAAATGTTGAGAGTTGTTTATGGTGATAATGCTATGAAGAAAACAGCCATTTTCAAGTGGATTAAGCGCTTTAAAGAAGGTCGAGAAGACGCCACGGATGATGCAAGAATTGGACGACCTTCAACCTCTTGTGTGCATGAAAACATTGATCGTGTGCGGCGTCTTGTCCTTACTGATCGCCGAAAAACTGTCCGAATGATAGCTGAAGAACTAAATTTAGGAAAATCTACAGTGCACACAATCTTAACCGAGCATTTGGGCTTAAGAAAGGTTTGTGCGAAAATCGTGCCAAAACTGCTGACTCCGCATCAAAAGTTGAGAAGAGTCGAATGTGTTACTGACTGGAAAAATTCCATGGAAAATGATGTTGGATTCTTAAATAGGGTTATCACTGGTGATGAATCGTGGTTATTCGAGTATGACCCCGAATCGAAATCGCAAAGCATGGAGTGGAAAGCAACAGGTGAAGCTCGAACAAAAAAAATCAAGGAAAAGCCGATCAAAAATCAAAGTCATGCTCCTGGTTTTCTTTGATATCAAAGGTGTTGTTCATCATGAATTCCTTCCTGAGGAAAAAACGGTAAATTCTGAGTTCTACCTTAACGTTCTCAAGTGTTTGAGAGATCGAGTGCGTCGTGTGCGACCACATTTGACTCAAAACGATGGATGGATTCTTCATCAAGACAATGCACCCGCACATTCGGCTTTGATTGTTCGCCTCACCGGACCTCGCCCCCTGCGACTTTTTTCTATTCCCTAAATGCAAAAATGTGATGAGGGGACAGCATTGGGAAGATGTGGACACAATAAAACAAGAAACGACGAGGAGACTGAAAAGCCTGACTTCCGAGGACTTCCAAGGGTGCTTTGAAGAGTGGAAAAGAAGATGGGATAAGTGCATAGCAGTGAATGGAGAGTATTTTGAAGGGGACAAAATCAATGTAGATGAAATTTTGTAAAATTAAGTTTTTATGACCTTAGTTCGCGTATTTATTGGACAAACCTCGTATGTATGAGTATCGAAATGTTTTTTATGTAATGTTATTGAAAATCGTTAGTAGTGAAAATTTGTTTCTATCACGTAAACGAGACAGCTGGGTGCCTCGATTGTTTTAAAATGGAGCTGATGGGAAAAGTGGTGTGAAAATATAGATAGGAAGATACAATCGAGTGTTGTAATCAAAAAACGCGTTAAAAAATCGATAAAAATTACTTTTAAAAAATTGATTATTAATAGTTACAGCGAAATAATGCCTGAAAAATTCCTGTAGACAAGAATTAGTGGTCTTCTCGTGACACGGCGGCAGTACGTTTACACTTCATGCAGTGCAGGCTTATGTTTACAATTTACCGCTAAACAATTACAGACAAAGTGTAATTAATTTCATTACTCATACCTCTACCAGTCTGGACGGTTAAATATATAACGGGCAACGCCCTTTAGCTTTGAACTTGAGTTGACGCTGGGCGGGTTGCTTGGCCCCGCACATATTCGACCGAACTCAATTACTTTTCTTATAGAATTTCTATTTGTAAATGTGCTATAGGCACAACCGGAACAGATCCGGCATATCCGGAACTTTGAAATGATCGCCGTTCCTAACCTCAAGAATTAGATTTGTGCACTATGTACTCCCGTTGTTTTGCCTCATTCTCATTAGTCCAACTGGCATAAAGTTTGGACGTTAAGAAGGTGAAAAAGATGTAGTAAAATACCCACATTCTTTTTATTTTCCCTAATAGAGGTAATTCAACTAATCCTCCTTTCCTCTAATATCTGCTTACAGTGCAAGGTATCAATAATTTCCAGTTGTGACCTGATGCAGTCCTGAAACTGTATCTCATCAATATCTCACAATACTGAGTTCTCAATACACCTTCATTCTTTTACATTAATAGGATTACCAAAAGCCATTACAAAATTCAACTGACTCCCATAAATACGGAACATTGCTACAAATAGTCAGTTTTCATTCACAATAATTTTTGCTTGCTTGAAAGATTTTATCGATAAATTTTCACCCTATATTTACTATTTTGTATCCATTGCAACGACAAAATTACTGTATTAACATTATAAAAAAAACAGAACAAAAAACAAATAAGCCTAGGCTTAAACATCTAATTTCGATTGTGAAACAAAACTCCAAAAAATGGGCCTAGACCTATTAACCTAAAGTTATTTTGAAGCCAAAATAAATAAGCTGAGGCCTACTATTGTTGTTGAAATTGTTTGAATAGTTTTCTTCGTGTCATTTTACATTTTACACACTTTCTTAAAAAATATTATTTATATTCTCTAATAAAACTGTACGTATAATATTCTTTATAATACTGCTTATCAAAAGTTTTGGCCAAAAGTTAACACGGTTTTTGAAACTGAACTTCAATGTTAGCTATGGCGAGAAGAGCGAATAGAAAAAAAGTGCCACGAACCTTATTATATAACGGATATTTGCAAACATACCTTCACACCAATTATATATTCAGAAAAGATACCATTAACAAAAGTTTTGGCCAAAAGTTAACACGGTTTTTGAAACTAAACTTTAATGTTAGCTATGGCGAGAAGAGCGAATAGAAAAAAGTGCCACGAACCTTATTATATAACGGATATTTGCAAACATACCTTCACACCAATTATATATTCAGAAAAGATACCATTAACAAAAGTTTTGGCCAAAAGTTAACACGGTTTTTGAAACTAAACTTTAATGTTAGCTATGGCGAGAAGAGCGAATAGAAAAAAAGTGCCACGAACCTTATTATATAACGGATATTTGCAAACATACCTTCACACCAATTATATATTCAGAAAAGATACCATTAACAAAAGTTTTGGCCAAAAGTTAACACGGTTTTTGAAACTAAACTTTAATGTTAGCTATGGCGAGAAGAGCGAATAGAAAAAAAGTGCCACGAACCTTATTATATAACGGATATTTGCAAACATACCTTCACACCAATTATATATTCAGAAAAGATACCATTAACAAAAGTTTTGCTTTTGTCGCTAACTCCCCGAGTTCCATACGTGTAGGCTTACTTTTTTTAAGTAAAAAGTGATCACAAAGGATAAGCAAAACAGACCTAAGTTTTAAATATCGTTGAAATCTATTTATTTGTTTAGTCTCCGGCGATGCGCGCAGACAAGAGACTAAACAGGTGTCTTCATTATGCAGTAAGACACTTCTTTTAAATAAACAATTTTCTTCTGCAAACATTTCTATTACCTTCGAAGTGGATAGTATTTAAACAATTCTGAACTAACTTAAAACATAACCTATTATTTAGTAGTTGTAATAGTAGGTCTATAATGGAAGGAACAGCTGATTGTTTAATTAACATGCGAAAGTGAAGTGTGTGTGTGTGTGTGTGTGTGTGTGTGTGTGTGTGTGTGTGTGTGTGTGTGTGTGTGTGTGAGAGAGAGAGAGCAATTATTTAATTAATTCAATTAGTCATTAATCAAAATTAGTAAGAAATATTATTTAATAAAAGACTTAAAGTATTATAAATTAATATTATTACGTGTGCATGTGTTACTCTTGCCTACAGTTAAATGTTGATCACGTTTTTAACTACAGTAATTACAATATTAAGTTAAAATTGTTCTAATACAAGTTTTTGACAAATATTTATGACAAATTCGTGCCAACAAAAATGTCTTAAAAGTTGTTCAAGTACTCAGCTCGGAGTTTATAATTGTTTTTAATTTACGAGAAAGTAAACTTCTTTTGAATTTTTAATTTCTTAAACAATTTATGAAATAGTTGTATCACATTATTATGTCTAGGTATTTTTAGTGACTACAAAAAAAAAAAAAAAAAAAAAAAAAACAGGAACTGCCATCATGATAAGATCCAGGTCCAGACCCGGAGCATTGTTCTTGAACTATAGACCTTTTTTTATGCGTGCACGAATGAGTGTTACTTTTAGGTTGCTTCAAAACGTTGGCGGTTCTAAATCTTTACGAAATCGTAGATTTTTTTATATTTCCCTTTCATTTTGTAAATCTAATTCAAGCACCGATTAGCGATACGTGCACTTGTTATTAGTACTTAAATTTGTTTAACGTCGGTATAAAATTTATTTTTACTTTTCAATGTACTACGAACATTAAAAGCGATTATTTATATAGATTTTGATGATGAAATCAGATATTTAAACAAAAATAATACAAATTGAAAAAGTTATGAATTTTTTTTTTTTTTTTTATTTATTTTTAATTATTACAACTAAGTTTTACACTTATCCAGCAATTTGTCTTTCACAATATTGTCACTGTGTTGGGAACACCATCCAGTGATGGAGACCTATGATTGTGCAGGCACTCTTCATGTGGATTACACTAACATCCACTGATATCCAAGGGTCTTGTTCGCTTCAGGCGCCGCACGTCGTCTGCGTTATCCAGTAGACCAAGCATTTCTGAATTTTCATGTCTTTGCAATCTGTTCCTGTGCAAGATCGCATATCTCTGAATTTCCTCTGTGACAGAACTCATCCCAAGATCACGGTGAAGATCATCATTACGTACGAACCATGGTGCATTAGCCATATTCCGCAATGCTTTATTTTGGAACGTTTGAATCATTTTAACATTAGTTTTTTTAGAACAACCCCACAGCTGTATTCCATAGGTCCAAATTGGTTTTAATATTTGCTTATAAACTAGGAGTTTATTGTGAAGTTCTAAAGCAGATCTTCTACCAATCAGCCAATTCATTTTCCTGAATTTTATATTTAATTCTATAATTTTCTTTTTGACATGTTCTTTCCAATGAATCTTAGCATCAAGCGTCATTCCTAGGTATTTCGCTGTATTTTCCGAAGCTATTGAGTGACCATTTATTATAATATGTGTTGGGTTTATCTTTCTGTTAGTAAAATTTACATAGCAAGTTATGAATATTTTAAAATTTAGAACTGCTGCCTTTTTCAAACTGTCGAACGAAATTTAGAGAATAACGGCCTTGATAGAGCTATTATCAAAAATAATTTTTATTCAAGTTTGAGTTAAATTGCAAACGCTAAAATTCTAAAGATGCGCGTGCGCGCGCACACACACACACACACAAACAAACAAACAACAGCTCATTTTTCTACGGGAATGCGCTAACACTTTTTATTTTGTCTGTATAGAAAAGTGCTTCGCCTTCAAAGAGGTGAATAGTCTCACTCATCGATGCGCTGCACGCAAGCAGTGGCCCCTACGTAATGCAGGGGCAACTAAGGGTGAAGACAGCGGTTTCCTGGCCCGACCTTCGTGACCAGACTAATAGTTCGTGTGTCCTAGAAAAAGCAGAAATTTTGAATCAAGTACAGTATACGAAGCGAAAACTTTCTTATAATCGTTGTTTCTCAACAGCTTTAAATTCTCGAAGCTGTTTAGCCTGTTCGTATCACGCACGATGCGCATGAAGCTTAACAGCTGCCAGTACAATTAGTAATAAGAATGAAATAATGAATAACGATGCAAAAACATTGTATAAACTTTTGTAAATGTATACTTTACATACAAATTATAACAGGTAATTCTTATTGAAAAATTGACAATTGGAGCGGTCACTATGGAAATGAGCGTCTTTCCTATTACAGAACACTTTTTAAGCCATTAATCCTCTCTCTCTCTCTCTCTCTCTCTACACACACACACACACACACACGCACGCACGCACGCACGCAGCACGCACGCATAGTGGCAGGCGAACCTCCAATGGAACTGATGGCTGATGAAAGAGCGAGGCCCTACTGGCGCAAGCGAAGTGCTGAGTCGCGGTATAGTCATACTATGGCAATTAAATAGGAGCGTAATCGGACCCTCGAGACATGGCAGCGACAGTGGGACGAATCAACAAATGGACAATGGTCATACCAACTTATAGGTAACATCCAGGATTGGTGCAACAGAGAGCATGGGGAGGTGGATTTCTATCCACACAGATTCTTACTGGGCACGGTTGCTTCCGAGCTTACTTGTTCCTTTTCAGGCTGGAAACAGACTCGGCTTGTCCCCTCTGTCTTCCAGCAGTGGAGGAAGGTGTGGAGCATGTGTTTTTCTGGTGTCGGAGTTTCGACGAGGAAAGGATGAAGCTGCAAACATATCTGCGCGGCAGCATTACACCGGAAAGTCTGGTTGCTAAAATGATAGCTTCAGAGGCCAACTGAAGGTCCATTGCGGGATTCGCTGCAGTGGTCATGAAGAGGTTGAGGGCTGAGTATTGAGAAAGAAGAGCCAACGCTGTGGACCTGGCAGTGGTTCCGTGGGGGGTTTACAGAAGAGGAATGCTTTTTGTGGTTTTTGTAGTGGGTAACAATATATCTTAACTTGAGTTTGAACTTATTTGAGTCCCATGCTCTGGGGTAGAGACGTTACTCTACCCCAGGAAGTTTATAAAAAATTTTTTCCACCTTTTTTTGGCATCGCAAAACACACACACACACACACACACACACACACATATATATATATATATATATATATATATATATATATATATATATATATATATGTGTGTGTGTGTGTGTATATATATATATATATATATATATATATATATATATATATGTGTGTGTGTGTGTGTGTGTGTGTGTGTGTTTTAGCATTATAGCCCAATTTTATTTAAAAGGTACGAAAATTGATTTCAGTAATAGCATTGACAAGTTCGATACGCAGCAAATTCGGTTGGACCGTTTCAAAATGGCGGCCACTATAAATGATCAAAGATTCTTAATTATCTCGCAAATATGATTTCACCATCATAATAAACGTTAGAATCAGAATTTGAGATGTGGCTAAAAAATACCCGGACCGATTTTTCTAAAGATGTAAAAATCAAACACTACATTGTCGGGTCACGTGACATCCCTTCTCGCCATTCCTGTCGGCAACACGATTGCCGAACCCTCAGGCGGGCTGTGGTCTTCGTTCGTACTATACCGTGCATTCGCTGCCCGTCTGAAAAAGTGCTTGTAACACATTACGCCACAAAACCTCATTATTTTTTGAACCAAGTGTATGGAGAGTGCTTTAAATGGTTCAGAGAAGGGCGGGATGAGATTGACGACTGCCCACGTCCAGGAAGATTTTCTATGTCCACGACGGAGGAGAATATAAAAAAAATCGGCAATCCGAAAAGATCGTCAGTTGAGCATTCGCGCTGTCGCTGAGATCGTCGCACGGAATGGTGCAGGGATGATGCGGTAAAGTTGTGAGGTAATAAAAATAAAGAATATAATACCATAAATCCGCTTATTTTTTTTAGCCACACCTTGTACATTTACTTTTTAAAATTCCATCAAAAACACTTTCAGGGTTCACTTTTTATGTTATTTTTGTAAAAGATTTAATAATAAAATTCTACTATTTATAAATATGTTATTAATGAATGCGGCGTCAATAAAAATACTATTGATCTGAACTGTTATTGTATAACGTGTATATAACTTGATTTCACCTAAGTTACATACCTTTTTATTAATTAAATATAGAAACTAGTATAGTGTATACAATTAGTTTCTAGTAAAACAAATTCATTGTATTTTAATGATTTAAAGTAATTCAGTGCAACATGTTGAAAATTCTATGAAATTAATTAATACAGTGTTATTATTTCAGGAGCAAAAGTACTATTTAAGAAAACACAATTTATAACCACCAACGAAGACATTAATTTTTTTCATTGTAGAAGATAAAGTTAAATCAAATTGTTACGTGTAAACAGTTATGCTTTAACTACAAACTGTTGTGGGAGCAAGGAAAAGGTTTTTATTTTAAACTTACTATAATTCTATCTTTTTTTATTATTTTTTGTTTGTGGTAAATGCAATTTAAGACGATTACCAACTATTAAAGTTAAAAAAGCATATTACAGAGTGTATTGTCTTGTTGATTTACGGAAGGTTAGTTTAGGCTATTAGATAGTTTTACCTTGCAAATAAAAAGCCGGCCTAAGCCTTTGAGGTCCAGGTGCCAAAGTCACGCCTTCCTTACTGGAGTTGTGTAGCTGTAAAGACTCCAGCAAGTCTATCCCAGGATCTACACTCCCCACTGGAACAAACAAGGCATAGTATTAATCTTCACAAGACATCATCGAAACGGTAAAAATATCTGACAAATTTATGTAGAGAAATGTTAACAGATTTTACAGTTCAAAAACGAATTTTCGAAAAGAAGCAGCTCACGGGTTTCATTTGAAAATTTGTGAAGATACTTTTAAACAAAATTTGTGACAGATAAAACAATATGGATTATTTCGATATATAGGTAAACTGCTCCTACATGCCATCCTATCAACAAATTTGTTATTGCAACATAGCCACCAGACCACATATTTAAGTAATTAGGATTATGACCTATTCTTCCCGTAAGTGGTCTAACTACTCACCTCGTAAAGGCTACCGCTATTTCGAAACTCTATTGTTCCATCTTCAGGCCACGATACAAAATGTTAAATTCTTCTGTCGAGGAATGTAACGACATACGAGTTGCACGTATCGTTTGGCGAAACCAAATTTCATCGTACGTATTTTAATCGTGTGTTTGTGACGTATGTTTTTAAAGTTTTGTTTGACTTTGTGAGGAGCTCGACAGAGGGATTTAACATTTTGTATCACAGTCTGAAAATGCAACAATAGAGTTTCGAAACCGCGGTAGCCTTTACGAGGTGAGTAGATAGACCACTGACGGGAAGAATAGGTCATAATCTTAATTACAACAAATTTGTTTAGTCCTCACCGATGACAATAAACATAAACACACGCTCGCTTGAGTGCACACAACCACTTACACGGAACCTGAAGACGGATTTATTCACCGTCCAAATTTGCAAAAGTTATATTTGAAGATTTAAAACTCGAAACGGTTTAAAGAGAATAAGAACGCCGTAGATTAGTCGGTAGGGTAATGTTATATTATTCTTTATCCCTTCCTTTCTTTATTCAATTCCTACTATTAGTTCACACTCTCCCTATATATATTTATCTATATAATTTGTTCAAATTTTCAATTGTTAATAAAATACTTTCTATTCATCCCCTTAAATTCAAATATTTTTTTAAAACTTGCAGTGGATGACACTTGATGTTAATACAGTTTTTTGACAAATATTAATATCGCATATTTATACAGACTATACGATAGAATTTCCTTAGGTAATTCCTACTATTATTCATCCACTCAAGTTCAAATACATTTTTTTAAAACTTGTAGTGGATGACACTTGATGTTAATACAGTTTTTTTGTCAAATATTAATATCGCATATTTGTACAGACGATAGGATTTGATTTAAATAACACGTATGTTCTATCCTATGTTGGTTTTAGGAACCGCAGCACGCAGCTGTCTCGCTGACGTGACGGAAGCGCATGGCCTAAGCAGGAATTAACTTATTTTTTATATTACTTGTTTTTCGTCTTTGTTTCCCAAATTGTATACGATATATTACTTACTAGTAGTTCAAAGAAGACCTTGCAGATCTTAATTAATATAGGTCTACTGAGCGCACCATGACTCCTTGTACCGGCAACCGTAATATTTACGAAAAATACTACCAACTTTATTACAAATTGTATGCTCTTTCTCCATGAAACGTTCAAAATTAACAATGTAATCTAATACGGTTTTGTGTTTTTTCCGTTATACATCGGTAGTAGTTTATCTATAATATATTCCTGGGTAGCTTAATAGTTTATCTATAGATAAAAGTATATGCAGGTATAAATCTGTACTCATCAGATATCAGTGATAAGAAATTGTAAAACATTTCTTATAGTCACGATTAAAAATGTTTTGGGATGCAATTAAAGCCGAGTAGACACGTATAAAAATGTACATCGAATGCGACAGAGAGTGTAAATGTTTGCCCATACGCGTGAATTTCTGTGATTATGGACGTGACAACGCACGCAAAAATTTATCCCACATACAAAACACACACTCTGGGACCTTGGTTTTTTGTAAAGGATTTACATCGCGTGAAGGTGTTCGAATGGACGCTTCTGCCGCACAAGCCCAGAAATGTTCTAGGCTTCTGTTCCGTCATTTGAAATGTCTAATTTAAAATCAAAATGTGCAGTTTTCATTGTTCTGTGTGTTGTTATAACACGTAAAAAAGAAAAAAGGCGCTACTGGATCAAGAACTTTACAAGGGCGACATGACGGTGTTTATGTTTAGGATTCGACAACGATTTATGTTTTATGAAATAATAACAATACTGTTGTAGGCTTACATAACCTTCTAAGACCAAGCACAACTTGAGCAGAACCTTACGCGTAAATATTTCTGTGAAAATATTTCTCAATTTGTGCCGACAATATTGCAGCACACATACAGGTGTGGACCCGCTTAATACGAAAGTACCATTTATATTAACTATATACTTCGTATAGTGAAAACGTAAACATAAATACTAACATAAACAGTTTAACCGATTATTCAGCAAGTCACAGAGTTTAATAGATCAAGAGGCAATGTCCTATCTGTGATCATTCATTAAATTTTCGCAAACAAGTAATATTTCTTCACAACAAGCAATTTACAATAGTCCAACTTAATTATTACCGAGTTCCGGTTTCTGCTAGCGATTGCATTCTCCCACGTGTAGTCTGCATTTCCGGTCGCGAACAGCTGTTCGACATCTTGTTAAAGTTGCCTAACTCATCACCCGAGGTCAATAGCGGCGTGTGTTTTGCACTTTTCCCTATTCATCAAAAGTGAATAATAAATTTGGCTCGTGTACTTTACAGATAACCTACGAATTTCTATTAGAAAATTACCGTTACAAATTCATAACGGTAAGATTCAAACACGGTAGTGGAAATGATTGTAACGGAAATAGTTTATTTTCGCGTGACTACACATACACAGTACATAGGCTATGTAGATTAACACTCAATCGGTCGGAATATTTGTCCGATTTGAATTAAATGTTACACAATTTTTTTTGGAAGAAACTTGTAAACTATAAAATCCATTGAACTATTTCAAAACACTGGCCATTTAATATTATTTCAAAACACCATAAATTTTTCATCTTAAACATTTTTAGAAGTAACATAACACCATTGTTTAATCAGATTTAAAATATGCTTATATTAGCACTTTCAAATTTAAGTTACTAATTTATGCATTTTTTAAAATATAATTTTATAGTTTACGTTTTCAAAGTAATACAAAATCGATTTTAATGGATTTATTTCAGATCTGCTGAGTTTTAAAAACGCAGTTATTACTTGGTAGTTGTCTGTCTTTGCATACCTGTGCACACGGATGGAAGCCAAAACGAATTTACCGATTTTGATGAAATTTGACAAACAAGTCTAAATTGCCAGTACGTTGTAATAATTTTAAATTTTCTAGAAAAATCCAGTTAAAAATCGGATTATCTCAAAGTCTGTTATTTTTGATGAATTTTCTTGGTCGTAGTAATTGAAGTATCAAAAAGTTCCATTTCGGGAGTCTAAGTTCATGTTATTGTGCTAAAAGTTTCGATAAAAGAATTCACAGTTTGTGAATAAATTGAAAAAACTAAAACTAATCCCTGAGGCCGTCGGAATTGCATCTTTATTATAGATGGATCGTACAATTAATTAGTTCAAAAATTAATATAATTATTTCAGTAACAAATTTTTCCATACGACAAATTTTAAGGGAATTTCGACTAATAGATTTTTAAAAATGTTGTGATTTAATATTTTTAGTTTTTGGAAATTCAGTTATCAGATTAACAAGACAGCTGCTTAAAACGATTATAAGAAATCTGTGATTTTGTGTGCTCAATGGTTTTATGAAAAGGTAATGAAATTGCTAAAAATTTTAAGTAGAACGGTTTAAGTAAAGAGTGAAATTATCGATTTATTCTTAACAATAGCCGATAGCCACTCGAGCTAAGAACTGAGACAACCTCATTGTATTGGTTGATTGCATCGAGTAACAGCCTATGCAATGCACTAATGCTTTTTGTACTTTAATCCTTAAATTTTCTTAGTAACACTGTTATTATGCTTTAATAATCACGGTTAAAAAGAAAAAGACAAAAGTAATAAACAAATAAGTGCTAAACAATCTTTTTTTATCCTAAACGTTCAAAAAATCTTATCTGATTCACTACTATGAACAGCGATAAATCTACGAGGGTTGATCAAATATAAACGAGACTGATTTTTTAAAAAATTTATTGCTTACTTACAAATTATTCTTGATACAACTTATTTTATTTTTCTACATAGTCTCCCGCACGAGTAACACATTTTTCCCACCGGATTGGAAGTTTTTTAATTCCATCTTCGTAAAAAGTTCTCGGGCGTTCATTGAGCCATTGGAGCACGAAGGTCTCCACCGCAGAATCGTCTTCGAAACGCTGGCCTCCAAGCGCCTCTTTGAGTGGCCCAAACAGGTGATAGTCGCAGGGTGATAAGTTTGGACTGTATGGGGGATGTTCCATTGGTTCCCAGCCAATTTGATCGAGTTTAAGCCTCGTAGCGTTCGCCGAATGTGGTCGGGCATTATCATGAAGAAGAATGACGTTTCTCGCCGGTTTAGATTTCCTTTTCCTACGAAAAGACTGTTTTGCGGCCTCTAAAACATGGCAATAATATTGTGCATTTATTGTGCGTCGTTGATGGAGGAAATCGACGTGAAAGGCGCCTTGATTGTCGAAAAATACAGTGGCCATTACCTTCCCGACCGACGATCGTGATTTGGCCTTCAGGTTTTCTACTGCTTCCCGTCCTTCGGCGAATTCCTTGTACCAAGCAAAAACGCGAGCTCTTGACAGGCTCCTGTCCCCGTATTGAGCCGTCAATCTACGAAAGATTTCAGTCGGATTGACCCCCTCCTTGGCCAAAAACTTAATAATAATTCTCTGCTCCACGGAAACGTGCACTTCACTCTCACTCATTGTATAGTTTTATACTGAAGGGTCCGAACGGAAATGTTGCCCGTCTACGCCCGTCCCAAACCTCCCAGGCTACCTGAAACCCCACCCTTTAGAGTTCAATGTCCAACGGAAAAGTTTTTAGAAAGTCAGTCTCGTTTATATTTTATCAACCCTCGTACACAAAAACCATGACCGCTGTCAGGTATATTTTCGTAATGTTAAAGAAATTTGTAAATTTAAAAAGCAGACGATTAAGGTGCCACTGTTTTTTTTTTAAAGAAAGTAACGATCTTTCATTACTCTTTGAAGGGCCGCGAGTTTGAAACAGTTGAACAAATTTTGTTAGGTAACGAACTAGTGCAAGCTATTACTAAAATGGATTTTTGAATCAAATTGGACAGAAATGTCGAAATCTGGGCTGCTAACAATCACATATACACAGCGTGCGATATAATTTAAACTACCTTTCAAAAAATTATATCCTTGATCCTTGAGATCAAGCACGGGTCTTATCGTGATTGCAGTTCCAATAATACTGATTGCCTAATCAGGCTCTAATATAATTCTTTAATAATCACGGCAGCAGCTGTCTCGCTGACGTGATGCAAGCGAGTTTCAAAATACTAACAACCTTGAACAAGATCACGTAAACGAACAAAAAAATTTTAACATGACACATAAATTAATTTTTACCGGATACGTTTGTTATCTTAGAAAATCCGTTTCAAAATGGCGAATTGGTAAACTGAATTACAATCTAATCAAATTAGTACTTTAATTTTAAATAATCGCGGCACGCAACTGTCTCGCTGATAGAAGCGAATTCGCAATAGTTTTTTCCTTTACATTACCTTTTTTTTGAAATTCTGATCTCATCTCCATAATAAATATTAAAATCTGTATATATTACGATTTTAAACTTTCAAATCACATTGAAAATATGAAAAACCATTCTAACCGTTGTCAAATTTTTGTAAAATTTCAACGGATTTTAAAAATTCAAATTCTAATTTCTACAGTTTAAAATCTGATGGTGAAATCAGATTTTCTTAAACATTTTAACACAAAAATGTTATGAATTTATAAAGATTTGAAATGGCCACCATTTTGAAGTTGTTTAACGAAATTTGTTGGTTAACGAACTTACACAAGCTTTTATCGATTTTCGTGCCAAGCGTAAAGCCAATCGGAACAAAATTACGAAAGTGGGAGTGCTAAAACACATGCATACACTTGTGTAAAAATTTAACAACCCCTAAAAAAGCGATGTGGAGGACAGAATCAGTGCTCATTTTAAGGTCTCAGGTCTGGATCTAACCATGTTTGCCGCTCTAATAGCTTATTTTCCCAATGGAAATTCGCTGATCAAATTTCTAAACTGCCCTGAATACGAAAGTGGAATCGGGTTTTCAAAAAACTGTAAAATATTTTTTATAACCGCCATTTTGAAATAATTAAAATATGATTGGTAACAAAAGTTCCCAAGCTGTTACCAAAATCAATTTTTGTTTTAAGTTTAAATTCAAATCGGACCGAAATGCAAAAGTACTAACATAATTAACATAAAATTCTTAACAAGTCGAAAATTTACTGATACGATCGGTGCGCATTTCAATTTTTCTGATAAACGTCACACTGTGAGAGATGTTCGAACAACATATTACCTGCAACAACAGGCTACATTTTCCAACAATAAACACCGAATTACCTCCCAACAGCTTTGTAAGTCTGCAAAGTTTGTTTAACCCACTTTTTACCCTTTCCAAAATAAGACTTATAATCGCTTGCGTCTCTGTAGGCCCAGGTCACGCGAGGTTTTCAAATTAACACGAGACTCTACTACTGAAGTGTTAACTTCTTCATTAAAAATACTCGAGTCTGTAGGCATATTGATAGAAACCAATACACCTGTATTGTTAGCGCAAACGAGCAATTTCAGCTGTCTTTATAGTAAGAATGTTGAGTTCCAAAGTCCCTTTGTTGATGCTTCCTTTATATACGAGGGTTGATCAAATATAAACGAGACTGATTTTTTAAAAAATTTATTGCTTACTTACAAATTATTCTTGATACAACTTATTTTTCTACATAGTCTCCCGCACGAGTAACACATTTTTCCCACCGGATTGGAAGTTTTTTAATTCCATCTTCGTAAAAAGTTCTCTGGCGTTCATTGAGCCATTGGAGCACGAAGGTCTCCACCGCAGAATCGTCTTCGAAACGCTGGCCTCCAAGCGCCTCTTTGAGTGGCCCAAACAGGTGATAGTCGCAGGGTGATAAGTCTGGACTGTATGGGGGATGTTCCATTGGTTCCCAGCCAATTTGATCGAGTTTAAGCCTCGTAGCGTTCGCCGAATGTGGTCGGGCATTATCGTGAAGAAGAATGACGTTTCTCGCCGGTTTAGATTTCCTTTTCCTACGAAAAGACTGTTTTGCGGCCTCTAAAACATCGCAATAATATTGTGCATTTATTGTGCGTCGTTGATGGAGGAAATCGACGTGAAAGGCGCCTTGATTGTCGAAAAATACAGTGGCCATTACCTTCCCGGCCGACGATCGTGATTTCGCCTTCAGGTTTTCTACTGCTTCCCGTCCTTCGGCGAATTCCTTGTGCCAAGCAAAAACGCGAGCTCTTGACAGGGTCCTGTCCCCGTATTGAGCCGTCAATCTACGAAAGATTTCAGTCGGATTGACCCCCTCCTTGGCCAAAAACTTAATAATAATTCTCTGCTCCACGGAAACGTGCACTTCACTCTCACTCATTGTATAGTTTTATACTGAAGGGTCCGAACGGAAATGTTGCCCGTCTACGCCCGTCCCAACCTCCCAGGCTACCTGAAACCCCACCCTTTAGAGTTCAATGTCCAACGGAAAAGTTTTTAGAAAGTCAGTCTCGTTTATATTTGATCAACCCTCGTATATATATATATTATATCAAGCACTGCTTTGTTTGCAATGTCGAACCATTTTGATTAAAACTCGACATAGTTTGGCCACTTTCGTTACTCAGTTCCATTCAACATTTATAAAAAGGCAATTGTTTCAAGATGACTAAGAATTATTTTTATATTCTTCTTCTTTTCTGCTAGGATTATAATCACTGTGTTCAGTATAATGATCTGCCTTCCCTAGCTTCGTCAATTCTACTTTTGTTGACGCGTTTCGGAGAACCTCCATCTTCAAAAACTATATCTATACTGGTCACCAATAGTGGTGGGGCAGAAAATACCAAACTGTAAAAAAAATTGCTTTTCTATAAACGACAAGCAAACTGATTTTTCAAACGGAAACAAGCAGTTGGATTTGGACTGGTTTATGATTTGTTAAATAAGGAACGGCTTTCCGCACAAAAAAAAACGTTGCCGCAAGAGCTAAAACTGTTGATTAAATAAACATAATAAATGAACAGATATCGTCGCAAGCAGATATACGATTAAAAATTTAAAAAATTTCAAAAATTAACAGGAGGGATGACCGTTGAAAAGAAAGTTTGAAAGGAGCCAATCAGAAGCGAGCGAAAACGTATGATTTTGAAGAGCCAATCAGAAGCGAGCACGTCAGGTTTATTGTACACGTGTTGAATAGAGGAGAAGTACGAGGTGGATATAGAAAATTATAAATAGGACGGGCCATAATATTTGTGACCAGTATAGATATAGTTTTTGAAGATGGAGGTTCTCCGAAACGCGTCAACGAAAGTAGAATTGACGAAGATAAGTAAGGCAGATCATTTTACTGAACACAGTGTCTAAGAATTCATAACTTGTTACAATTTTTTAAAAACAGATTGCACACTCGTTATCAACGATAAGATTTAAATCAGGTTAGTACTTTATATTTTCAAATTCCATAACAAAATGAACCTAACGGCGAGAGGATAAACAACCACCGTCCATTAAAACTAGATAAAAATTGACCGTTAAATGAAACTCGCCAGTAGTATAGTCTCTGTAAATATTTTTTACAGGATCTTGACATTTCAGCAGAATTTTTATTGAAATTTATTTATAATCGTGGCATGCAGCTGATTCGCATATGAATGGAATTGAATATTCAAAATAAATAAATAACAACGTTCAGTAACATCGTATACCAAACAACAATTTTTAATTTTGCTAATTTTAAAACCTAATTTTACCATTACAATCAAAACTTAAGTTTACGTAGATTAGTATTTTACGTTTTAAATTCCATTTAAAATAAAAAATGAACACCTGACGACGAACCTCAAGTTATTACCAAAATCGATTCTTGTGCCAAGTTTGAGTCAAATCGGGCTGAATTTGTGAACAACATCGTGCTCTCTCATATCTCCTCCTCCTCTCTCTCTCTCTCTCTCCCACACACGAAGTTTATTTTTTCAAATTACTTTTCTGAAATCCGTTTTTAAGATCTTTGAGTAAAAACGTGGTTTCTCTTGGCCTTTTGGTCCTTCTTTTTTTTTTGCATATTACTGAAGACTACATTAATTGATCAATTTTAAAAGCATTAATTAATTAATTTTAAAGGCATTTCGGTTTGGTTTCACTCAAATAATTTAACAGAGCGTTAAAAAATATAAGCTCATTTTAGTAGAAATAATAAAAGTCTGATCTTTATGAAAAATATAATTTGAAAGCCTATAAAAAAAATCAGCCTGTTTTTTCAAAATACGTTAATCAGATTTCACTCAAATTTTGAAAATTATATAATGACTTTACTACAAACTGGTTTTATCTCATAAATAACAACACCAAACGAAATTTTAAAAGAGAATTTGATGACAACGAGAGTATAATTAGTTTAAAATCATTTTAATTATTTAAATTTTTAAAGAAATATATTATTACATCATTTAATAGAATTAGAGAAATGGTTGTTACATAGCATAAAATAAAATGTTTTTTTAATAATTCACTACTATGTACTGGCAATTGGAGGAGTTCAGGCGGTGGTTAGTCAATATGAGTACACAACTGTTAGGTTTTGGTATCCACACCGTTAGAAGGGGCAAACTTTTCGGCACGTACGCGTATAATTGAGCTACCTGGTTCATAGCAATGTTATTTAGGGAAATTAACTATTCTAATATCGGTTATATTCACGTATAAAGGAAATCTGGGCTAGACACCACGAAATGTGCACTGATACCTAGCACAAGTCCTGTTGTTTAAGAAACAATAAAGTTGTGCAATTTAAATCGGGAGGAAGGTGACACGTAACTATCACGCTGACGTTATTGAAGATAATTTCTTAAAATAAGTGTCATAATTTCTAAATCTTAATATACCGTCATCATCAAAGTTAAAATCTGCACAAATAGAGTTTTAAAAAATCAAATTTTGTACAATAAAAATTGAAAAACTATGTATTTATTTTTAATGTATTTTGATAATTTGAAATTTTATGGAAAAACTCTATGTTATGAGTACTATTTTGGTAAATAAATTTGTTATTCGATTAAAAAACAAGTTATTGTATACAAATAATTTACCATTCTAAAAAATATGAAAACCTGGAAATCAAGATTTGGGGATTTATTCTTGAACTGTATAAATTTTATCAGATAAAAATATGATATACTGCTTGGAATAATAACTAATAATTATGCGAAAATTATATTTCGTCGTTTTTTTGTCGTTGACAACCTACAAATTAAGCAATGGAGAATAATCAGATTTGTATACTGAATTTGTAAACAATTGTAAGAAACAAATTAGTGAACCTATATTTGAAAATAAACTTTAGTGCTGCAATTAGTGTAAAATAATACTGTGTGTGTTTGTGTGTGTGTGTATGTATGTGTGTGTGTGTGTGTGTGTGTGTGTGTGTGTGTGTGTGTGTGTGTGTGTGTGTGTGTGTGTGTGTGAGAGAGAGAGAGAGAGAGAGAGAGAGAGAGTGAGTGAGTATGTATGCGCGCGCGTGTGTGAGTGTGTGTGTATGTACGTATGTGTGTGAGTGAGTGTGTATGTGAGAGAGAGAGAGAGAGAGGGAGAAAGAGAGAGAGAGAGAGAGAAAGAGAGAGAGAGAGGGAGAAAGAGAGAGAGTTAGAGAGTGTGTGTGTGTGCGTGCGTGCGAGTGTATACAGTTTTTGTCCGTTATGAATTAACTTTTAACAAAAAAACTGCTTTAGTTAATTATTAGCTTGGACAAGTCCATCAGTAGAATTACTATCTCAATCAAACCGCTTCAAAATCGTGTACAGTCTTTTGAAATCTTAATTACTTTAATTTTTTTAACGGAAGACAAGTTTCCAGTTTCGCAAATAATACAATTAATTCAAAAATTTTAAATGCCAATTTATGCAGATTTAAAAGGAAATTACAATGGTGTAATCAAATTTTCAAAAAATGTGAAAGTAATCGTTTATTTTTACGATTTATTGCTACGCAATGTTATGCTGTAACTTTCTACAAATTAGCTTCCATCACGTCAACGGGTCAACTATGGCCAAATTTTATTAATGTTTTCAGTCCTAAAGTAAAAATTTGAATAATTGTTAAAAAAAAATATGAAAACAAAAAATATTTATATGATACGGATTTTATTTTTTATGTAAATAAAAACATAAAACAACACATAATCAAAGTTTATTCGACAAAACAACACTGGTGCACTGTTCAACTTCCAATGCACTAGAAGAATGATGAGGCCAAGTCTCCCCCTAGTAACTAAAGGGTAAAGGGGAGTAAATCATTGGCTTTTACAATTTTACCACCCCCTAGGGGGTTATGAGATACTCCCTGTGGGGATTTTCTATCTCTGACTTTATTGAATTACTATGGACGTGGAGACAGGCCGGGGGTATAGGGTGTAAAGATTTCACCGAATGTGTTGGTTTCTAATGAAGGCTGGAAATTGCTTTTCGATTTATGATGCTTTATACAAACACTGTAGCCTATACACTGTTTACGGGAACCGAATATTTGAAAAATATGTTTCGCTGACTTGATGGAAGGAAATTTTTAAAAGGTTATAATATCACATCACATAACGATAATTTAATAAGTGACATTGTCTTGTGCGTCTTGACGGGGATAATACGGCTATACATCACGCTTTTTTGGGTTGTGAAACGCTATTTCTTATCTTTATATACTGCATCTTAAGCTTACACACAGGCGCGCGCGCGCACACGCACACAAACACAACGGTGTCTCATAACTCTCTGATCATGCTTTGTAAAATTTTTCCTTGTATCAAGACAAACACATTTTACAAAATAAATATGAGTTTGGTGGCCTGTTTTTTGTCGTATTTTATTTTTAAAAAATTATTCATATTTTGAAAACTACTGACCCGACTTCAACCAAACTTTTGCCACTGTTAGGTCTACCAACAAAAAATATCGTTGTAAATTACTACATAAATTTTCAAAATGGCGGCCTTTAACAATATTTTAACTTAAAGACCTCGTCCAGAACGATCCGTTTTAGAAAAATAACTTTGATTGCGAAATTTTATGACAAATCTAATGACATCTTAGTTTTTGATATCCGACTAAAAATAACCCCGAGTTGTTACAATTCTTGTCTGACCGATCACTCCCGTATTATGTATATATATGTATATATACGTATAAGTATATGGATACGTATATGTTCAATTACATGTAATTTAAATTATAATTAACTCCATAATATTAAGGTTATTTAACAAAAAACTGTTAGATAAATATATCGTCCATAAAAAACTGTTCATAGTTAAATATATCGTACACACACTTTGTACAAAACATTTTTTTAATCTTAATTTTTTCAAAATCTGACTTCACATTCCAAAAAACTTCATAAATTGGCAGGTGAGTATTCGTATTTGTAATGAAATTTTAACATTTATAATTCCAATTCAAGCAGATTATAAAAATGCAGACGATAAAATCATTTATTAATATGTTATGACTTTATGAAGTTATCGTTAACAATGCAAAGTTGTTTTTTTTATTTTGAAGTTTTCAAGGTTACGTTACCTCGCTCCGCACCCCTCACCGAAGTTTGCTGGAGACTGTCATAATTCACTTGAATTTATTCATGGCTTGGGGTTTCAGTCGGTGGCTTGGTTCGCATGAATTTAAAGCGAGGCAAATATATTATTACACAGGCATTGTCTAACCGTACGAATTCCATAAAATATCGATAAAGCAGATATAAAGCAAGAAGCTATTGTCTAATACACTTTATATAATGTATTTCAAGAGCATATAAAACATTTATCTACCACATGTTTGTACAGTATTCATTGTTTAAATACAGGAAAATTTAAAGTGAATTATTTGTTTATTAGAAAATTTCCATTGGAAATTAATCTATTGGAGTCGGAATTTGTTTAAAAACACTATAAAACCCATTTGCACTCTATTGTGTAGAAGGATAAATGTATAATATATTAATGAATGTTGTTCACTATTTTATTAAAATGTTATATTAATACTATTAATGGATTAACACGCTTATAGAATATAATTTTTTTAAATCATCAGTACTAAATATAATTCAACTTGTCGGCATGGTGACACTATAGAAGAAAATATAAATTATCTTTTCCTCATATTATTTTTAATGTTTGTCTAAAATGGCTACACGTAAGAATAGGAGGGAAAGTTTTTATTCTGAAGTTTATGAAACTTGTTTTAACATATGTCTCACGAAAAATTCAAACTCTTGTATTTAAAAAAAGTAAAGTGGAACTTTAGACGAAGAACTGAAATTTCAAACATCTTGTTTTAGTCGTTTAAGCCCAAAATCGTTTAAGTCCTGTACTGGTTTTAGTTTTTTCATCAGTGGTGGTAATAAGTCCCCTGTGGTGCGGATACACCCTATATACGGATAAATTACATTACTGTAACACGAATTTTGACTTTATAAAATACTTTATTAGGTAAAAATGACTCCATATTTTCTACAGTAAGAAAATGTCACTTAACATAAATTTAATGTAATTTCATAGTAGGTTTAATAAATTGAGCATTTCAGATGATTAACAACGAGTTTTAATTACAATCAAACTGTTTTATGGGTACCAAGTTAAGGTTCCGCGAAGGTCCCTAAATGCCTAGCACCGCCACAGCGTGGATTTTGTAGTTGTTATTTTAAGGCGAAAAGCACATTGAGGCTAAATGTAAGTGTGAGTGTAAAGTGTTAAATTTGTTAGTGTAGTGCTGTAATTGTAGGTGTTTGTTAGAGTCGGGTACAGCAAGGGTCGTATAAATCCTCTCAATAGGTGCAGCTAGTCTGCACCCCCCTGAATCACATTAATTTTATATACCATTTTCAATTTTTTTTGAGATTATTATCATTATTTAAAAACAGAAAACTAGTGACTTGTTTAGTAAAACACATGTACATATTTACATGTGTTTAGCACAATAAAGTTTAACAAAATAAAATTTTTAGCAAAATAAAGTTACAGAGTTCTATACATTTGCTATTTTTTTAGTAACTAAGCCCCCGCAGAAAACCCAATTAAAACAGGGTTTATTATTAGTGCTCTACAACAAGATATGTATTACTTTTCTTTCGTGTCCATTGTACGTAAAGTAATGAATTTTACTTAAAAAACCAAAATATACAAATAAACCCTAAAAAACTAACACAATCCAAATAAATTCAATTAAAATTACCTGTTTTTTTTTAAACGGTATTCAACCCTATTGGGGCATCTATTAGGATAAAGAAAGGAAAATAATAGCTGTTGTTTTAATAAATTCTAACTGAATTGCGTATATTATAATAAAAGACTTTTTCTCGGAATTTAGAAAACAACTAAATTAAAACCATGTTAAAATTAATTTCTTGAAATATTAATTAGAAGAACAATTTAAACTGTAAATATATTTAAATAATTAGGATTATGACATATTTTTCCGTCTTGTGGTCTATTTAATCACCTCGTAAAGGCTACCACGCTTCGAAACCTTACTGTTTCATCTTCAGGCCGCAATACAAAATGCCGAACACCTCTGTCGAGGTCGTCACAAAGTTAAACAAAACACTGAAAACACACGCCACAAACACTAACACAATTACACGATTAAAATACACACGATAAAATTTGGTTCGACTAATTTTGTTTCTCGTGTGTATTTTGACCTTGTAATTGTGTTAGTGTTTTCAATGTTTTGTTTAACTTTGTAACGACCTCGACAGAGAGATTTGACATTTTGTATTGCGACATGAAACAATAAGATTTCGAAACCGCGGTAGCCTTTACGAGATGAGTAAATAGACCACTAGACGGAAATATATGTCATAATCCTAATTATTTAAATACGTGGTTCGGTGGCTATGTATGACTAAGTCAAAAATTGATGTAGCACAAAAATTGATGTAGCACAAAAATTGATGTAGCACAAAAATTGATGTAGCACAAAAATTGATGTAGCACAAAAATTGATGTAGCACAAAAATTGATTTTTCTAATAATTTCGGTAAACGTTCGCCACAGAAAAACCGTTTCAAAATGGCGGTCATTTAATGTTTTAAAGTATTTAATCAATTTATCTTACACTTGCATCAAAGTTTGTTTTGCCGTCGCAACTGCCATTAAAACTTTCTTAAATACACACTATACAGTGAAAATTAAAAATAATAATTTTTATTTATTATTTTGTAAGTTTGGAATATAGTGTCCACACGTATGCGATACAGATGCGCGTCGAAATTACACGATATTACGTATACGAATATTTTAAAATTTATTAAGACGTAAAAATAGAGACGCCAAAAATTTTCTGCAGCCACGGTGATTACTTTGAATAGGAAACGATCGGAGAAATCGGATATCAGAGAGAGACAGCGATATCAGCTGACTGGTGTTAAAATAAACCTCGCGAAGGCAAGTCAATGCTTCTGAGCTATAAATACTGTACAGAGGATCCGAAGCTGGATATTACGAAGTTGTATTTGTGTGTTCGTGTGCGCATTTTGATGAAATTTATCACATACCGTACTTCAAAAATTTTCTCACATTTCGAACATGTATTAATTATTTAAAACGTTTCTTGAACCCATACGTGTTGTTAAAAACCCTAATTTCTCACAATCAGCTGTGAAGAGCTAAAAATAAAATAAATTTACCGTTCAGGAGTGTATACACAACAAAATAAAATGTAAATCTATTTCATTTTTTTTTACACTGACTCTAGTTGTAATTCTTCATATATGTCACAAAAATTCAGAAAAACCTGATGAAGCAATTTTGAAATATTAAGACCGTTATATTTTTTTTCTGTAGCTTCTGTACCAGTTGTCTTACGGAAATAATTAATTGTAAAAAAGGTTTGTGTAATATTTTAGTGATATTTATTTAAGGTAATAATTTTCCTCTTTTGTAAACCTAGGGAATTTTGTCCAGAATTTGGTTTTTAGGTATTAATGGGACTATTAATGGACCACGAATCCAGGTATATTTTAACATCTTTTTGTATTGGTATGATAGTATTGTTATTTTTTAAACTTGATTGTGTGCGCGCGCGCGTGCGTGCGTGTGTCTGTATATCTGTTAAGAGTGAAAAAACTACGAAACAAAAGAATTTCAGTTGATCACGTGATTAATAATTTGTTAAAATCAATAGCACTGTACATCTTGAATAAACACTCATCGGTAACAATCAAACCAGAAACTATAAAATATAGGATCTCGAAAAACTCTGCTTATCTAAACAATATTGTCACGTAACAGAAGCGAATTTCAACATATAACAAAATTCAAAAACACAAATCCCTGACTGCAATAAAACATAGAACTATTTCTACATCACACTTCAGAAAGCGTATGATTTTGTGTCACCATAACCACTAACTGTCAAACTAACATTACTTTTAAAATATATTTTTTAATTTTAATTACAATTTATGCACGTTTAACGCTGATTACGAAGAAACGTGAAATAAAGAATATTTTAAAGAGTTTAACAGATGAAGGCAATAAGTTTGTTTCCCCAGTCACGTTCTTTAGACATTCTGTGAATGCTAAAAATGTTACCGGACCAAATTTAGTGAACATTGTACGCTGTTTCTCCATGAAGCGATCACAATTGTGATAGGTCTTGCGGAGGAAACAGCCAGCGACTACACTCGTCATTGTTAAACCAGAAGCCGCCATCTTGAAACACAAGTGAATGGGAAAGAATCTTACACATCTTACACATATATCGTTCGGGTTTTAAATCAGTTACTTTCTTGCTAAATTAAAAAACAATCGGTCCATGCGTTTTTGCCAAAAACTAGTTAAATGAACATAACGAGTGTAAGTTACATTTTTCCAAAAGTGCGCTATGTTAATTCAGATGCCGCCATTTTGAAACGGATTTGAACGAGAAAAAGTCTTACATCGTACAAGCTTGTACAAATTATTTGTGTTATAAATTTTAAAAAATCGGTCAAAACGTTTGATCAAAAACAAACGAATGCACAAACCAAATTCCGAAAGGTCGAGTTGAAAGAAAGACCTCGTTTCATTCGATCAATAAATGGCATAGCATATTTAATATTACATTTTTTACTCTACTCAAAATAATGAAAATATTAACAGTTATGAGCAATATTCCGAACTTCATATTGTTCATCCTTTAAGGTGTAATTTTATCATAGTTGTTAGTTTTTAGAAATTTGTTTCCATCACATCAGCGAGACAGCTGCGTGCTGCTATAATGTAATGTTTTTTTAGCTGCCGTGTAAAAAATCGACTGTCGGGTTTAAGTAAAAATGCATAGGTCTGAACTATAATCGCGAAGCACTGCTTGTCAGCTAGCACTTATACACAAAACTTTACTATTTAAATTACTAAAATAGAAATCTTTACGTCAGCTTCTATCTTCGTGTCAAGAAAGACAAAGGTAGGCAAGAATGTACTCAACACAATTATAACTTTACTATTCTAGACTGTGACATAACTGTTGTTACATTTAGCCAAAAATAACTTAATTCTGCTTCGGGTATGTACAAGAAAACACTAAAATAGCCACGCGGACAAAGTATGGTGGGCATAAATAAGAGACGGACTAATTTCGGCATGTGTAATAATTTGGAAGTCTGCACCGGTGTCTAGGCCAATGAGACAGCAGACAGAGTGGCGTGAGGCACGTCTTGTGGCCGGCTGCCAATAGAATTGCGTCCGTGGTCTATTATATTTCGCATCTAAATTTCTCCTCATAAATGCGCTCCTGGAGCGATCATTTTGGTAAAACCCAACCGGAACTATGAACTGAGAACGTATACCGACCTCTAGTACAAACTATACTACTAGAGGTAAAATTCAAATAAAATTTTCTTAAAAGAAATTTAAGGCTCAAGAATAAATTAAAAAACCGCGTTAGTCAAGATTAATTATTATTTTTTTAGCAAATTTCCGTTGGAAAATGAGCTACTGGAGCTGCCATGCAGATCCGATATCTTGAAATGAGCTCTGTTTCTTTCATGTGCTAGCACTTTAAAGTTTGTGATCCGATTCGTCTTGGGATCACAAAGAAAAAAAATGAAAAGTGGGGCCTCAACTTACGAATGATCTTAAAACGAACATTTCAACTTACGAAACGGGATTTCGGAAATTTTTTGCCCTAACTTACATAAAGAGGCGAACCTGCAAAAACTTGTTTTCGATGGAATCCGTCACGTCCACAGCCGGAACCTTGCGGAATTCCACGAGATTGTCGGATTCGTGGAAAAAATCACTCCGAAAAAGTGTTTACGAACAGGGCAGCCGCACGTTTAGATACGCATTTCAGAAGCGTCCTTAAAAGTCTGCAAAAACAATCGTTGCTGGACCGTTATTTCACCAAACGTACGTCAGAAGAAACTGGGGAAGGTGAAAGTGAACCCAAAAAGGCAAAGAAAATGATAATTAAAAAAAAGTTCTAAAAAGTGTTCAAAAATCATTAAAAAAGTTAAAAAATTAAGAAATTGATAAATTATTTACAGTTTTTAGTGTTAAATTTTATTTTGTAATACACTGTGTATGCATGCAAGTACGCTCTCCTCAGTTCTCCACGTTCATCTCCTCCTCGTCCCTATCCACAACCTTCGCCGCTGCCTCCTCCTACGAACTTCGCTACGTATCCGAATCTTTAGACGTAAGAAACATTATTACATACATTATTTCGTATTAGTATTATGTGTGTAATGTAGTACATATTATATATAATTAATACATTTTTTTTATTTCAGGTTTTATCTGTGTTTTATTTATGCATATTTCTTCCATATTTGACATAAATGTATATCTTTTTCAATGTATTGGGGGAGTTAGGTGTGGTGAAACGAATTAGGTAATTTACATGTAAAATACGCCTTCACTTAGGAAATTTTTAAATTACAAAACGACTTCCGGAACGAATTAAATTCGTAAGTTGAGGCCCCACAGTACTTGAAACTGTGCGCAAACCGAACTATAAGTGAATTCACGTTAGCAGTGCAATCCCTAACGGAAAGATGCTGAACTAACAGCGACTATTTTAAATCAAATCCAACTTGTAATTAACGAAACAACGGAAAATATGTTTAAAGATAAGAAATAATTTAATTTTGGTATAACTGCATAATGGACTGTCCAAAAACTTGCTGCGAATTCTTTATGGTAGTTGATTATTTTTTGAAAAAAAAACAGCCTTTTCTATATATCGTTACATGTTTCGTTACAAATTTCTTAACATACTAAATATCCACGATAATTTATTGACAACGTCGACAAAGACAATATTAAGAACCAAAACATACCTTTTCTTAATGTCACGCGGTTTGAAAGTTAAGTAATATAATGTTTTCATAAGAGACTAGTTAAATTCCAGATTGTGGTGTTACCTTCTCTGTATCCTTGGGTAAATTTCTAACTATATTCTTAGTCAAATTAAAAGAGATTACAAAATTAATTTAGAATTTTTCTCCCCTTCATTTTCTTGTTCAAAAGCGGGTGGAGGAAGTTTTTCATGAGCATATATATGAAAAAGACGGTCCCCGGTTCTATTTTAGATTTAGCTAGGTCTCCAGTGTGTGATGCTAATTGGGAAACACTACTTTAGTAGCAGAAAAAACAGGCCGCACGATAAACATTGAAATGTAGGCAATAACTGCTATTTCTTAAAATGTACCATAAATACGACAAAAACCATATTTTAACTAGTAATTCAAAGAACCGTAGACCTCGCAGTATATTCTTAACAAATTGTTTAGCCATCGCTCTGATGCGCCAATTTAACTGGTAACCGTAATACTACTGAGCCAGCTTTACTGGAAATTTTATGCTTTTTTCCACGAAACAGTCAAAATTATGATAGGTAATGCCGTTCAGCCAGTATTAGATGAAGCAGCCACCAATTATATTTGTCACTGATAAACCATAAGCCGCCATATTGAAACGGAAATGAATGAGAAAAATCTTACACGCGGGCTTAATGCATAATAATACTTTTGTACCACATTTTGAAACAATCGTTCGATGCGTTTGACCAAAAGTGCATGCGAATCAAATGTCGAACGTTCGAGTTGAAACATAATGCAAACATTTTAAAACAGGAGAAAATTTTCTAAAAAAATATATATTTGATGACATCTATAGTTTACCTGTTTTCAAAAATACTGCTATCAATTCCGGCCGTCTAAAATGCAAATATAGACAGCATAGTAAACAGTGGAAAAAGAGAAGTACAGTGTAACACAATGATTTTGCTTCCGAAAATAATTTGCATTATTCAATTTGTGTTCACCG